>APFE031602915.1:0-21965 GCA_000404065.3 Pinus taeda
GACAAACCCCACAATGTGTGGGGAAACCCTTTGATCAAATCTTCTTTTATCTTCAAAGTTCAACAGAGAGAGATAGAGAGAGTACATTTACAACAGCAATCAATACTTTGACTTATCTAGATCTAGCATAGATCATTTCGTATCATGATGAGATCAGTTGAAGACATTCTGCTTCAACTGATTCTCAAGGTGAATCCTTCACCTATCATCGTTCTGCATCTCATCCATTTGCTGCCCCTGATTGTGTTGCACCATCATGCTGTCTCATGATCTCATAAATCACGCTACCCATATATCATTGTGTTGCCCATCATGTATGATCATGCTGTCCATGCATTGTGTTGTTTATTACTGCTACAGGTATGCCACCAATGTATCACTGCTGTACTATTGCATCACTGATATTTCCAGTACAGCTACCATCATTAATAACATTATTGCTGCACCATGACTGTCCCTTGTACCATGCTTCTATGCCAAGCCACCAATTTGGCTCCCACAAACTGCCCAACAATCTGATTCACACATCACAACTGCTGCTCCAAGTCTGAGTTACTGCTGTAATGTCTGTGACTGGTTAGGGCATATTTCCCTGCTGTAATAACCCTTGATCAACCACCAAAACAGCCCTCCTTGACTGCGGCCTACTCTTGAAGAGGTGATGGCACCCTTGGCTGCGGTCCTGGGCATAATAACCCCTAAACAGCGCCACGTTGCCCTCCAAAGAGAGTTAGGACCTGTGGCCACCTACAACATCATATGCTACCCTTCCTTGCAGCCAAGACACCTCTACGCAGGCTGAACCGGCCTCTCCTTGCTTCTGGCCTTAAGGGAGTTGTCTCAGCCTCCCCTCACAGCAATTGGGCCCTCAAACATACCCTAAAAACAGCCCTAAAACACCATGCTGTTCTGTCCCTCTTTGCTGGTTAGGGCATCCTTAAAACAGCGAGTTAGGGAGCCTCTTTACTGCGGTTAGGGTCACCCTTGGGACAGCGTATAGATGAGGGAAGTCTTCCTTGATAGCGTAGAGCATTAGGGCATAACATGACCGCGTCTTCCTTGCTAGGGCATCATCTAGGACTGCGTTTAGACTTCAAGCTTTAGGCTCCTTCCTTACTGCGTGTAGGGCTTCCTCCTCTTAGACTTCTTGTTTAGGGCTTCACTTGTAGGCCAGCGTTTAACCCTTGGTGTCTCTCTCCTACACCAAAAACCCAAGACATGGAGAGGAGGAGATCACACCAAGAATGTGTGTTCAAATGACTTCAAATCCTCACCAATTTATACTAAAACGTAGATGATGAGTAGACACGTCCATTGGGCTTCTGAGCCTACTCAAGTTGCTGGTCGGCTTGATAATAATTACATAAACAAAATAAATTCATATCTCCATAAATACTTATCGGAATCGGATGATCTTTGGATCAATCCTACACCTCTCGACGAGAGGGATCCAATAAAAATATCAGCTGCCTTAAATAAGCCGACCCACATGGAGTTTGGCCCTAGTTGCCAATTTAACATATGTCCGGGGGGGCGTACAGGTTGAAGTTTCACCTTGCACAAATCCCTGGAAAAGATGTGGGGCCTTGTACAAATACAACTCCTGAACTCATCCAAAGAGCCATGAGAGCATTGGAAAATTTAGAGCAGACTAGAGAGGCCAAAGAAGAAATCAAGAGGCAACTAAAAAGGTTAGCTAAAGGAAGTGGCACTGGTTCTATTGCAGCATCAACCAATCCGATAGCTGCCACATCATTTTTTATTCCTCAAACCACACCTGGTTCATAGCCATCTATCAGTTCAATGCTAAAAAGAACTGAGAAAGAACAAGCTGACAAGTTGCTGGCAAAATTTCTCCTCTGGAGTGATATTCCTTTCAGCATTGTAAGGAATAATCCATTTTTCCAACCTGCTGTTGATGCTATTGCAAGTGTTGGCCCAGGGTACAAAATCCCTTCTTATCATGATTTCAGAGGCCAGATTCTTCAAAATGAAAAGCGTGACTGCACCAAAAGATTGGAGGATTTTAGGGCATCATGGGCACAAACAGGATGCACTGTTATGTCAGATGGTTGGACTGACCAAAAGGGGAGAACCCTTATAAACTCCTTGGTTAGTTGTCCCAAGGGGATTATGTTTATCAAATCTGTTGATGCATCTGCACAAATCAAAGATGCAAGAACTTTATGTGATTTGCTAGATGTGTTTATTTTGGAGGTGGGTGCAGAAAATGTTGTCCAAGTTATAACGGACAATGCTGCAAATTATGTTGCCGCTGGCAGGATTCTTATGGACAGGCATCCTACTTCATTCTGGACACCTTATGCTGCACACTGTATTGATTTGATGTTGGAGGACATAGGGAAAATTTCCTTTGTCAAAGATATTGTTGATTCATCCAAAAGCATTACAAAATTTATACATAACCATACATCTGTGCTTAGCTTGATGAGAAGATTTACCAACAACAAAGAGTTGGTGCGCCCCGCCATTACATGGTTTGCCACCAGTTTCATATCTCTTCAATCCCTCTTGAATTCTATGTGGGATGTGAAGAGAATGTTTCTTTCAGAGGAGTGGCGGGCTTTGCCAATGAGCCGCAAACTAGAGGGAGAGGCCGTATGCAGACTAGTTTCATACCAGGAAGACTTCTAGGCGGGAGTGCATGAGGTGTGCATCGTTACTTAACCTTTGGTAAAGGTTCTTCGGTTGGTTGATGGTGAGAAGCCTGCAATGGGATATTTGTATGAGGCCATGGACATGGCCAAAAAAGCCATTCGGGCCTATTATGATGGTAAAGGAGATGATGGGTTTCAAAGACAACTCCTCCTATGGGGAGTGATTGATGAGTGATGGAACAACACACTCCATCGTCCCATTCATGCTGCTGGGCTTTTCCTGAACCCTGCATTTTCTTACGCATGTGGGTTTGATTTTGATGCTGAGATCATGGATGGATTCTTATCCTGTGTCCAGAAGATGGTGCGATCTCCAGAACAACGTATAGAGATCTCTAAACAAATTGAGACATATAGGATGGCAAGTGGCACATTTGGCTTTGAGATGGCTGTCACTGATAGGACAATTAAAATGCCAGGTATTTTTTAGTTTGTAACTTTGTTTCAAATTTCATTGTCTCTTCAAATTCCATTTTTTTCTTATGTTTATTTAAAATTTTATTTGTAATTTTCTTGTAGATGCATGGTGGAAAATGTATGGTGGCAGGGTACCTCTTCTGCAAAAGCTTGCCATTCGCATCCTTAGCCAAACATGTAGCTCCTCAGGATGTGAGCGCAATTGGAGTGTATTTGAAAAAATACACAACAAGAAGTGCAACAGGTTAACCCTTAAACATTTAAAATATTGCAACTTTCCAAATAAAATTTTGAATTCATTAAACAATATTTTTCGTATAATTATTAATTATTATTTCATGATCTTTGTACAGGTTGGAGTCTCAACGACTTAATGACATGGTCTACATATACTACAATCTTCGATTGTGGGTGAGGCAACTTGAGAGGACACCTGATGTGGATGCCATCTCATTGGATGAGATTGACACCACTGCTGCATGGAGGGTTGAGGCCAAGAGGCCTCGCATGGAGTTTGCTGATGATTGGTTAGTGCAGGATGTAGTGGAGGGGGAGGAGGAGGAGGAGGAGGTGACACCACCTGCGCGGGCTACCACTGCCACCAGTAGAGGACGTGGTCTACCTCCTATAGCTCCTAGTTCTAGTTCTTCAGCTTCTAGAGCACATCAGACTCCACTGCCATCTCCACCAGCACGGGCACCAACATCTACATCTAGAGGGAAAGGGAAAGCTGTGGCATTTTATCGCAAGAGGGGCAGAGGAAATCAATAGGTTTAGACTTCAGTTATTTTCTTCATTTTATTGTATATGACATTATGACATGATGAGATACATTATCATATTTTTTGTTGATATTTTGAGGCTGAGTTGGGACTCAGGAGTCAGGACTTACTATTCAGGACATGATTCAATGTTATGTGTGATTTTAGAACTAGAAATGATATTAAACATCTTATATATTAGTTCTTTTATTATATTTATATGTCAAGGTATTTATTTTATGTTGTAGATGGTTTAGATATTAAAAAAATTGAAAAAAAATGAATATTTTTGTACCAAACGATTATTTCCGATTATTTCCCGATAATTACGATTTTTTTCGATTTTTTCCTCACGCCGATATTATCCCGATAACGATTAATGCAACATTGGATTTAATACGATGGACATCTTTGTTTGTGGCAGACCAGCTGAGAAATGTGTTTACTGTAGAAAATCTAAAGAAAAATATATTCAATGGACATAACATCATAAAGAACGAAGAGAAATGAAGGCCCAACTGTAGCAAAAATCCAGTTTCAAAAGCAAAATTTCCCAATGAATGGTTAATCATGAGGACTCTTCAAAAGATGGGAATTTCTATCCTTAAATGTTTTTGGAAATGGCATCCAACAAATCTTGTGCCGTGCATACAAGGAGAATGGGACAGGAATCAAGTAATCCATCATTGTGATTGCAAGTTATATGCATGTAACTCCTATATATTTTTCTAACTTCAGCTAATCAATGTTGTTATGAATCTAACAATATCGGTCTTCAATCCATCATCTTTTAGCTTTGGTCCAACTCTATCAGCTGTAGAGGACAATGAATCCGATGCCAACTTATTTCTTATATATTCTAAATTTTTATTCTTTTATAGTCATGTAAACACAGTGAGTCATACAAGTTTAATGGATTGGATTACAACTCATACCAAAACCCAAATTAACAGATATGATTTGAGACATGACTGGGTGACCAAGGTTTCTATTCTTCATCTTTGATTGACTCAAAGCAAGGATTGGAAAGTCATATTAGGCTAGAATGCCTTGTTGAGATTCAATACCCTTTAGATGGCTTTGGATGGGCACTCTTTGTTAGCTTTTGGTCTATGTTACCAGGATACGTAAATGGATTCGGATAGCCAAATTTTTGAAAAGTCAGGATCGGGTTTAGGCAAGGATACGTCAAGTACAAAAATATATAATAATATTCTTTAAATTTTAAAAAAGTTAAAAACATATTCGAAGCTCAAAATAAAAAAACTATTCATGAATAACAACATTACCATTGAAATGAAATCATTAGATAATTTATAAATCTAAACACGTGATTGTGACCAATAAAATAAAATGATAAAAGTAATATAGAACAATATTAAAATCATATAGAAAAACAAACAATGACTTAAAATAATTTAATTTAGGTAGAAAGAAAGAAAGAAATTATTTTAATGCCCACAAGGCTAAAGATATATTTGGCCCTTTTTCTGTGAAGCTTCAAAATAAATGCTTCAAGATTCTCGACAATCCCCTCACTAAATAGATTATTCCAAGAGCTAGCTGCCAGCATATCTGCTTAACTTTCTCTGTTGTCTTCGAAGGCCTCACATTCTAGAATGAAATGT
This sequence comes from Pinus taeda, assembly GCA_000404065.3. Lineage (NCBI taxonomy): Eukaryota > Viridiplantae > Streptophyta > Pinopsida > Pinales > Pinaceae > Pinus > Pinus taeda. The sequence goes on from APFE031602915.1 coordinate 5,485, forward strand.
TTTTTCTGTTTCCACTTCTCTGGAAGAACAAAAAATGCGTACTCTTTCCTCCCACACTTCCTTTGGCCTTTTCCAGCGCCCTGTTTCACATTGAAGTTGATGAGAATTAGTACTTAACTGAGCAATACGAATTTTGACTCTCCAAGAGATATTGGCCTCTATGTATGCTTTTGGTTGATGACTATGAGTGGGATTAAACACTTTAATATAGTAATTTTTCTTTCTTCCTAGCTTCTTATCCCAAATACGCTTGTGGAACTTTTCCATAACAAAAACTTTTATCTCTTCGCTGTTTATGGTACAATTGTTCAAACAAATACCCCATTTACTAAACCATTTGTTATTTTGCCGCATCCAAGTTTTTTTTGCTCTTGCACAATCTATCATTAAAGACAACCTTAGGCCATTTACCCTCTTCCATTTGCTTAATTTTTTTTAAATCCCTTATGACTCGCACCATAACTATTGCTTCAATAGGAGAAGTCCATGTTTCACTTAACAAGATATCATAAGGAACTGCACTTTTAATCTTAAATTTAGTTGTAATCATATGATTTTGAATTTTCTCAATTTGTTTCCACTACATGTCGGATGTACTGTTGGCCCATAGTTCACAACCATAGAGAATCACAGGAATCACTAGAAGCCCAAAAAGAGTTTGAGTGGTTTTCCAGTCCCATAACTTGCCTCTCTATACCTATTTTGAAAAGCATAAAATGCTTTCCAACCCTCCAAAGTTCTTTTCTTTCTACAACCATTCCAACTTAGATTTTTGTTGAAGTTAATTCCGAGGTATTTGTAATCCGCAACTTCTTCCAGAATGTTGCCTTCAATGTAGAACTTATGTTGGTTATGTTTTCTTTTCTTAGAGAAGACCACTACTTTCGTTTATATTATAACTTAAATTAGTTTATAATTTATACTTTTGAAGCTACACAATTTAAACTATTTTATAATTTAGTTTATAGTTTAATTTAGTATTATTATTATTTATGGTTAAAACTCAATAGTTTATAATATAATCATCTTTAAATGTCTTATATCATATTTAATTGTATATTAAATATTATAGAGATTGGCCACTTATTAAAAATTATAGAGATTCTATATGTATTTTTAACCAAAGAGAAAAAGCGACCACTTGAGTGGTGATGTAAATTATAAAATAAATGTAAAGGGTGGGAAGTATTTTTAATTACCATGGGCAAGGTTGCGACGACACGTTGGGGCATAGCCGCATCACACCTGACCAATAATCATTATAATTTTTATTGTTTTTTCATTTATATTATAATTAAATAATTAAACTTTATAACCCTTTCCTAAATTTTAATTGCTATGTCAAAATTTATAAAATTAATATTATTTTTATAATAGTATGAGGATGGCGTTTCACGATATGTTAAAATCTATATAATTATTATTCGCCTACATTTATATTATAATTAAATAACATATTAAATATTATAGTTTATGGTTTAAATTATTCTATTTTAAATTTAATGGGTGATGAGGATTATAATTATTTTACAAAGACCATGCTGCAAGTGTTACTATAATGGGCGATGAGGAAATGAGGATTTCATTTTAAAAGATGGCAAAGTAGAGTTGTAAAATTTTCTAAAACAAATGCCAAAACGCAAAGTATGGAACAATGAATTAGCAATGCACGTTACAAAGTTCGTTGTTGCCAAATACGCTTCCGAAACCATGGGATCTGCGATCGAGATGGATGAAACGATTTTTGTATGCAGGATTAGTTTCCTAAAATATTTAGAATTGTTTCTTGGCAGATCTCACACGTATCCAAACGGATCCGTATCTGAATCTGTTTCAGTTCCGGGGATTCATGTTTTCACAACTTGCCCCCCGCAGATCCGGTAACATGGTTTTTGGCTGCTCTAAAATTGTTTTCACCTACCTATGGGAACAATTCATGTGATGTGGTGGAATTATGGTCCCTTAGACCATTTGTTGTATTTTGGTTGACTTACATTTGGAAATCTTAGTGAGTGTATCCTTACCTTGAGATTAGTGCTAACCTAAGAAACCGGATTTGTCCAAACCCTCTCGTGTCCCAAATCCCACGAACCAGACACGATTCGCTAGGACAAGTGTCTTGTGAGTGTGTCCAACGTGCCTGGATCATGGGATTCGATGGACACACGAATTTTGAGAATGTGCCCAGTGTGTCCCGATTTCGGAACATGTCCCCTAAAAAAGCATGTCGCGGCCAATAAAGCACGATTTGGACTCATTTGGTACTCATTCTTGCGTGTGTCTTCTGTTGTGAGTGTGTGGGAGCTTATAGCAAAGGGTTTGGCAGAATTTTGGAGTTGATTCAAGCAATAGGTAAGTGCATTTTGCTTCTATTTTTTTGCATTTTTACTACTACAGTTTGCATGTGCTTTTTTTTACAAGTTTGTGGATTTTTTCTTTATTCTTTTACAACATTCATAGCTCAATCAAGGGAAGCAAGGAAGAGGAAAAGGAAGGGGAAGAATGTCCCCATTGGTGATGCCCCTCCTGTTCCAATTTCATTAGGGTCTGCAAGTGTTCCCTCTATTGAAAATGGGGTTGCAACAACAGCTTCAAATGTTGAGGGTAAAATGAATTTAGAAAGACAACAGGCTCAAGAAAACAAATATCCCTTGTGGAAGTATGTCTCAAGAGAGCAAGGGTTAGGCAACAAGTTGAAGGGAGGAGGCAATGTTGCTTGGAAATGAAACTATTGCAACAATCATTTCAATAACATTTATTACTGTGTGAAAGCTCATTTGTTGGCCTTACCAAGTTGTGGAATTGTAGCATGTACATAGGTGTCTTTAGCTAGGAGGAAAGAAATGGAAAAAGAGGCCAATGTTAGTGTGACAAGGGTGGCTGCATCATCTAAAAAATAACAAGAATGGTGATCCTCTTCCATTCTTGAGGAAAAACAACAACAAATTTCCATTTGAGAGTTTTGGAGGGATTGTTGATTTTTGTGTACCCTGGGAGGTACTCCAAGCCCTTGTGTTCAAGGGTTGGAGGTCAAAGCGCCACAAATGGGCTTGTGGGTTTGAGGTCCAAGCTTGGGGGTTTTGCACCCATAGATGTTTGGGCCAAAACTGTGACGAGTCTTCAACATGTGATGGATGAGGATGATAGGTCTCAGCGAGACAGTTCTAACGCAACGAGAATCATCTGATTTCGAGTTGTCGTTGAGGAGTTATGAATTTTTGAAGTCAAAGTGTGGGTTTGTAAGAAGTATCAATGTCGGTTTAATATTATTTAGGCTTGTGACAGCTTGTCAAGCCCTAGAGTGACGTTGGAAGGAGCCCCTCATTTATGTATAAAAAGAGGGTGAAGGCAAGGTTAATAAGTATCCAAATAGAGCAACACATATCTTGAGAACAGGTCGTGGAGGAAAGGGATATCTTTGTTTTGAGGCTGCAACAAGAGAGGCTAGGGAAGTGAGGTTGGAGGTCTGTTTCAAGGGTTGAATAGGGGTCCGAAGGCTATTGAACGAGGTTGAGTATGCTTGGAGGTAGGCCGAGGCCTTAAGGAGTTGAATGCAGGTCTGTTTTAGGGCTATTGTATGGGCCGAAATGTTGTTTGAAGGCTGTCATAAGCTACAATAGGGTTGTGTGGTAGGCCATAGGCCATACCACCACAAAAGGGGTTAGCATGGGCAGTATTAAGGGTTGTTTTGTGCCCTAACCTTCAGCGTGGAGGAGAAGACTCATAAAGGGAGAGGCCGCGCCATTTGAAGGCTGTTTGGTGACTCTTTTAAGGGATGTTGCAGCATGTGGGTGCCCTAACCAGTCATAGTTAGAAACAACAACAAAAGCGGTATTGCAGTAGCGTTGAGATGTGCGTTGGATCCTATTTTGAGGATCAATTTTGGATCAGTTAAAGGTAGCCTGTGGAAGTCAAGGATGAGGGGAAGATCTAGTGATTAGATGCCCTATACTAGTGACAGATTCCACAGTGATTGAGAAGCAGACTTGTAGCAGAAGATTGTTGTGCAATGGGTCAAAGTGTTGATCATTGCTTGGGTTAGTTTGTGGGCTACTTGTAGGAGGCCTTAGGAGTTGTTTGGAGGATCCTACAATGACTGTTGGGAGGCCTACCAAGCAGCCAAGGTGACAACAAACACATTAGATCGAGAGGCAAGAGGACAACAACAAGGTATGTTGCAGATGGATCCATTTATGATGGATTGATGGTGTCCTAGGCGAGGACACATTGATGTGCCCAAATTTGTGCAATAGCTCCTCTATTGTAGAAGCAAAGGGCAGATTGGTGAAGTTTGTGGGCAACCGTGTATAAGGGTCTCGTAGGTGTGGGGATGCCCTAACTAGGAGCATATACTACAACGTGGACTTGGTCTCTCATGGATTGTTGGAGGGAAGCGTGAGAGAAGACCAAGTGTGGATGAGATTGGACCCTTATGGTTTGCTGGAAATCGTGATAGTGTCCAAGTTGGAGCCCGGTGAGCAACACCCCGATGGACAAAGGTGGTTGCGAGAGAGGCAGTTATTGAGCTCAAGGGTTGACAAACCAGAGGCGCAATTGTGGAGCCCGAGACTTGTGTGTGGAGAAGGAATTCTACAGCAGATGATGGTCAGTCCTCCTAGCCCATGTTCATTGTGGGAGATGAACATATTGTAGTGATAGGTGGCAACCCTATGTTGGTCTTCATCAGCGCAACACAAGAAGACCATAGTGGGTTGAAGTCCTTGAGTAGCTAAGGAGCAGAAATGGGTAGTTTGAAGTTTTTCACAAGTGGAGCTGTGAACAACTTGACAGGAGTCTCGATGTGTTGTGGCCTTGATCGACGAAGGCACAACTAGAGAGCAAATTGGATAGCCGAGATTCAGTGGCCAGATGGACTTGGAGCATTGATAAAGGCAGGAGCTGCAGATCGGAAGCTGAAGGACCGGGTAGGTATAGGGTATGACCGAGGGGAGCTGTGAGGTCGACTACATCAACCATATGGTCAGAGTATCTTGTTGAGGGAAGATTGGTTGTTGATGGACTGATACCAAGTTCCAATTTTGTATCTTGTACTAGTGGATGTATGAGGGCCATTATCCCTGGTACAGGAGCCCTAAACTGTTGTAATTTATGTTGTTAATATAACGAAGTGGGGTTGAAAATTAAAAAGTTGTCTATGTTCTGTGCATGTGCGATTCATTGCTGCTTATATTCTGCTGCACAAAGTAGTTTTGCTGATATTCTTGGTTTGGTAGTATCAGTGATTTGAAGACTCTAAGCTAGACCCAAGGTCGTGGAAAATCAACAGGGATGTGGGTTAAGCAACAAAAAGAAATGTAGTGGCACTTGGTCCAATGGGCAAGATTTTTCAGAAAGAGAGACGACAAGAGCTTGATCTCACCATTGCATTCTTTTTCTATCAAAACTTCATATACTTCAATGTTGCATGCTCACCTTTATTTCTTGAGATGTGTCGAGCTCTAACTCAAGGGGCTCCATCAGGGTATGTGCCTCCTGGGTCAGAGAAGCTTACAACCACATTGTTCACTAAGGCAAAGAAAGAGGTGGACGAAATTCTTGAGCCTATTCAATCAGCATGGCCAACATCTAGGATTAGTATTGTTTATGATGGATGTATAGATCCAGCACAACACCCACTCATCAACTTCATGTTAGTTTTTGGTAGCATCGGATGTGCTCTAACCATGAAAATTGGTCGAAAGCTTAAGGCACATGAGTTCTAAAGAACCTAGAAACCGTTTGGTGAAATTCCACCTGGATTGTATTTTATTAAAATAATTAATATTTTTAATGGGGTTCCTAAGTCTAAACTTAGAAAAATTAAAATATTAATGGGTATTAATCAAAATATGGGTGAGAATGATCTAGAAGGCAGATCAATTCAATTTTTAATCTTGGTCGCTAATTAGAGACTTAATCTCATTCGTTGAAATCTCAACGAGAAAAGTATGAGGCTTGGGGGTTCATTTAGACACACACACGGAAAGACCAGATTGATCTGGAGTTCGATTTGTGGGGCTAGGACGCTGAGAAATTCAAACTAGGTGATCAGTTGCAGCAGAGGGGCAGGGATAGTTCGGGGGTACTAATAGAGAGGCAGAGAGAAGCTATTGGAGGTAGGGCAACAACAAAGAGGATTGACGCTGGGCCAATTTGGGCCCACGCAGGACTGACACAAAGGCAGAAGGGCTAGCGCAAAAGCAAAAGCTGCCCTCCACGCAAAAAGCCAGAACTACCGAAACAACCGGGAAGGTTGACGTAGTGGGCAGAAGAGACAGTGCAGAGTTGATGTAGAGCCTGTAAGGCTGACGCAGGGCCAACGCAGAGGTAGCCGGGGTTAACCAGTTTTGCTGTCGGATCAGCCGAAATTTGCAAGGTGAAGTGAGGTAAAATTCACTTAGTTTTTACGCCATTGTATTTTCTCTATCACTAGATTACCGGGAGGGCATCTTGCATTTGTATTCATAACTACTGCTTAATAATGGAAAACCCTCAGAGCTGCTGCACCGATTTTCCTGCATTGGGCTTTTCCGGGGACTATTTTGTCCAAAAATAACTATGGCCTATGTATCTTGTACTTTGCTCAGTTTTCTGTTTCATGTAATCAAATTTTAAGTAGTGTAGGTTGTAGAAGTAATTTGCTTTAGTATTCGAAGAATAACTTGATAATGTATATTAAAATCAAGTAGGTGAAGTAGATTCAAATTTGCTGCAGTAGAGGTTCCTTGAGGATTAGGAATTTTCACATGGTATTAGAGTATTGATTTTGAAACAGGAAGAGTAGATCCAACGCTAAGCAGAGAGGCCAAAAGTTGCACTTGGCAACAATTCGAATCCCCTTGAAAGGATTGCGTAGTCCTTGCTGGGAAGCAGATATTTTGAGGAAATCTCTCTCTGAGAGAGTCGACAGAGAGGTACGATTTCCAGTTCAAGAGTTTGCAGAGGCAGAGGGAGTGACACAGGGCCTCAGCGTAGTGCTTGAAGGGCATAGTTTCTGCTGGGGTAGAAATCTGCCAGAAAAGAGCGAAGACGCATAGAAGGGGAATTTTCTCCTTAGTGAACTTTTAGCCGAAAAGTTCGAATTTCTCACTTGCTGACCAGCTGAGCAGTGTTGAGCAGTGACTAGAGGAGTCAGTTCGATAGTTGGGTAAGATGGCATCGCATGGGCTCAGAGATCAGGACAAGTTGGAAAGGGCTTCTAACTATGTCATATGGAAGACAATAATCTTAGCTATTATGGAGGAATACGATCTCGAAGCCTATGTCAAGAGTGTAGTCGATGTTCCTGCTGACAATGATCAAAAGAAGAAGTACAAGGTCGAGCAGGGGAAGGCGAAGAGGTTCATACTTGATGGAGTTCGAGATCATGTGGTCTCACATTTGCAATGCAAGGATATAGCCTGAGAGACATGGGAAGCTTTGTCTTCACTTTATGAAGGCTCTTCTGAACAACGAAAGATGTACCTAGAACGAAAGTTGCAGCGGACATTGATGTAGAAGGGAGAAGGGGTTAACTCCTATCTTCAACGTCTTCAGGATACTAGAGTCCAGCTTGCTGTAGTGGGGTCCACTCAGTCTACCGTGATGGTAAGGACGACCCTGAATGGAGTCTCGGATAAATGGCAAGTCTTTGTCCAAAGCATATTGGGCAGGGGAAGACTACCTTCATGGGAGGAGATGTGGGCAGCCCTTCATCAGGAGGAATTATGGAGGGACTTGATAAAGGTCAGCCCTTCATCAGGAGGAATTATGGAGGGACTTGATAAAGGTCAACCTCAATGGTAATAGTGGGAGTGGAACGAAGACTAAGGAGGAGGAGGAGAACACAACTCTAGCATCAAAGGTACAGTAGACGTAGAGGCGGAAGGACATTTCGAAGGTGAAATGTTTTAGATGTGGTGAGATGGGCCACTTTGCATCCTAGTGTCCTTTGAAGAAAAAGGATAAGGATGAGAAACATGATCCTAAGGTTGCTCCAACAAAGATTGACGAAGATGAGTTTGCCATGAGTGCCCACGCATCTTCAAGAGGGAAATGGGGCAATATTGAGTTGTAGTCGAGATGACTACATGTGGGTGGGATCTTTGAGGAGTCCACCTCTTGGATCAATTCCTTGCTACGGGAGCCCAAGATTCAGCAATAGCGAGATGGACTTAGTGTCAGATGATGTAGTGGATTGTTTTGAGAGACAAATGCAGTAGCTTGAGACTAGGGATTGATCAGCGCAGAGTGAGGTTGACAGCAGTGTAGAAGATTAGAGGGTCAGAGACTAGTAGCAGTCAGATTCCAACATTCATGGTATTATGCTGAACACAGTTAAGTTCAGTAATTGTGGATGTTTTTTCAGTTTCTTCTCTCAACTACTGAGTTGCAATATGAATGCAGTGTTAGCAGTGGCAGTGCTAGTAGCATAGCAGATGCAATAGTTGAGAGGGAGTTGTAGTACATATGTAGTAGTGGCAGTGGCAGTGTCATGGGCAGCAGTACAGTAGCAGCATCAACATAGTGTTGGTGGCAACAACAATGCAGAAAGGAGATGCTTCAGATACAAAGCAACATGCAGTTGGACATTATTGCTAGAACACTTTCCTCGCTAAGAGGGAGTGTTATTTTTTGGTAGCATCGGATGCACACTAACCATGAAAATTGGTGGAGAGGCTAAGGCACATGAGTTCTAAAGAACCTAGAAACCATTTGGTGAAATTCCACCCGGATTGTATTTTTATTAAAATAATTAATATTTTAATGGGGTTCCTAACTCTAAATTTAGAAAAATTAAACTATTAATGGGTATTACTCAAAATATGGGTGAGAATGATCTAGAAGGCGGATCAAGCCAAGTTTTAATCTTAGTCATTGATTAGAGACTTAATCTCAGCTGTTGAAGTCTCAATGAGAAAAGTATAAGAAGGAGGCTTGGGGTTCATTTAGACACACACACACAGAGAACATATTGATTTGGAGTTCGATCTCTGGGGTTAGGACGCTGAGAAATTCGAACTAGGTGATCAGTTGCAACAAAGGGGCAGGGATAGTTCAGGAGTACTGACAAAGAGGCAGAGAGAAGCTACTGGAGGCAGCACAAAAGCTAACAGGACTTACGTTGGGCCAATTTGGGCCCATGCAAGCCTAACGCAGAGCCAGAAGGGCCAGTGCAGGAACAAAAGTTGCCCTCCACGCAGAAAGCCGGAACTGTCGGAACAACCAGGAAGGTTGACGTAATGGGCAGAAGAGAGCGCAGAGCTGACGCATTGGGCAGAAGAGACAGCGCAGAGCTGATGCAGTGCTTGTAAGGTTGATGCAGGGCCTACGCAGGGCCAACACAAAGGTAGTCGGGGTTAACCAATTTTGTTGTCGGATCAGCTGGAATCTGCCAGGTGAAGTGAGGTAAAACTCACTTAGTTTTTCCGCCATTATATTTTCTTTGTCACTGGATTTCTGGGAGGGCATCTAGCATTTATATTCAAAACCGTTGCGTAATAATAGAAAAACCTAAGAGTTGCTGCATTGGTTTTCCCACATTGGGTTTTTCCGGGGACTATTTTATCCAAAAATAACTGTGTCCTATGTATCTTGTTCTTTGCTAACTTTTTTGTTTCATGTAATCAAATTTTAAGTAGTGTAGGCTGCATAGGTAATTTGCTTCAGTATTCAGATAATAACTTGATAATGTATATTAAAATCAAGTAGGTGAAGTAGATTCAAATTTGTTGTAGTAAGGGTTCCTTGAGGATTAGGAATTTTCACACTTCATGGTATCTTCCTTGAATGGACCAGTGTTAAGTTATGGTATGTTCTATGCTTATAACAATTTGCTTATCTTTCTTATTTTTATCCACAAATTAGCAATTACATGTACATAAAGTAAAGTGCAGATAGAACATTAAACGATCGACAAAAAACAAGCCAATACAAGAGACACAAGATGTGGCGGCTAGCCAGGGACAAACCCCAATTTGGGGAAACCCTTTGATCAAATCTTCCTTTATCTTCAATCTTCTGGTCAACGCTGGTCAAACTTTGGTTCTGCGGTTGTAGCCCTAAATTCAGCACCTTCCTTCCACATGTGTGAGAGAGAGCCTTTTCTGCGCAAGAGAGAGAAGAGACTCTTTTCTGCGCAGTTGAGAGAGAGATGTGATGAGATGAGTATCTCCAAATGAGGAAAAGACCTCCTGTATTTATACACAACTGTTGATGATTGAATAGATGCGACTGTTGGACTTCTGAGCCTACATGAGTTGTAGGTTTGCTTGATAATTATTCCATAATCAAAATAAATTCATATCTCCATAAATACTTATTGGAATCAGATGATCTTTAGATCAATCCTACACCTTTCGACGAGAGGAATCTAATAAAAATATTATCAGCCATGAATAAGATGACCCACATGGAGTTTGGCCCTAGTTGCCAACTTTAACACTCCCTCTCAACTAGGGAGAACTCCATCTGCAATCTGTCTGTCGGTCGCTACTATTCATCCATCAAATGCACTGCCCTGTACATATTGACCCTTGTTGTGCTCTACTCTATCCTGCTCGTTCTGCTCTGTTCTATTCTGCCCTGTTTTGATCTACTCTGCTCTGCTTTGTCCGAATTATGAAGAGGAAGAAATGATCGAGGATGTATCATACTGACTCAGTCAGTCTCAGAGTATGCACCACTGGTCCCAGACCAGTCTCAACCAACCCGAAGTCAGCGTCATAGTGGGTACAACTCCTACCACTGGTCCCAGACCAGTATCATCCTCCACTGACTCAAAGTCAGTGTTAGAGTGCGTACCATTGGTCCCAGACCAGTCTCAACTGACCCGAAGTCAGCGTCATAGTATGTACCACTCCTATCACTGGTCCCAGACCAATCCTTTACTGACCCGAAGTCAGTCTCAGAGTATTTACCACTGGTCCGAGACCAGTCTCAACTGACCCAAAGTCAGTGTCATAGTGGGCACAACTCCTACCACTGGTCCCAGACCAGTATCATTGATCCCAGATCAATGAAGGTCATCCTAGCATAGGGAGTACGGTAGATACATTAATGCGTCCATCAGTACTACTATGGTCCCTATCCTCATTTCCCTACTCATTGATTAGATGAGAGGTACTTCCCATGAGTCCCAGATTGCATGGGTATGATGCCTTGACAGGAGAACTTAATCAATCTTGTCCTCAGAGGAGAACTAATCATCCTACTACATCAACGCCATGGAGAACACATCATCCAGGCCTCATAGGAGAACTAATCATCCTTCTACATCAATGCCATGGAGAACACATCATCCAGGCCTCACAGGGGAACTGATCATCCTGCTATATAGTCGTCATGGAGAACACGTCATCTAGACCTCACAGGAGAACCAATCATCCTGCTACATAGTCGCCATGGGGTGTACATGTATACCACCACGGGATGGTGAATCACCCTGTGGTCATATGTCGCTCCAAGAAGTACCCCACACCCCCCAGAGCTCCCAGAGCTCAATGCATCATACAAGACCTTCATCAGAGGGTCTTTGAACAACACCAAGTTGTTCTCGGAAAGTCAGGAATTTGACTTTCCCGAGGGGCTTTGTCAGAATGTCGACGACCTATTCATCTGTACTGATACGCTGGAGCCTTATAGCTCCTCGCTGCACCATATCTCGAATATAGTGGTACTTGATATCAATATGCTTAGAGCGATCATGAAATACGAGATTCTATGAGGAACGAATCCCACTTTGCTTATCACATAGGATCACGGTGGTATCTAGTGTAAGTCCAAACAACTCACTGAAGAGCTTCCGCAACCAGACTGCCTCACAGGAGGCCATGTTAGCAGCAATATACTCTGTTTCGGCAATGCTCAAAGCCACCGACTTCTCCTTCCTGCTCATCCAGGATATCGAAGCAGATCCCAAGGAGAGACAGCACCCAGAATTGCTCTTACGATTCACCACACTGCCTGCCCAATCAGCATCAAGTGTATCCAAGTAGTTTCACATCTCCGGTAGTGCATCTTAGCCCATATGTGATTGTGCCACGAAGATATATTAACAGATTCTTGGCACCAATCCAGTGTACGTGGTGAGGTTCAACCATATATTGACTAAACGTGTTGACTACAAAGCATATGTCTAGACGGGAGTTCACTAAGAACATTAATGTTCCAATGAGTTGACGATACTCGGTGGCATTTCGTAAAATAGGTCCAGCAGCGCTACTGCTTAACTTCTTAAAGTCCAGCTCCATCGGGGTAGTTACAGGCTTGCAATCCATCAAACCGAATCTTTCCAATATTCTCACCACATATTTTCCTTGAGATAGAAAAATTTCCCTTGGCTTTTGCAAGACTTGAAGTCCTAGGAAATAGTGCATCAGCCCTAAGTCCTCCATTTCAAATTCAGAAGCCAACTCCCTCTTACATTTGTGAATGAGAGGGTCTGCACCTGTTAGGAAGAGGTCGTCAACATACAACACTAGTATGAGAGGTTTGTCATCTTCAACCTTAAAGTAAAGGTTAGGATCGACTTCACTCCTAGTGAATCCCAACTTCATCAAGTAGCTATTGATCCTCTCATACCATGCTCGAGGTGCTTGCTTCAGCCCATAGAGGGCCTTCTTCAACCTGCATACATGAGATTTTCGATCATAAATCCCAAATCCTTCGGGTTGCTCCATGTAGACCTCTTCTTTGATCGAACCATGCAAGAACGCGGTCTTGACATCCATCTGATGTAGGTTCCATCCTTGTGAAACCGCAAGGGCTATGATTGAGCAGATGGTGGTATATCTGGAAACAGGTGCAAATATCTCGTCATAGTCTATACCTTCCTTCTGGGAGAAGCCACAAGCGACAAAATGAGCCTTATATCTTTCCATACTTCCATTTGCTGCATGCTTTATCTTATAAAGCCATTTAGTAGTGACAACTGTTTTGTCCTAGGGTCTGGGAACTACTTCTGAGACATCATTCTTCATAATAGACTCATACTCTTCGGTCATAGCATCCTTCCATACTTGATGCTTGACGACATCTGAGAATGATGAAGGCTCATTTTGTATGATCGTGCTCATGATGGTTAGGTATCCCTGATACCTGTTGGGTTTCTTACTTTCACGGAAGGTTCCTCAGGGTGCAGTGTGTCCTTCAGCATCATCGAGTAGCCCCTTAAGCCAAGAGGGCCTTTTCCTGTAAGTGGATCGTATTTACTATTACCTTGATTCAATTTGAGAGAGACATTGCCTACACCTTTCACGGGATATTTCATATTATTTCCAAGGACAATTTCCAGGTTTGTTTCTTTCTCTATCAGATTATGCAGAACTTATTTGTAACCAGTGAAGTGCCTTGAGGCACCACTATCAATGAGCCAAATTCCCATTAGAGTCTGAAGGAGCAGAGATAGATTGAGCAGCTGGTAGATAATATTCATCCTGCTTATTTTCAACAATGTTGGATTCAGACCTCGAATTTCTAGCCTTCTTGAATGGTTGTCCTCTTCCTGGATTTCCAGCACTCCTTTTACCTTTGCTATTAGATTTGCCATTCCCTTGATTGCCATGAGAGGGATTTTGATCATCGTCCCGGTGTGAGTCCTTTCTATTAGGGCACTCCCTTGCATAGTGACTTGCTTTATCGCAAATGTAACATCGTCCTTTTCTTCCATCCTTAGGTCCAACCTTTCTTTTTGATTTAGTCCTGGAATTATTTCTTTTCTTAGCATGAGAAGAAAAGGTAGTAGGAGAACCTTTAGGCATGGGCATTTCTTGCTCTTCTACCCTTGTTTTTTCTTGAATGCATCTAGCCATTAATTCCTCGAAACCAGGAATTACATTATTGTTCAAAAGAGTAGTCTTGAACACATACCATTTGGATGGTAATCCTCCAAGAGTTGTGAGTGCCGTTTCCCTATCAGTAATAATCTCCCCAATAGATAGGAGATCGTTCCTGATCTCGGTGATTCTTAAGAAGTATGCTTGCATACTTTCATCTTTGCCCTTCTTAATTTCCTTCGACTTATTTCTAAGAAACAAAACTTGATTTGCATCATTAACTTTAAATAAACTCACCAATCTATTGTAGATTTCTTTGGAGGTGTTGAAGTCGGAGATGTAGGCCACCAAGCGCTTGTTGATAGAAATCTTGGATGATCTTCTTTGATTTGACTTCACCGGTTTTCCATTTGTTCCTGGTAGCAGTGGGTGCATTTGATGGAGGCTCAACAATATTGCCTCACACATGGTCCAACACTTCACGGAGGTTGTCTTCGGCAGGGAAGAGTGTTGAGGACCCCATAGTTCTTTTAGAATAACCTTGCCAATCTTCTCTTTGGTGATTGCTCTTTCTCTTGCTCGGGCTTTGTCTTCACCTCAGCTCTGATACCATGTTAAGTTATGGTATGTTCTATGCTTATAACATTTTACTTATCTTTCTTATTATTATCCATAGATTAGCAATCACATGTACATAAAGTAAAGTGCAGATAGAATATTAAACGATCAACAGAAAAAAAGCCAGGCAAGAGACACAAGATGTGGCGGCTAGCCAGGGACAAACCCCAATTTGGGGAAACCCTTTGATCAAATCTTCCTTTATCTTCAATAATCCAGCAGAGAGAAATAGTACATAAATCTGATTTACATCAGCGACAACAAACCCTAGATCAGCGAAACTAGGGTAGACTATATCTTGCAAGACGACTGTCGGATTGGTTTGATTCCACCACCAAAAAATGCAGCCTTTAGACGAGATTCAGATGGACTTACAACACAGTTCTGAGGAGGGAGTCTTTTGGTCAATGCTGGTCAAACTTTGGTTCTGCAGTTGCAGCCCTAAATTCTGCACCTTCATTCCACATGTATGAGAGAGAGCCTTTTCTGCGCAAGAGAGAGAAGAGACTCTTTTCTGCGCAGTTGAGAGAGAGATGTGATGAGATGAGTGTCTCCAAATGAGGAAAATACCTCTTGTATTTATACACAACTGTTGATGATTGAATAGATGCGACTGTTGGGCTTCTGAGCCTACATGAGTTGTAGGTCGGCTTGATAATTATTCCATAATCAAAATAAATTCATATCTCCATAAATACTTATCAGAATCGGATGATCTTTCGATCAATCCTACACTTCTCGATGAGAGGAATCTAATAAAAATATTATCAACCATGAATAAGATGACCCACATGGAGTTTGGCCCTAGTTTCCAATTTTAACAACCAGTTTTCTTGAAATCACTAGATGCACTTGGATAATACAAGGATGCACAATATATTGGTGAGTTGTTCATTAAAGTTATTGAAGATGTAAGTGTTGATCCTTGTGTGCAAATCATTATAGACAATGCACCTGTTTGCAAGGCTGTTGGCATGATTGTGGAAGCTAAATATCCACAAGTATTTTGGACACCTTGCATTGTGCATTCCTTGAATTTAGCACTTAAATATATTTCTTCTGATGTGCCTTGGATTGGAAGTATTATTGAGGATGCATGACATATCCGCAGCTTTGTACGAAATCATACAAATGCCCTCACAATTTACAAGGAGTACATTCATCTATCATTATTGAAGATTACAAATACACGGTTTGCATCTTCATTCATTATGTTGAATAGGTTGAGGGAGGTCAAGACCACTCTTGGGGCCATAGTAATTTCAGAGTTTTGGTCTTTTTGGAGAAAGATATATCAAACAACCTCAAATAGGGTCTAGGACACAACGTTAGATGATTCTTGGTGGGAGAGTGTAGATCTCACTATTAAGATCATGGACCTTGTTGCTCAAATTGTATAGGCACCGTGATAACGACTCAGGTCGATGGTTTTCACCCTGATCCCCAACCTCTTCGTTCTAGCCGTCTCCCAACAACAGACTATGGGCAGTAGACGCTATGGAAATGAAATGAAGAAGGACAAGTTCGGAACCAACTAGTTCGAGAGACACAGTTGAGTGGCCTAGCACTCGGTTAAATCTAGCAAGATTTTAAGGATTAGATTGAATTTATATATATTTGAGACCAGTGCCTTATAGAGTCAACACTCTTGCTTTATAAAATCAAGATAAAGTACCGCATGGAAAACTGTTGCTTTAATGCGTTACTATCTTGTATGAAATGCAATTTCGAAGACCTATATGTAATGCAAAGATCTAAAACAGTGCGAGACATGCATATAGATTTCAATGAATATTCAATGAATTGATTGAGCAACAATACTCAATAATAATACAGAGATATTTACAAAGATAGAAACATCAAGTTTTTATGTAAACAATCAAGTTTTCATCTAAGAAACTGCTAAAGGAAGAAAATTAGCAACAGCTAAAAGAATGAGCATTAAACTAAAATAGTATTATTCTAATACCCTCCCTTAATGCTCAATCTATTTACAACACCAATAGATCCCCTGAATTTTACAAACTTATCAGGACCAAGAGGCTTGGTGAAGATGTCTGCAGGCTGCTCTGTTGTGGGAACATATCTCAACTGAACGGATCCGTCTTC
>APFE031602942.1:0-22786 GCA_000404065.3 Pinus taeda
ATTTAATATTATAAATATTTTATCATGGTTTTTCATTTTAGAAATTAGATTAGGAGCAGTAAGAGTGATTGGGGAAGATTTATTACAGGATGGATTAATAAGAATATTTATATTTTTGGACCTAATCTTATTGATGGGATGATTTATCACATTATGGATTAATAAGAATATTTATATTTTTGGGTCTAAGAATCACCATCAATAACCAAAAAGAAGCATATGCCTTTTATTTGAAAGTAGAATGAGATGTTTAGGATATCATAATTCTAAGAGACTCGACAATGTTGATAAAGCCTCTTAGTCAAGAATTCTCTCCTACTGGATATCAATATTTAAGCCATCGTCAAAAGGATCTATCATGCCCTTCAAAAATTTAGAACCAAAATATTCTTTCTTTTCCATCAGCACAACAATTGAAAGGCATAGAACGTTGTGAATGAGGGGGGCCTCCTAGAAAAAGGATGGTTGAAATGTGAGGGGGGTTTAATGATAGGATAGGAAGATATTAACTTGGATCCCTACCAGTATGGGTGGAGTTGTAATTCTTTTCATTGCAGAGGATGAATGGTAGCATTGGGATCTAAAAAAACCTACCAATTGCCCCAGTTCGTGCAATTTCCATCAAGTTTGAGTTATTTTCTTGTGGGTGGGGGGAAAGAGGGGTCGAATCATTATGTTGCAAATCATCCTCGAACCCGGGTGCATTCAAGTACTCTTTATGTCCTTATGCTAGGTTCCAATGTCAGTTCTCCATTTCATTTGAATTTCCTAGCAAGCTTTTACAATTTGTCTCTATGTGGAGGGGCTACCTGTCACCCTCCCTTGATTTGCAAAGCCCCCAATCAGCAGGATTGGCACCCTCGTCTAGCCACTCAAAGGTTTTATTCAAGTGGTAGGTTGTTTGGGTTTATTTTGGATTGTGTGAAAAGATGATTAATGGAAATTTCTTTCAAAGTCTCATGGATATTATGACCTCCATGCATTAGAGTATAAAAAAAATTGTGAACAAACAATAGCTCAATGCTAGTTCCTCCACAACATTGGAAGCCATCATCGAGTTATAGGTGAGGGTAATTCACATGGAAAATCTCGCTCAACCTATGAGGGATGGTCGAGGATATTAAACTTATGGTCAACTAGGAAGTCACCAACTCTAGTGGTAAATATGTTCAATACACTGAGTGTTTTAAACATTAAGTAAATAATGTTGTTCAACTAGTTTCAGGGCTTGTCCCCTTCAATGAAGGGGATAAATACGTTTTGTGTCTATGTTATGTGCATGTATTTTTACTGTCAGTATCTTTTGGAGAATTTACAAGTTATTGGTTCCCATATGACCATTCAAGGGAGCAATTTTGGTTTACATGTTATAGTTTTGTCCAGTATAATGTTTCCAGCTAGTTTACACATGAACACAAATTTGTAATGGTTGTATAGCTATACTTCCCAAAAGATATTTGATGAATATAAATATATTTTTAGTTCGGGTTAAAAAATATATATTAGAAACCATACTAATATCAAAAGTTAATGTCTTTATCCTAAATGTCTATATATACTAACTAAATTAATGCAATATATTATGTCACAGTACTGTTAAATTCCAAGTGAAGTAGAAAAATCATAGCTTAATTGAAACCATCAAGAGAATGTGGAAGTATCAATAGTGCATGGAATGGCTTGATTGATTTGAGGTGTAGGATTTGGTTTATTGTAGATTTGATCCCCAATGCAAGCCATTTCTTTGTGTTCTTCCACCCCCAAAGTGTTTTATCAATATTTTTTTATCAAATTAATAAGTGTCGATCTTCAATCCTCCCATAAGTGACTCTTCTATCTTATTGAACGATGAATGTGAATGTCATTTCATCCCAAGTTGGTCAAAATGTCCGCTACTTTTTTTTATACCTTTTCTCCTAATGTGAGAAGGAATAATGACTAGTATCATATGGTCTAATAGTTAATATGTGTGATTCATTTTTCCAATCTCCAGATGTGGCAATTTTTTCTCTAGAGAAGCTCCAGTGATCAACTAAGAATGACCCTCCATAATCATCGTAGATAAGCCTTGTTGTGACGCGATAATAATTCTAGTCTCTAGAGATGCAAATTTAGCTTCATTGTTACATGAATATGGCATACAATTTGTAAATGAAAACATTGGTTTCCCATAATTTTTAAGGAATATTTCTCTAAGACCAACAAAAATTGGATTGCCTTTAGATGCCCCATCAAAATTGAGTTTAACAAATCTAAGGGGAGGAGGGATGTAAGAGGTTGGAGGACTATATGATGGACTACTTGGACGAAAAGGATTGGTAGAAGGAAAAGGAAACAAATAGATATTACCCAAAATTGTGGCATCCTAACCTTCAAATTCATAGTCTGATGATGGACAAGGGTGGATTATTATTGTTTCACAAACACGCTACAATAATTTCCCTAATATTACCTCCCCTTCCAATATGAAATATGTGGCTATTCCTCTCCTCCCATATATTTCATAGAAAAAATGTGGTAATGAGGACCCTAAGCTTGATTTAAACTATAATTCCTTGTCATAGAGGATATCCAAATTTCATTAATTTCTATGATGCCATTCTTATTCTTGTATGACCATATAAATATTTTAAGAGTTGAGACCATAAACTCTTAGAAAAAACACATGCATTGAGATTGTTTTCCATGTCCTTCACATTCAATATGCATAGAAAATTGAGGGAAGGGCCTTTGAATCCTTTGCAGATAATTTTATCCCATGAATGGTATGTTTTATGTATTAACAACCAAAAAAAATGGGAAACTTTGGCCATAAGTACTAAAACCAAATTGATTTCTAGACTGACTGGTGAGGAATAATGGTGTGAATTTTAGCTAGTTTATATGTCTCTTTGATTATGAACATACCCTTCTAATTATATCCCCATCCAAGTTTGTCCTATCCCTCGAATAGTGCAATTAATATTTTATGAATTTCTCCCATTATGGTGTCTAGATTGGCTTGATCAATAGTTTGAGGCCAACTTTCCTTATTTTTCCATGCTCTCCTCAAGGTGTCCTCTATTGACTAGTTTCAATAATCTATGATTATCAAGAGACCTCTAGATTTCATAAGATCCTTTTTAGAGAGAATTGATTCCCTACCACCAAGATTTGGATATTACTACCAGTAGTCCACCAAAAATAAGACATCCTTTCCCTCTTAGAATTCCTAGAAATAGTGTTGTTATATGATCAATTTATTAGTGCCCAAATTCCATATTAAATATCCTTGAATAGGGTTTTGAGCTCTCAATTGTTGTTGCCATGATTGAGAGGGGTTATGTTTCCTTCTCCAAATTTTCCTCCATATCTCCTAGCCACCTTAGATCCAATTCCACCATATTTCCCCTCCAAAATAGTATTTATAATTTATAGATATGGAAACCAAGATCTCCTGCCATTTTGGGAAGACATAATTTTTCCTGGGCTACAAGGGCCTCTTTCATTTCCTTCATAGCCTAGCCCCAGAGAAAGGATCTATTACAAATAGTTTTAATGGATATAATGATTCATTTGGGCACTGCTAATGCAAAGAGAAGATTTGGGCACCAAGAATGATTTTAACAAGACTAATATACCAACAAATTTTAGAGATTTGAAGGTCTAAAAATACATTTTTTTTATATCTTCTATACTAGTTCCATCTAGTGAAGAGTTCTAAGGGCCTTTTTACCTAAGGTGCCCCAGATGTTTAGAAAGGAGAGAACTATGCTAAAAATCAATAATCTAGCTAAGTGCCCATGCACTGCTAAGTTAGTATTAAAAAATTAAAATTGATATTTACCCACTTTAATGGATGTACCTAATGTCTCTATGAAGTCACCTATCTAATCTTATCCATACTATAATAAACACTAAGAAAATCCATCATTTCCTAATTATACACAGCAATTTCTTCAAATGGAATATTCATTGGAGGTTCATCTATTGGGCTAGAGGTTGTATTCTTATTTTCGAAGTGTCTACGTTTTTCCATACCTACCCTAACCTTTTCTCTTGCTTCGATGATCTTTTCTATCTGTTGTTTTTTCTTTGACGACTTTCTTTTCCAATTATGATCGTTTACCATGTTTAAATGAATTACAATTACAAGGTAACAAAAATTTCTTCCTATTACATAAAAATATAAAAATTGTCCTCCAATCACATAAGAAGACAAGGAAAGTCTCCAAATATTACAAAAAAATAAGATAGATTATCTTCCAGTTTTACAATAAAATAAACAATTCCTTCTAATTACACCGGAGGAAAAAAATTATCCTTGAGTTACTCAATTAAGTAATAATTGTCTTCAAATTTACTCAAATTATCTTCCAATTACAACCAAATGTCTTCTAATTAAATGATAAGACAAAAAATTGATTCTCAATAATGCAAGTGGAAAACATCCTCCTTTCCAATTAAAAAAAATCGTACACGTTTTTCTTTTCATTGTTGTTTTATTCAGGTTCACTAGATTGTAGCTTGGATGTCGAGTAAGTGGAGACCATAAGTGTTGGGTGGGGAAATGACTAACAATTTTTTTTCCAACGAGAGAAAAATTCGTAATTTTATTGAATTTAAAAAAAAAAAAAAAATTACATAATACTATAATTAACTTATATTTTATTAAATAATAACCAATTTGGAGTAATTGTTCTATTTAAAGTAGGTGATTGCAATTTTCTTACTAGTTTTTTCTTATTATTTGAAATGTTTTTTTTAATATATAAAAATATGTAAAACATTAAAAGGCTTTTAAAACATAATATATAGATTTTACAACTCAAATTTATCCATTCAAACAATTTAAAATCTCTAAAATCTTATATTATACTGATTTAAAAATTCTAATTACTATTTTAACAATTTTGAAACAAAACCCAAATTATTATTTTAACAATTTTCATCAAGTTTGAAACAAAACCATTAGAAAAAGAAAAAATAAAATGAGTTAATTAATTTATAAGATATAAATTCAAAAATTTATTTTTCTCATTCACAATTTCTCAATTCCAAAGAGGATTATTTATTTTCTCTACATATAAGTTTATGCTTCTTTACGTATAAATTTATTTTTCATACAAATTGATGATTGTCAAAACCTTTTATTTTATTTTATTACAATTTCAAGTCATTAAATAAAATTGAATGTAACTTATAATTGCATGTTATTAAATAAAGTTGAACCTAAAATATAATAGGTAAATTTCATATTTTAAACTATAAAAAATAACAGTAACTAAGAACAATGCATGATATGATTTTTTTTTAATTAACTTAAAACCTAAAAAAAATTATGTTCCATACAGATTAATAAATCTCAAAACCTTTTATTTCCATACAAATTAATAAATCTCAAAAACCTTTTATTTTATTATATTACAATGTCAGGTTATTCAAAATTTAATGTAAATTATTATACGTGAATTTCATATTTTAACTATAAAAAATAACGAAAATAACGATCATAAAAAATAATATATTATATAAATTTTTTTTATCGACCATAGTTAGTTATGGTGACATTGTGATAACGATTGTCTCTTGGTCCAATGCCACATTGTGACAATCATGGTCATCCATGGTCAACCATGTTCCAACGCTAAATTGTGACAAAGATTGTCTCAATATGAAAATCAACCATGGTCAACAATGGTCACATTGTAACAAAGATTGTCTCTTGATCCAACATCAGATTATGACAACATGGTCATACATGGTTAACCATGGTCCAATGTCGCGTTGTGACAAAGATTGTCTCGATATAAAAATCAACCACGGTCAACAATTATCCAATGTCGTATTGTGAGAAAGGTTGTCTCAATATGAAAATCAATCATGGTCAACAATAGTCGAACACTACATTGTGATAAATATTCTTTCAATATGAAAATCAACCATGGTCAACCATGCTAATTTTAGGATTTATAATATTTATCTTAGGGTTTATATACCTTAGGTTTATAATATTTACCTGTGGGTTTAATATTATTCCCTTGGGTTTTTAATCCCTTGACATTTTAGTATTAATCACTTGGGTTTATAATATTAATTCCTTAGGTTTAATATTATTCCCTTGGGTTTATAATAACTTGGGGTTTTATAATTGTAACATCAGGCGCCAATTATAATATGTCACATTGTGTCAAAAATTGTCTCAATATGAAAATCAACCATGGTCAACCATGGTCCATTGTCTCATTGTGACAAAAATTGTTTCAGTGTGAAAATAAAAAATGGTAAACCATGGTCAACCATTTTTATTTTAGGGTTTATAATATTTATTTTAATGTTTGGATAGCTTGGGTTTATAATATTTACCCCTTGGGTTTAATATTATTCCCTTGGATTTATTATTCCCTGAGATTTATTAATCTAAGGGTTTGTATTCCTAAGGGATGATATTATTCAGAGTGTTTATAATATTAATCTTTGGATTTAATATAAATCCTTTGGGTTTATAATCATGGTCAACGATGGTCCAACGTCACATTATGACAAATATTTTGTCAATATGAAAACCAACCAATGTCACATTGTGACAAGGATTGTCTCAATATGAAAATCAACCATGGTCAACCATGTTACAATGTCGCATTGTGTCAAAGATTGTCTCAATATGTAAATCAACCATGGTAAACCATAGTCAATAATCATGGTCACATTGTGAAAAAGATTGTATATTGGTCCACTGTTACATTATGACAACCCTGGTCATCCATGGTTAATCATGGTCAACGTCGCATTGTGACCAATATTGTCTCAATATAAAAATCATCCATGGTCAACCATGGCCAACCATTATGTAATGTCACATTATGCCAAAGGTTGTCTCAACATGAAAATCGATCATGGTCAACAATAGTTCAACATAAAATTGTGAGAAAGATTGTATCAATATGAAAATCAACCATGGTCAACCAAGTTTATTTTAGGGTTTATAATATTAATCTTAGGGTTTATATACCTTGAGTTTATAATAGTTATCCCTTGGGTTGAATATTATTCTCATGGGTTTATAATTCCTTGGGTTTATTATTCCCTTGGTTTTATAATATTTATCTTAAGGTTTATATACCTTGGGTTTATAAATATTAATCCCTCGAGTTTATAATACTTGGGGTTTTAGAATATGTCCCTTGGGCTTACGATATCAATCCCTTGGGTTTGTCAATCCCTTAGTCCAACATCACATTGTGACAACCATGGTCATCTATGGTCAACCATGGTCCAACCTTGCATTGTGATAAAGATTCTCCCAATATGAAAATAAACAATGGTCAATAATGACCAACCATTGTCCAACGTCGCATTGTGCCAAAGGTTGTCTCAATATGAAAATCAATCATGGTTGACCATAATCCAATGTCGCATTATGATCAAGATTGTCTCAATATGAGAATCAATCCTGGTCAACCCTACCAGCCATGTTTATTTTAGGGTTTATAATATTTATCTTGGGACTTATATACCTTGGATTTATAATATTTATTCCTTGGGTTTATAGTACGTTATGTTTTTAGTATTAATGCCTTGTGTTTATAATATTAATCCCTTATGTTTTTAGTATTAATGACTTGGATTTATTATTCCCTTGGGTTTATATTATCAATTGACTAGGTTTATTAATATAAGGGTTTATATTACTATTATTTATAATATAAATTCCTTGGGTTTATTGATGCATTGTGTTTATAATATTAATAATCGTTTACATTTATAATATTAATAACAAGGGTTTATAAAATTAATCTCTTGCGTTCTCAATATTAATCTCTTGGGATTTTAATATTAATTCCTTGGATTTATTAATCTTTTAGTATTATAATAATAATCCATTCGGTTTATTAATTTTAGGGTTTATATTCCTATGGTTTAATATTAATGCTAGGGTTCAATGTTATTCCTTTAATTTTTTAATATTAATCCCTTTGATTATAATATTTTTTTTCTAAATAAGGTTAATATATTGATATAATACAAAAAAGTTACATAGTAGCTGAGCCGTAAAGGGTCCCGGCCTTAATTAGCACGCAACCATGAAAATTGTCTGAGACTGCCCCTACAAAGGGGAAACTAGTCCATTAAACATCCAAATTTAACCCATAAGTTTCCTGAATAGACCAACCTATCAGCTAACAACAAAACCACCCTGAAAACTACCAAAACCACCCAGAAAAACCACAAATTGTCCTGACTAGACCACCTAGCCAGCAGATTACCCTAAGGACGCATAAGAAAGACAGAAAAAACCAGAACTAAGTGAATTGCCACCTGTCGAGATTGACACATGGTGCCAGGTCATCCGGAGCGGGTTCCTCCATGATAGGACATGCCTAGTCATCCGGGTTGTCCGCCTTGCCACGTCCCACAACCTGACGTCCTCCCTCCCTGCTGCCATCTGCATCCTGCGAGCGTGACGTGTTCTCGAGACGGCTTTCCACTGCCCGTGTGTCACTAGGAATGTCTGAAGCATCATGCGAGCTGCCAGCAATGTCTTTTCCATGTCTTCTGTGCCGACCTCCATTACCATCTAGCTCGTCATTGTTGTCTCTGTGTCGGCTTGGACCTGCTCTGTTCGTCTCCTCCAGGGAAGTAGTCATGTGTATTTGCTGCTCAGGCTCTTCAAAAATGCAGATGGAGACGGTGGCAACTATAACCGGGCAATTCATAGAGCTATGGAACCAGAACTGTAACCAAGCAATTATAGTTGTTTCTTGAAATTATGTCTTTACATTGCTCTCTATTTAAGCCTTTGCCATGGTGTGCCTCTTTATCTAGTCTTGATGATGAACGACAATTGTTGGCTCAAAACGTGTTGGCCAAAAAAAAACAATCTCTTATGTGATTTTTACTGAAAGACTTTGCTTAATTCATTATAGATCACGAAAGCTTGAGTAAAAAAATTATTCATATCATTTAGAATATTAATTCTAGTGCTTAATATAAGTCCCTTGGATTTATAATCATGGCCCAACGTCATGTTGTGACAAATATTGTCTCAATAAGAAAATCAACCATAATGAACCATGGCCAATCATAGTCATTTTTGGCCAATCATGGTGTTAACCATGGTCCAAGGTTGCATTCTCACAAAGATTGTCTCCATATGAAAATTAGTCATGGTGAACTATAATTGACCATGATTCATTTATTTAATTAAAATTAATTAATTAATTAACTAAAAATGAATTATTTGCTATCATTTATTATTATTAAAATAAATAAATTATTATTCACTAATTATTATCAATATTTAACTAAATTGTTAATTAGTTATATTATTAGTAATAATAATATTGTTACTTTTGTATAATAGTAGAGAAATATTAATTAAAGCATAGTTACCTATAGTTAACCATGATTAATTTATTAATTAATTAATAATAATTAATTAACTAATAATTAAATAAAAACTAATTAATTAATTCTTTTGTTGAGTTGAGGTTTTTGTGATCCATATCAAGCTTATGAGAAAATTCTTCGGCGTAAATCACATGATATTACATTTGTCGACGCATTTCAAACAAACTAGTGTGGTTCATCGTCAGGACAAGTTGAAGAATCATATCTAGGTTGCATGTTAAATAGCTAGAGCAGTATCTCCAATGGCTATATTTGACCAGGCAATGGCCACTTGACCAACTAACGGCCAATCTTGACTTGGAAACGGCTAGTAGGACAAGACCAAGAGAAAGGAGAGCAACTTAATAAAAATTAAAATAAGTTAAAGTTAAATTAACTATTTCAAATTTGTTTTAATTTTAGAGTTTAATAAAAAGAAAATCCTATTGTTAGGATTGTTATAAATAAATTTAAGTTTAATATAAATTAAGT
Organism: Pinus taeda; assembly: GCA_000404065.3. NCBI lineage: Eukaryota > Viridiplantae > Streptophyta > Pinopsida > Pinales > Pinaceae > Pinus > Pinus taeda. Next base: position 9,862 of record APFE031602942.1, read on the forward strand.
GACCTTAGACAATAATCAATACAGGACTGTACAATAATCGATACTGGACTCTGGATCAGAATGGCGAGGTTGATACACTTTCCAAGTCTGGTTGCAATGCTGCTACTAGCCAGATTCACTTTCAATCCTTTGTATATGGTGTACCTCTGGAATTTGGGCACATTAAGATCTGAGGACTTCTTCTGGTCCCTCCATCTTTTGAGACTTTTCTCAAGATTTATTTTTTTTAACTTCTTCGAATTTTCCAGAATAGCATTGACTACTCTGTCTATGGGAACATCTGAAAGATATATTATGTCAGACTTTTTTTATTTTATCGACAACACTCTATTCCTTGTTCTTTTCTTTTATAAAGATACAAAATAGTTGAAGATGATACTAGAATGACCTCTATCCCTATATTCCAATCAAAATCGGCATATCATTGTTAAACATTGTACTTTCTTAATTTACCTTAATGAAAATGTTTTTTCTGTTGTAAAAAAAACTTAAAGCCCCAAAAATAGGCCTAGAAAAAAACTAATCAACACGTGCTTGTCGACCCAGTGAACCTGTTCCACTATTTCATTTCAATTTAAATGGAGTTTTTATTTCGGTCTATTTAAATTTGGACAACTTTTGGTGAATATATATGTTTGTCTCTACCCCTCTTTCACTAAATGGTTTGTATTACATTTGATTTCCGCTTATAAATTATATTAAAATAATTTAACACGATGGCCAACTGTAAAATTAAATCGTACATTTGAATTGTAATCATGCTTAAAAACATTGTAGATTAAAGAGATGAGCAAGGCTTCAGCTACAAGATATTAATATCTTTTTGAAACAATCTACTATTACAAAATTATATATTACAGAGCAATGGAATGCATAAAATATTGCAGAAATATAAACATAGAAAACGCATAGAACAAGAGAGACACAGATATACATAGTTCACCCAATTTGAGCTACATCCATGGAGAAACAACCAATCCTTCCTTTCATATTATCCAGCAAATTTTAAAGAGATACAACCTACAATAAATTCTCTGTAACACCCTTTTCGTTCTCAATCTCCTCTCTCTACCTCACTCAAAATATAGTGATACATAGACAAATCACAATTCCCTCATATATAGTGAGGGGTTGCCTACTAGGGAAAAAAATCATAAATTAAACATAACTTCTACCTTCAGATCATCTGCCTAATGAACGGCCCAGAATGACTAGAAATTACTAGACTTTTACAAGGAAATTTTACATTTGTTTTTAGCTTCGGGGGCGCTGCCCCCGAACCCCCACCAGGGGACCGTTGGCCCTCAAACCCCCCAGCCGGGGGCGATCAGCCCCCCCAAAGTCCTGCATGGGGGATAAGTCCACCCCACACCCCCCTCCCCGCATAGAGGGGTGTACAATCTTCCTGGAATATACATCTGGCTGAGACCTTTGAATACAAAAGATAATCAGGCTCCACACCCAACATCTACTAATAGTTCTTACAAATGGTATTATCAATTACAAATATTGTCATGTTTTTTGTATTTAAATATGTTTTACAAAGATTTACATTTCTACTAAATTATTTGTAACATATAAATATTAAAAGAAAAATACAAAAATTGTCAGGGTTTTTTTTATCTAAAAATGTTTTATGAAGACTTTTATTTCTTTTATCTGTAACATAAAATGATTAAAAAATTATCATTTTTTTTGTTTTGTATATAAATATGGTTTATGGTCATTTTCATTTGTTACAAACTATTTCTAGAAAATGGGTACAATGAGAAATCCAAATTCAAAAAAATATAATAGAAAAAGAATATATTTGGAGATAATTCTTCCATACTTATTTTGGGATTAGATTGGAATTTTAAAGAGAAAATATCTCAATTTCCTTGTCTATGTTTCGATTCGGTTGGATCTCAATCCAACTATTTATGTGTATTAGATTTGTGAATGAAACAATAGTTTTGATATGTGCAAATAAATTTTTTTTGCTGGTATCAAAGCCCAGATGAGCTTAGGCCTTAGCCCCTCCTATGTCGAGGGAAATGGAGAGTATATGCATTTGTTTTGAGGGTGTATTGTCCTTATGTTTTGTATGATAGTAGTGTGTTTTTTATTTGTGTTTGTTGTCCATAAAATAAACCTGTAGTATGGATGACATGAGTTGCATGTGGAAAGGAACGTTGGCTAAGTAGAGGAGCATTACTCCAGAAAAGTAACACTCGCTAAGTAGAGGAGAGCTTCACCGAGTAGATGACCTTCATCCTAACAATTGATTGATAGTTTAAAGTGAAATATCCGACAGATGGTGGAATGAAAATAAAGTTGTTCATTACTTGGAAGCTTTTATCACGGAAGCCGCGATGAGCTGAGTTTGTCAATATTGTTGACCTTGCAGAGTTCATCAACGATGGTCAGAGATAGTTATGTTTTAAATGGAGGTCCAGTGACAGCTTGAAGATGTGGTGGTGAAGAAAGAGTGGTGTTTTCATCAACGATGGTCAGAGATAGTTATGTTTTAAATGGAGGTCTAGTGACAACTTGAAGATGTGGTGGTGAAGAAAGAGTGGTGTTTACAAGATTCCAGAGTGGATGTTAGTGATGATGAAGACCATTCAGACAAAGATTAGTTTTATTGTTGTACTATGTAAGTTAGCATGTAAGCATTAAGGGAGGGACTTGAAGAAAATTCCTCCATACTAAGTTTAGGATTAGTTTGGAATTTTGTTGAGATAATATTTCAACATCCTTGTCTGTGTTTGGAATCAGTTGGATCTTAATCCAACTATATATGTGTATCATATTTGTAAATGAAACAATAGTTTTGATATGTGATTTTTTTTCTTGTATCAACACGAGGGATTTTTTTTTTTCTTGAAGGTGTATAAAAAATACTAATAGGTTGGCAGAAGAAAAAAATGCACTATATATTATAGTTTAGACATTACAATGCATATCATAATTTGTAAACTTAATTGGTTGAATAACCAATTTATGCTTTAAATTTTTTTTTCACTTATTACCGTTATGTTCCAAAATTTCTATTAAATGAAAAGACATTAATTTTTATTTACCACATATACAATTAAAAAAGAAAAAAAAATTATGTTCACTGTCTGTATCAACAATCTAGACACTAACTTCCTTCTTGCAAGCATGATATAAACTAAAATCCTTTTAGAATTAGGCTCACTCCAACCTTTCTCTTGCTCTCTTTGCTTCAAGTTTCTGTAGTCTAACATCGAATTTGCATTGTGACTTTCATCCTCGTGGGCTAGAAATCGCCCCACTTGAACGAATGTTATGAAACCAACACATAAAAATATAGAAAATATAGATCAACGACTTAAAAAGTAGCCTCTTCGAGGGGGCAACCTCCTTTACATTATAGAAATGAACAATTCTTGGATGATACAAATGAAAAGACCTCCTTTCTATATATAGGAGTCTAAGGTGTCCCAATACAATCAGAGCCTACATAACAATAATATTATAGGGGCACAACAATAACAATAGTGGGCTTCTATGTGGCATAATAATAACAACATGGGGACTATATGGGCAAAATAATACAATAAGGGGGTTGCACTAATAATAATAAGGGTAATTCCTACCAATGCATTACAATATATGGTCGGATTCATTTCTTCTTTCTCTGGGGTTGTTTCCTGGTGTGTATCCTCTTCTTTTGACATTTCTTGATCCTTTTCTTCCTCCTCTTCACAATCAATGTAAAATAATTTCTTCTCAGCACACTTATGACCTTTAGTGTATTTTCTGTAACAAAGGTCATTTTCTCCTTTTTATTCCAATTTTTGTGGTGTCATCCTTGTAGGTTGTGGAAGGCTAGGAGCAACAACAATTCCATCTTTATAATTGTGAGTGGTAGGATTTCTTGTTTCCATAATTTTGCTTTCAATTTTTCTTGCCAAGTTGTATGCCTTCTCCAATGAATCAGGTTCTCAAAGGTGAACCTCATGTTGGATGTTATCATTTAAAGTCCCTATGAAGACTTCAATCCTATGCTTCTCTGGAATATCATTTACCCTTATATTCAATTTTTGGAAGTCCTCAATGTGCTTTGCCATTGAACCCTTTTGTTTGAGATTTATCAATTGGCTACAGAAGGTGCTTCTCTTTGTATCCTCATAATGTGCTATCATTTTCTCCATGAAAATTGACCAAGTGACAAGTGGTTTACGAGAAAAAAGCCCTTTATAACATAAAAATTGATTTGTTTCTAAATATAAAGATGCAATACATACCTTTTGTAATAGTTGCCCATCATGTATATCAAAATATTGCTTCATCCATAGTATGCAAGTTACTAGATCATGGCCATAAAATTTCCTCATATCTATATTTGGAATAGTTGGGTGTTCAATCCAATGTTAGATTCTATGAAATCATGATTAGAATTTATTTTGTTCTCATCATGAGTTTCCTCTACTACCTTTTCAGCATTAGGAGGCCTTTCTTGTAGCAGTTTTGTCCCACCTTCCTTCAAACCTTCCATGTCTTTCTTCAAATCTTCCATGCCATTCTTCAAATCTTCTTCCATATCATCAATATTAGCTTCCATGACACATATAAAACTATTTATCTTAGCTTCAATCACATTCTTCAAATCATCTATCCAATTTTCATTATTAGGTGTTTATATTTTCTTCATTCAAGTCATTATTTTTCTTGCTTTTAGAAGCTCGATATTTAAATGACTGTAACTCTGTAATTTTAGATCTTCCAGTTTTGAAATTTGGTCTTCTGGTAGCCCTCTAAGTCTTCTTTCTAACCCTACTAGTCGGATCAATATTGGATTCTCCAAGAATGATTTATGCCAAATCTCCCAAGATGATCGGATTATATACATTTTCAGTAGAGAGAACTTGTACGAAGTGCCATGTGTCACTGTTTCGACCTTCATACCGAAAAATGATACAAAGAAAAGTAAATTCTGTCATATATCTATAACCTCTTACAAAAGTTCAATATGATGCTTAGAGAGGAAGTTATGATGATTATCCCAAGCTCACCTATTTGGGATGTAATTCAGGAGCCTACAAAAACCCTAAATTTCTTGGACCATATCTCTGAAAATATAGTGAAACAAGATCTACAATTCGGACCTAAATTTCACCATGATTTTGGCTCAAATGGGTTTAAATTTCAGAGTCTGAACCTTTGTAGAAACAAAATTATAGTGACAATTCTTCGATGATTTGTTTGAGATGGAATTCTAGAGCTTGCAAGAACCTTAACTTCCTTAGATCATATCTCTGAAAATATAGCAAGACAAGATCTGAAATTCGTACCCAAGGTTCAGAACAATTTCAACTCAAATGGTTTTTTTTAGCTTATAAGACTTTGTAGAGAAAATATTATAGAGAAAATGCCACAATGACCTATTTGGAGCAACGAAACCTTAGAATCCAAAGCTCTGATACCAAATGTTATGAAACCAGCTCACAAAAAGGTAGAAAAGATAGATCAACGACTTAAAAATCAGCCTCTTCGAGGGAGAACCTCCTTTACATTACACAAATGAACAATTCATGGATGATACAAATGACAAGGTATCCTTTCTATATATAGGAGTCTAAGGGGTCCTAACATGATCAGAGCCTTCATAACAATAATATTGTAGGGGCACAACAATAACAATAGTGGGCTTCTATGTGGCATAATAATAAAAACATGGTGACTATATGGGCACAATAATAAAATAATGGGGTTGCACTAATAACAATAAGGGGTTACACTAGTAGTATAGGGACCTAACAACAAATGTCATCAAGACACCTCAAAAGCAACCACTTTGGCATCGCCTGCCTTCCTATCAATGGGCTCCCTCCAATTTACCCCGCATCTCCAGAAGGAGTGCCTCTTTTTGGCCTTAATTCATTCCAGCAAAGCAAAAAATTCCTCATGATAGGGGCAGAGAACACACAACTGGGATTTAACCATAGGACAATAGCACAGATGGAAAACATTAGAAATAAGAGATAAAAATGGACAACATAAATAACCACATATTTCTATTACACACAGGCCTTGCCTTGGCTTGCACTCTAAGGCTTCGGCAAATATAGATCTATAAATGAGCATAAAGTTAATAGGAATAAGCTACATGTGAAATTCATGCAAAACAAGTGGGTGGTGTGGTAGGTTGTCGTTGGTGGCCTAGGTGGGAGATGGATAAGAATGGTGCCGAAGTTAGTGTGGGTGGTGGATGGCTAAGGATGGAAAGGTCGGTGCCAAAATTCAAATTCACATTTAATGTTATCCCACTTGAACCCGAATGAAGAATCCCAAATCAAGTCACACAGTCCTACCATGCATCTACATATCTCATGTTTATTTCTTGGTAGAATCTTTGTGAGCATATCAGCAGGGTTCCTATCTGTATGGATCTTTTTAAACGATAATTGTCCTTCCTCCAACACATGTCGAATCCAATGATAACTTAAGTTCATGTGTATGGTTTTTGAGTGAAATTATGGATTTTTCACCAAGTGAATAGCACTATGACTATCACAATATAGCACATACTTGTCCTACTTTATTCCTATCTCTCTTAGGAATCGTTGCATCCACAACATCTCTTTCCAAGCCTTTGTTGTAGCTATGTACTCTGCCTCTGTTATAGAGACAGGTACTATTCTTTGTAGCCTTGAAACTCAAGATATTGTTGCTCCTACAAATGTATACAAATAACCTGTAGTGGACTTTGTGGTGTCAATATCTGTATCCATATCTGTATTTATAAATCCTTCAAGCATGGTCTCATTATGACCAAAACATAAACAATAATGACTAGTACCCTTGAAATACCTTAAAATTCATTTTACTGCTTTCCAATATTGTTTTCCTAGATTGGCAAGGAATCTGCTCACTACTCCCACTGAATATTAAATGTCTAGTCATGTACATATCATGGCATACATCAAGCTTCCAACTGCTGAAGAAGAAGGAATATTTCTCATCTTTTCCTCCTCCTTGTCATCACTAGGACATAATTCAGTACTCAGCTTGAAGTGGGCTACAAAGGACATACAAACTGGCTTGGCATCCTTCATATTAAACTTGTCAAGAACCTTCTTGACATATTTTTGTGACAACCACAACTTGCTGTTTTTCGTATGATGCATGATCCTCATGCCTAATATCTATTGTGTTGGACCCAAATCCTTCATTGCAAACTTCCTCCCCAAATATTTCTTCAACCTATTGATCATATTCTTATCATGCCCAAGAATCAACATTTCATCCACGTATAACAATAAAATGAGATACTTTCCATGATCATAACACTTAATATAGATATAATGGTCAACTTCCAACCTGTTAAAACCATGTTCCAACATGAATGATCAAATTTCTTGTACCATTGTTGAGGTGCCTGTTTCAACCCATAGGGACTCTTTCTTAACCTGCAAACAAGGTCTTCTTTGCCTTTTTCTATGAAGCCTTATGGCTTCTCCATATAAATTTCTTCCTTCAATTCACAATGAAGGAAAGCAATTTTTACATCTAATTATTCACATTCTAAGTCTAAAGACAGGAAAAGACCAAGAATCACTCTAATGGATGACATATTAACAACAGGTGATAAAATTTCAATGAAGTCAATACCTTCTTTTTAGGAAAATCCTTTCACCAGCGACCTTTCTTTATACCTCTCCTTCTTTTTGTCACCTTCATGCTTAATCCTGTAAACGCATTTGTTTTGTAGAGCCCTTCTACCTTTTGGGAGATTTACCAACTCCCAAGTTTTATTTTCCAGCAAAGAGTTCATTTCTTCTCCCATTGTTTTCTTCCATTCTTTACTGTGCTTAAATTTATAAGCTTCTTGAAAATAATTAGACTCACCTTCATTAGTTAATAGGATATAGTTTGAAGGAGGATACCTTTGTTAAGGCTTATGAGGCCTAGAAGATCTATGAACCAACTATTGTGGTGCATTATTAGGTTGAATCTCTTGTAAAGGTTCCTGCGAGATTCCTTCTTCTTGATGTTCATCACTTTCCACTTGTTGTCCTCCCTGCTCTTGAATCTATTGTCCATTTTTTTTCATTGGTGGGATGTCTTCATGCTGCTCTTCAAACATGTCAATAAATTGCTTGACCTCCAACTCACCTACAGTCCTCTTAAACATTTCTAACTCATTAAATATAACATCCATGCTTCTAATAATTTTATGTTTGACTGGATCCCATAGACGATAACCAAATTCTCCATCTGCATATCCCAAGAAAATGAATTTCATAGATTTATCATCGAGCTTAGTTCTATTTTCTTTGGGAATAAGTACAAAAGCTTCAAATCCAAAGATTTTCAAATGAGAATAATTCAAGTTTTTACCAGGCCAGATTTCTTCCGGGATACTACCTTCCAAGGTTGTACTTGGAGATCGATTTATCGGATAATAAGTTGTCCTTACAACTTCTGCCAAAAATGTTTGTCCAAACCAGAATTGGACAGCACACTTCTCACCTTTTCCATAATGGTGTGATTCATCCTTTCTATGACACCATTCTCTTGAGGAGTATCAGGAGCAGTTTTCTCATGATTTATGCCAAACCCGTTACAATGTTCCTTGAATATATTTGAGCAATATTCTCCATCATTATCTATCCTAAAGCACTTGAGAAATTTGTTAGTTTCTCTTTCAACAGCAACATGGAATTTTAGAAATATTCCAAACACTTCACTTTTACTTTTCATAGGGTAAGCCCAAACCTTCCTGGATGTATAATCTATAAATGTTACGAAATATGATTCTCCTCCTAATAACTTGATGTTAACAGGCCCAAACACATCTGAGTGTATCAATTCTAACATTTTTTTCTTTCTGTCATGGCCACCTCTAAGGAATGAAACCCATCTTTGTTTACCATATATAAAATGCCAACAAAGATCAAGATTGTGGGATTTCAAACCTAGGAATAAATTTTTACCAACAAGGATTTTTAAGCCCTTCTTGCTCATGTGACCCAAGCGCTTATGTCACAGATCTGTTGAATTTCCTTTTTTTGTGACAACAATAAAATATGATTTTCCTATCATTTCCTTCAATACATATAATGTTCCTATCTTGGGTCCTCTAGCCATTACCAATGCTCCTTTGCTAATTTTCTAGCCTCATTTTCCAAAGGTTGTGGAATAGCCTTCATCATCTAGTCGTCCCATAGAGATCAAACTCATGCACATTTCTGGTACATGCCCAACCCGTTTCAACAATATATCTTTTCCATCCTTCATCTTGATCTAGACATTTCCCACTGTAACAATAGTGCAAAACTGACTATTCTACAAATGCACTCTACCACAATCACCAGGATTATATGCAACAAAACTATCCTTACATGGGGTTACATGGTGAGATGCCCTAGAGTCAAGGATCCAATAAAAGCTTCTCCTAGATGTATATAAACATGCATCTTCTACTGAAATAGTAAACAACACATCACCATCTGTGACTATAGTAGTAGTCTCATCATCGTTTGTGTTGGATGACTTATGATTTGTACTAGGCAGCCTCTAATCCTTTTGTCCTTTCTTCGAGACTCGTCATTCTTTCTTTATGTGCCAAGGTTTGCTGCAATGAAAGCAGATGATCCTGCCCCTCCTTGATTTTGATTGGCCTCTCAATCTTGATTGCCCTTGTCAGTCTCAATCAATTCTCCTACCACAATCAGCTAGAGCTAGAGCTTTTCGTCCTTGATTTTCCGCAATTGACTTGCGTCGTAGCTCCTCATTCATTAAACTGTTGCTGACATCATCGAACTTCAAGGTCCCTGCAGTTTTGAACTACTCATAGCTACAATTAAATTTTCCCAGTTGTTTGGCATAGAACACATTAACAAAATAGCTCTAATTTCATCATCTAGAATGATTTTAAGAGAAGCAAGTTGACTAGTAATAATATTGAATTCATTCAAGTGCTCATCAACTGAAGCACCCTCCTTCATCTTGAGATTGTAAATATTCGTCATCAAGAACACCTTGTTTGATGTTGTGTTCTTCTCATATAGATCATGGAGCTTCTTTCGTAATCCTTTTGTTATCTTTTCTCCAGACGCATTGAAATACACATTATTTGCTAGATATTGGCGAATTGTTGCAATTGCCTTTCTATCTAGCTTATTTCACTCTTCATCCCTCATTGATGAGGGTTTCTTTGTTGTTCCCTCAATTGGCAAATAGTGATCCTTCAAAATCAATTTATCTTCCATCTGTGATTTCCATAGTGCAAAATTAGCCCCGATCAACTTCTCCATGTCAGTGATTGTTGTCTCCATCTCAATAAAATTCACACCCATAAAAATCAAGTTTTCGCTTACAAAATAAAACTTTTAATTATTGCACTAACCAAAAATTAGTCTCCTTTTAAAAATTTCACCACAAATAATGATCTTTTCCCTTTTTTTTTTCTTAAAAAAAAATAGGATATTAAATAACATATAATATTTAACACGGAACACCCTTAGAAAGTTCTAGAAACCCCTCATGACTTTTTTTATATAATCCACAAAACTTCCACGATTTTCTTAAAAATGTTCAAATATTTGAAATTTTCACCGTTGTGGTCAGCTTCATCGGCTCACGGTGGTAGCAGAAGGTCATGGCTGCAATGGCAGTGGCATGCAACAAATAGTAGCAGTGGTTATGGCAAGCTGATAGAAGCCCCAACGATGTCAACAATACTTCAGCGATTCCTTAACATCGGAGATAGCTCTGCAATGTGAAACATTTACAACAGAAAAATCTTTATAGCGGCTCCTCTAACGTTCTACTGTGCACTTAACAGTTTTGCAGCTTTCACTCAACTAATCCTCAGCAATTCCACACGTTCAGAGCTCTTTTGCCCTCATGACTACGACTTCAGGTCTCACAACATAGTCCTTCTACGTTGGCTTTGAGATTTGGAACCCTTTGGATCTCGACCCTCTGCTCTAATACCAGCTGATAGCGGCAGAGTGCACACATCTGGGACTTAGTTAGAGGACAATAACACAGATTGATAACACAAGAAACAAGATATAAAAATGGAGAAAATAAATAACCACAAATTTCTATTACAGCTTGAACTCTAATGCTTAGGAAAATACAAATTTACAGATAAGCACATACCTGATAAGAATAAGCTACATGAGAAATTTATGCCAATACAAATTTACAGATGAGCACATACCTGATAAGAATAAGCTACATGGAAAATTTATGCCAACCAAATATGGTGTGGTAGGTTTTTGTAGGTGGCGTGGGCTACGGAACACTAAGGACGGCGCCGAAGTTGGCGTTGACGGTGGATAGCTGAGGACGGCGAGGTGGGTGCCGAAATTCGCCTTCACGTTTAATACTTCAAACCTGTTGACGTCGTGTTGGTACCTCTGGATGGCCGCTTAGAAGGGGCATGCTTGGAAGAAGATTTCAACGAGCCCTACCTTGTAATAACATCCCAACAAGAGATTGAAAATTTTCTTCAAAAAGAACCAATTCTACTCACATTTTAAAAACAAATTCTTCTTGTAAAATTTTGGAAAAAATTATACTCACATTTGGAAAAGTGTCCATTAATTTGAGAAAAGAAAATCCATTTTATTCGCTGCTTTAATTATTTCATTTCCTGGTGCCGACTGCCGTGGGAAAAAACTGAAATACGTTACGTCTTACTCTGTGGGTACCTACTTACTGATGAACAACTGTGAACAACTGAGCATATGCATACTTTTATAAAATAATTATTAAATTAAGGAAGAAGATAGGAATGAGCAGACGCTTTATGTCATCCATGAAGGAAAACGTACAGCCGGTAGCGATGCTATAGTAGCGTCGTAAATGTCGCCTACCATCTCGCACCCTTTGGAGAGTGTCGGTTTTAATATGCGCAGATGCTTTGCAGAACAAGAAGGGGAACATCTTGTTGGAGATTTTTTTGGTAAAATCTCAAAAACACAAAAATAAAACACACAGAGGCAATGCTTTGTTTCCTTTACTACACAGGATCTTTTTGCACAGGGAAATTTAAAAAAAAAAAATTACTGAAGAACAAAGTATTGCACCACCATAAAAGGATTTCTATTCATTAAAACAAAATCACTGATACATATTCATCCTCTATGCTGAGAGGGATTCACCAAAACATTTCAAAAGAAATTACTCTGTCTCATTTTACAAATAATTTTACACTGCTGTGTAAAATCTTCATTCACTGCTATGTAAAAAAAACTTTTACATTTACTGGTGTAGAAAAAAAACAACAACACACTACTGTGTGGAAATTACGCATTCACCAAAAACTTACATTACCCTTTTCACTGCTGTGTGAAAGATTTCATGGTTTTCACTGATACATGCTTCCATCATTTTCATTACATGCTCCCCATGTGTTTTTCTTACTCACTACTTCGCAATGCTGTGCGTTTCATTTCACAATACCATACACCAAAAAAAAACTTTACAATGTGTTTCACTTGTTCAGTAAAACAAAACTTACACCCGTGAATAATTAAAAACAATATAATTAAAAACTATATGACATTGCCCATACCTATTATAAATTCGCTATACCTCCGTAGGAAATAAAAACATTAAAATTAAAAACTTTTACCAAAACTCTACGAACCCATTTAAATTGCCTTTATGTTTCATTGGCGGTCAACCCAAAAACTTTACGCAATGTCAAAATTTATTTGCTGCAGGTTTGTGATGTCCGTCAACCGTTGATTTGCCCTCAAGAAATCGAACGGTCCACAACGATATCGGGTGAGCCTTTTTAACCGAACTTTACCTCCTGAGATTGTCAGAGATGGTGACGTATGGGGAGAGCCACGCGTCAACATTATATTTTCTCGGGTCCCTTGTGTACGAAAACTGCCTTCATGCAAAAGCGGTCCGAGAAGCTCACAGCGGGTTTGTGGTTTTACTGCGG
>APFE031602942.1:41625-99555 GCA_000404065.3 Pinus taeda
AATTTCCTCCTTGTGATGTGCTTGGAGAAGCACTTTCATTTCTCCTCAAGGGTGTCACTTGCTGCCCTTGTGTTGGCAGTGCTGTTTGGGGATATATTTCAACCATCTCCTCATCATCTTCATTATGTGACAAAGAGCTTTTAACATTCACTGTTTTCTCTATGCTTCCACCCCAAGCTTCCTATTCAATGAACTGAACATCTCTACTCACAAAAAACTTCTTGGTGGATGGGTTATACAACCTGTAAGCTTTGGATTCCTCACTGTATCCAATGAAAATACATTTCTCCCCTTTGCTGTCCAACTTCCTCCTTAGTTGATCTGGAATGTGTGCATAAGCCACACATCCAAAAACATTCATGTGGGTGACTCCTTGCTTTCTCCCACTCCATGCTTCTTCTGGCACTCTGTTCATGGCTACTTTTGTTGGGCACCTATTTAAACTATATGCTGCACAATGTACAGCTTCAGCCCAATAATCATTTGGAAAATGTTTGGCCTTTAACATACTCCTCGCCATATCCATGATTGTTCTATTCTTCCTTTCATCGACACCATTTTGTTCCGGAATGTACCTAGTGGTAAATTGTTTATGAATTCCATTTTCTCTACAAAAATGTAGAAATTCTTTGGAGATATACTCACCTCCTTTTTCAGTTCTTAAAACTTTGATATGCAACCCACTTTGGTTTTCTACAAGTGCTTTGAAATTGCGAAATTTTTCAAACACTTCACTTTTGTTCTTCAGGAAATAGACCCAAGTTTTTCTAGTAAAATCATCAATGAATGTTAATATATATAGCTTGCCTGCAAATGATGGAGTTTTCATTAGTCCACATACAGCTGAGTGGACAATATCTAAAGGTGTTTTTGCCCTTATGCTTTTCCATGATGGAAAACTTTCTCTGTGTTGTTTCCCCAAAATACAACATTCACAAAGGTTGTCTGGTTTCTCTATCAATGGTAATCCTCTTACCATTCATTTTCTACTCAACAAGTTAAAACCTCCAAAGTTGAGATGTTCAAATCTCAAGTGCCACAACCAATTTTCATCCTTTGGTTCGCTTTGGAAAGCCTCTTGTGTAACTGCTGCAATTTCTGCTCCATCTTTTAAATCTACTTTTATCCTGAGAGGGAATATCATGTTCCTTGTCATTTTCAGTTCAGTAATACATCATTTGCTGGGTGCTCTATCCATGATGGTGCATACATCATTCACAAAGAAAATATTGTAACCCTTTTGAACAAGCTTTCCAATACTTAAGAGGTTACACTTCATTCTGGGAACATAATAAATATTTGCTATGGTTTTCTTTTCACCTTTCTTTGTAAAGATTTTTACTTCACCTTTTCCCATAACAGAAACTTTACTATCAGTCCCAAGTGTGACTTGTGACTTCACACTCTGATCTAACTTAGAAACAGGGCTATGTTTCCTGTCATATGGTTACTGCAACCGGAGTCTAGAAACCATATATCATCACTCTTTGTTCAGCCATATTACAAGCTAACAACAATTATCTTGGCTGATATTTTCTCTAGTAATTTGCACTAGATCTATTATTCATATCATGCTGCTTCTTCCTACATTCATTTGCATAATGCCCATATTTTTTACAATAATAACATTGGACATTGGATTTTTCATACCTTTTTCCTTGAGCATGATTGTGTCCACTTTGTTAGTTGCTACCTTGGCCTTGGTTCTAATTTGGATTGCTGCCTCTTCCTTGAGCATTTGCTGAACTGTTTCTTCCACCTCTGTTTTGGCTTCTGCCTCTTCCTCTCTTGTTTCCTCTGCCTTGACCTCTTCCTCTTCCAAAAGACATCTAGGTCTAAAAGGCATGCTCTAGAGATGATTTTTCATTTCTATTCAATCTCTGCTCATGTGTTATCAGTGATGCATGTAGTTCATCAACTGAGAATTTTGTGAGATCCTTTGTCTCTTTTATGGTGATGACAATCACATCGAACATTGAGGGTAGGACTCTCAATAGTTTCTCTACAATTCTCCTTTCTTCAAGAATCTCTCCATGAGACCTTATGTGTGTGACCAAGCCAATCACATGTGTGAAGAATGAGTCAATGTTATCTGACTCCTTCATGCATAGATTCTCAAAATCTCTCCTCAGCAACTGTAGTTTTGATGTCTTCACTTTCTCCATGCCTTGATAGGCTGTCTTGAGAGTTTGCCATGCTTTTTTGGATGTCTTGGCTACTGCTATCCTTGGAAACACACTCTTATGCACTGGTTGATATGAGAAGATGAGGGCTTTAGAATCCTTCTTCTTATAGCTCTTCAACAGATCTTTCTTTGCTTGAGTTAAATTGTTAAACTCATTTTCATTTGCTGGTTCTTCAAAACCATCCTCAACAAATTCCCATAAATCTTGTGAGGCAAATAGGGCTCTCATGGTTATTATCCAATAGTCAGTTTTTTCCATTAAATTGTGGGAGATGGATATTACAGATACCCATGCTAGTGTTGGTGCTGGAGCCAGCGATTCTTGCTCTCTAAACTATGCTTCAAATACTTGACTGTGTATTTAAAATAACTGATTGTCTTCAACAGCAACATAAAAAAAAACTAGCTTGAGAAATACCTTTGATTCTTTGACTGAGTCTTCACTCTGCTGGAGAAGCTGCTGCAGCAAAAAATCCTTCCTTCAGCTTCTTTGACACCTTCAAAGAGCCTGGACAAGCTCTAATACCATGTTGGAAATTTCTGGTAATTTCAATCAAAATCTGAACAAAGGAACAATGCTCTGTTTTAATGCAGAGAGTGATACTCTGTTTTGCACAGGATCTTAACACAGGAAAGCAAAAAAAAATTCTCCAGAGAACAGAGTTTCAACAACACACATAAAAACATTCTATTCATTAATAAACTGCCTATTACATATTTCCTCCTCTTTCAGAGGGATTCACCAAGAATTTCCACAAAAAATACTATGTTTCTTCTTGCACGAAATTACACTGTTGTGTGTGTAAAATTTTACATTTACTGTTGTGTAAATTTCTTTACATACCCTGCTGTTACATACATTTCAACAAAAAAAAATTCATACAGTCATGCGCTCTGTGGCTTCTTCCCCTTTTTCTTATCGCGCTGTTGCGCCTCCACTTTCATTACATTAACACTATCTCTGCAATGTATATTTACATTGTTGTGTAAAAAATTTCATCATTCATATGCGGTGCCGCATACTACAAAAACTTCAGAACAAAAACATTACATTGCATATGTTGAAAACAAAAAAAAAAAACAAGACATATGACTTTTACCTTTTCTTGTCACGTAAAACAAGAATTACACCCATGCATAAAAAACATTAAAATTAAATGGTTTTTACCAACGTTTACTTGTGCCCATACCTGCCCATACCTTTCCTTTAATCGTGTCATACTCCCGTACAAAATGAACTAAAATCTTTACCTATAATTCTACCAACCACGGTAAATACATTAAATTACTTCTACAGAGAAACTGGCGGTCAACCAAAAATTTACTTCACGCAAGTTCAAATGATGCAACCGATTGATAGCCAGGGAATGAGTGGTTTTGGAACTGTACTGTAGACACCCATCAACTGGTCGATGTGATCGGAGTCTCCAGGGGAAAAACAACTTTTGACAAAGGGCGGTGCGATGGAATGGACCGGTGGTTTTGCAAAACAGCGCTGCAATAAATGGCGCAGTTGGAATTATTAATATTTCAACATTATTCTGAGAATCCTTTAGGCAGTATTTATAGTGTTGAAGGAGGGATACGCAGGTTGCTGCCCTCTTCTGCTTTTTGCTGCTCTATAATATTCATATACAATGCGCGTATATTGCTGCGTTGAGTCGGGATGGTGATATATTGTATCAGTGACATATTTCTCCTAAATTACGTAAATGGAAACTTGTATATTTTAATCAGTATCATTGATTGCAATTGTTGGAAACATTCATGACTCCTAATCGCGTCTTCTCCATATTCATGTAGTGATTGGGTTAATTGATTTTGGTAGGCATCCTCTCGGCGATTCCTATTTCCAACTCCACTGCAATATAAATGCAGTCTGACATGCAAGGGGAATAGGGGTTGCCTTGTATTTATATTTCTCTCAAAGTTGACTTTGGCATGTTAGCAGCAAGGCAACCCCTATTCCCCTTGCATGTCAGAAGCATTTATATTGCAGTGGAGTTGGAAATAGGATTTTCCCATCCTCTTTTTGACTAATTAATTGACCTAATGATTTTTAGGTAAATGCATATATTGGGAACAATCAAAGCATGTCCTGTTCATCGATGTATAGAGTAAAGTAATATAAGCATGTGCGAATTTTTTTTAGTTTAAACGAGCTGTGACAATTAATTTCACAAGCCGGTGAAGCGCTGAGAGAATTTTAAAGCCCTCTGCGTTTATCCTGTTTCCCACGGTTCCAATTCCTATTTTTCTGGTGCGTGACGTGGATACCTTTAAATAGTTAAAGCGTTGTTTATTGAGTTCACGATTTTACCGGATGGCGTAATTCTGGTCGGTTTTTAGTAAAAGAAATTTCAAAAATTTTAAATATGAATTGTTTTTAAATTTTTAATAGTTAAAATGGATTTAGCACTACAAAGAACCAAAGTGGTACCCTGAATTAAATTTAGATTTCCAAAAATTTCTATAGGATTTTATTCAAATTTTGCTAGAAGTTTCGTTATTTTCGAGACAAAATTGTGTGAATAAGGCAATAAATAATGGAGTTGTTCTCAGTCTAACTTTTTGGATGGTGGAAAATTTTGAGGTCAAATCTAGATTTGTGTTATTTAAACTAGTTTTTTAATTGTATATATGAATTCAGTAGCCCTAAATTTTTTAAGGCACTTAGATTGTGTAAGAATTATCTATCAAGTTTATGATTTGAATAAATTCCTACCAGATTTTAGAGAAATTATACCAAAAAAATAAAATAAAAAAAACTTCCAAAAAATCACAATAAAAACATTTCAATAAATAATTATAATAAAATGTACTCCTCTTCTTCGTCGTCCCTCAGATTGTTTGCAAATATGGTCACTTCGCCGACTTTCACAACTCAACGCAATAAGCAACACCAGCGCTGAAAAACCATGACCTCAAAACCCTTCAACGCACCATCATTAGCGACTTCCACCTACGCCTATCAGTTACACATAATATCATAATTATGGTAGATTCAAGCTTGACCATCAATTTTTCACACAGAGTACCACGATCTTTGCACATTATATTCGTTTATTTCCAAGCAAACCTCCAAGTAATTTTTCCACAAAAGGGACCCGAGATATATTAGCTTCACCATACAAAAAAACACAGTCTAATCCATCCAATAGATCCCATAATCTTTGCACATTATATTCGTTTATTTCCAAGCAAACCTCCAAGTAATTTTTCCACAAAAGGGACCCGAGATATATTAGCTTCACCATACAAAAAAACACAGTCTAATCCATCCAATAGATCCCATATTTAAACACACGAAGATGATTAACTCAAATAAACATAGTTTGACCAATTTTGGATTCCAACGACTCCTTCAAAATTGCACCAGCAAAGACAAAAGGTATAATTTTGAATTAGTCTAAGCTACAACAATCTCTTTTGTCTTTCCCTTCATGTGGATCATGTTTTTGACATACCCAAATTAATTTAAAGGAAACAAAGTATATGATCTTGCCAATATAACATAGGTGCATTTGAATCAAGACACATCAACTTCAACTTTTAATGGTGGATTTCAAAACTATTATGTAGGAATTTCAACTTCCTACAATCAATTATCACTAGGAAGACCAACCAATCATCAAATCTTCTCATACATCATTTCTTGAGTTAAAAAACCTTCATAATAACAATAGATGCATATAAATAAACTTGTTATTCATCAAATTCAAATATATATTAACCTTGGGCTGATATGTAATGTGGGCATGTTCAACCCTAGCCTTCTTTCATTCTCACTCCAGAATCACATTCTTCCTCTACTTCTCTTCTCCCTAGGCTTATAGTGATTAATTAAAACTTAGAAACAATAACCAATTTGTTTATATACTATAATCTTGTCGATGTGATCCTAAGATCATGCCAAGATCTTTCCCTTACGATCTCTCATGCCCAACAAGACATATTCTCACTTAACCAATTATATCTTGTCAAACTTCTAAACCCACGACTCATTATCTCTAGAATTCAACAATAATTTAAATAATTACAAAATTAGGGAACCCACTCCCCCGGTAAATTTCAAGACTCCTAGGTCTATCAACTAGTTGAAAACTTGAGAGTTATGCTCCTCCATCAAAGTCACAAGTTCCCTTCCTTAGTAGTGTCATTTGGACGAATATTGAATACCCATATGCATATCAATAAGAACCTGACTATAAATGACACAAGAAAGAGGTAGGGAAAGGGGTCGTAAGTGTTATCCCAAAGATATGTGCAAGATATCAACAAGTCACCCCGCCATCCTATTGTTTCGTTAGAGCATCTGGCTTTGAAAATATGGATGTCAATCACAATAATAATTGACATTACAATAGTTCTTTCCACCAAACTACAAGAAAAATATTTCCAAGATAAAGCCTCTAGCACCAAAGGCTACAACAAAAGTAGTAGTTATTGATAACTTATATTTATAAGAGACTAGTAATAGTACATATCCATCTAAACCCATCTCTAAGGTGCACCTCCATATTTCCAATAATAATATCCATGCCTAGGTTTGGGATCCCTTGGGTTTGGTAAGCTAAAGTTGTATCTTTGCAACCTCAATCTCTAGAAAGATGCACATCGCATCATGAACTTGAGGTTGAGGTTTCCAAGCTAAGGTTGTGTGTATGCAATGTAAAAAATTTGCAAAGGTGCATCTTTATTATGATGAGTTTGTACTTGTGCTCATATTCTATGCACCCAACACTGCACTTAAACTTAAGATGTACATGCATTAATGGATTCTAATTCCAATCACATTGTTGTGCACCAAGGGGAAGTTAGGAAAGTCTAATGTGATAGTTGATATTGTAGAAGGGGAATGGTGAGAAATTTAAAAATAAGGTTGACAGTTGGATGGTGTGGTGTAAAGCATGATTACATGAATTTAGTGTTGGGAATTCATAATTAAGTAGAAAATAATGCATGTTTGAAATATGGATGGCACCCAAGGCATTCAAGATTAATATATTAACTACTATTGAGCAATTATGAGCATATTTCATCTGCCAATGATGAGAAGGGCTTACACTAATGTTTCTTAGACAATTATAGGTGGCCTTTTCTTCTCCCATAAAATTTGCAATCATAGAAGACCTTGGAATTGCCTTGTCTCATGGCACCTTTCAATGACCCAAACCCTTTCTACTTCTCCTCCTTCCCATTTTAGAAGATGTTGTAAATAATATTAAATATGGTATTGTATTTTGAATTGGTAGTTTACTTATTAGATAGTTATTTCAAATATTCTGAGATCTAAAAGGTTCTACTAACTCAATGCATATGGGCTTAATATTATATGTCAACCCTTTGCCTGAGATAAAAAAGACCAAAATGTCTACATGCATAAAATCACTGACAGTGTCATATCCATCATATATGAAAAATTCAAAAAAGAGTTGTATTGTCCATGTGAGATGCATAGAAATTACATAAGATACAATAACCTATAGAAAACCTGGCAGTCCCAAAAAAAAAAAAAAACCAAAGTTGTATCGTTGGGCATGGACCGACCTATAAAACACTAATTGCCCCAAAATAAACTGATATCATTGGACATGGACTGACCTATAAAACCCTAGCTGCCCCAAAATAAACTAATATATGTGGACTGAGAGATAAAAATGGCTGATAGCATTGAAGTTGTTGAAAAAAAAAAATTTAAAGATGTAAGTACAAGATAAGAGTAGACCTAGTGAGTCATGCACTATCATTAACTAGAAGTGCAACGTGGACCCTATATGGGTGATGAGTGTATTAAAAAAATTGTTGACTAAGATGTTCCTTTATCACCAAAAAATCATGCCATCCTTTGACAACTCGTTAGTGTCATGGTTCATCTCCCTGTAAATATGAGGACATGAAAAACATGAGTAAGTGTCAGTAACGTGAAAAACATCCTCAAGTAAAGTAAGAAGAGTGGTATTCCTACATAAAACAATGTCCTTAACCCAATTTATAGATAGCATGGAATCCCCAAAGATGTGTATATGTGAGCAACCTTTTCCTTTTGCAAACAAGAGGAAGTTTTTGCATGGGAGGAGTTCAACTTTGGTGTTTTTCCTAGGACCCAAACCTATCTTAACTTTGAAACTATGCGATGGAGAAAGGAATAAGAAGAAACCTCCTCTATAATTATCTCCATTATTAATAGAGATGCCATCAAAGTAAACCCATGGCTTTGAAGTGTCAATACATTCGAGAATGATCGGTCTGGGGAAACCAACTTCTTTTTCCTATGAAAAGTGGCTTAGGATAGCTAGCATCTCATTAGGAGTATGTAGAGGAACCAAGTTATTTCCCAAAAATATTGCTCTATTTCTGGCCAACCAAACCCCCCAACAAATAATGAGTGATAGGGTTTTAAATATATGGATGATAGGGTTTTTCTAGCAAGGCAACTAGGCAACCTCAAGATCCCTTCTTGTCCAAGGAATTGAGTCACCCAATGTAGAGCTACATACTTGCAATACCTATTGAAAGAAGGGGAAGTCCATGATTACATGACCAACACTTTCCTCATTGTTTTGACATAATGAACATCAACATAGAACATAGATAAACCTTCTTTGGAGTACCTACGAAGTAAAAAAAAAAGGAAATCGACATGAGGCATCACATGAATAATTTAGCTTTTGGAGGGAATTTAGCTTTCCATAACACCTCATACCACCACCTCTACTCCACATTCACTTTATCTTCCATGAAGAAGATGGAATCTAATTTTGGAGTCAAAGTACTAATGGGGGAGAAACTCCAAATTAATTTGTTAGGCTTATTCATTAATTTTAATTGGCTATCAAAAAGAGCTTATGTGTATTCCAACCATAAGATCCCATACTCCCCCTTTAAACTCAGCTCATCTGTAGAGAGGCAACCCTACCCCAAAATAGTTGTAAGATTTCGATTTGTAATGTAATCCGGTTTACATATACCCTTGTCTTTGAGATCATTGATTAAAGAAAGGGGTAACCAATGGAAATTTCCACTACCAAGCCATGGGTGAAGACTAAGACACACCCTCTGTCCTCTTCTAATCTGCTAAGAAAGACCAATTTTAATGATATCCAATGAGTTGAGAACAACCCGCCATATGTTGGAAATGTTAGATTGCAATATGTTAGTCCTTCTTAACCAATGTTCTAATGAGTTGAGGGAAATATAATTATGAAACACCAATGACCTCCATAGATTTTTTGAATAAATCATACATCAACCACATTTAGCTACCAATTCTTTAGAGAAAAGGAATAAATTCTTTAGGCCCCATCCTCCGAATGATTTAGGCTTAGTAATAGAATCCAATCTAACCCATGGTATCACCCTCTTTTCTTGATTCCCTTCCTAAAGAAAGAAAGAACACAAACTACGAATTCTGTCCAATACACCTTTGGGAATCCATGCTATGAAGACAAAATAAACGAAAATGGCCTCTAAAACCAATTTAGTGAGAACCAAATGACTAGCTCTAGAGAGCCATCTGTGAAACCAACATTTTAATTTTTTATTCACCTTCATCATAACTCAGGACCAATCGACTTTTTTGTAGCTATTAAGTTTAAGCTAGAAGACCAACTATTTTAAATCCTACTCCAGTGACTTGATTTCATAAGGTATCAGATGATACATGCTCCAAATATCTCATCAAATAGATTATGATGAGAAATGTAAGTCTTTTGGGAATTTATAGACATAATTGTGTCACGCCAAATTAGAGAAATAAGCTCCACTAGCAGTGATGTATCCCTGACCTCACCATTAAAAAATATAAGTATATCATCAACAAAAAGAATATATTTGATGGCCAGGTTTTGAACAATGAGAAAGCCATGGAAATCACCATGTCTCTTAGCATCCAAGTGGAGACAATTGACACCTTCCATAACCAACGAAAACATAAGTGGAAAGGGAGAAAACATGATGATGCCCTCTTTGAGCATAGAAGAAGGGATATGGAGAATGATTTTCTAACATTGCAAAAGATACAGACTAGATACAACTCATTACCCATTTGGTTAGACTAGGGAAGAAACCCAAGTTAGTAAGGAGGAGCCTAATGTAGATCTAGTTTACTCTATCATAGGTCTTGGATAAATTAGTTTTGATGATAACCCATTTCAGTTTGTGTGGTTCTATGTTATGAAGCCCTTTCTCGACCGCACTAATAGATTCATGGATTTGTCTACCCTCAAAGAAGGAAAAATGCTTTGAGGAGATGAAGTGGGAAAGGATAGGATTTAGTGTGGATGCAATTAACTTAAAAATGACCTTATAGATGGAGTTATAAAGGGAAATGGGCCAAATTTTTTAGAAAGAGAGAGGATGGTTGAATTTTGGGATAATATCAATGAAAGTGGAGTTTAAATTAAAATAAATTTGACCTTCCTTCCTGCATTCTTCAATTACTGTTTATAGATTAGAACCTAGGATATCAAAAAGTGCCAAAAAAAATTAAACACCCCAACCATTGAGCCCAAGACTTTGTCTATTTGAAAACTTTGCATCACTAATTTAAGCTCTTCCACCAACACCTCCTCCATTATAGCCATACACGCATCATCCACCATTCGAGGGAAAATCTATGCAATATGGTAACTTTTGTGGTATATGTTTCAGTAGGAGTTTTGTAAATATCTTCGAAGTGCAATTTACCCATATTTTCTAGGCCATTGAAAGAGTAAACATTTGCATCATTTTCATCTTGTAGGCTCCAAATAGTATTCAACAATTTCCACCCTTTAAGAAAAGCCCAAAATTATGTTGTATTCTCATCTCCACTTTTGATCCATGTGGCTCTACTTTCTTATCACCACTCCTCTTAATCCCTAGCAAAGGAAACAATGATCTTTTTTTTCCAGGCTTCCATGCAATTCATAGGACTCTTGGGAGGAGAAACATTCCCCCTTAATGGATGAAATAGTAAGCAACTTCTTTTCAATCACTTCCAGTTCTTAGACCTTCGAGATTTTCTTGTTTCTTTCCCATGCCTTTGTATTATGTTTAGTTTATTTAAGACTTGTTTCAAAATAAGCAACAACTGAAACATTGAAATGGGGAGAAAAAAGGGTCTAGTGGGACTTTACCAAAATTAAAATCTCCTCATCATTTAACCATGCCCAATTAAACTTAAAAGGGATGACAATCTATTTGGTGACCTCTTAAATCCATGAAAACATGGGAGAGTGGTATGAGATACCACCCTCACCAATCCATTGTTAAAGGGATGAGAAGCTATCTGGCGGCCTCTTTAATCTCTAAAAACATGGGAGAGCGGTATGAGATACAACCCTCATGAATCCATTGTTTTACCATGGGAAACGAATCCATAAAAGGATTAACAAGGATAAACCTATCAATTATCTTCGCAATCCAATCCTCCCCCAAATGCATGTTCCTCAATGTAGGATAAATCTTATCTGGTTCCACATCCACCAACATTCTACAGGAAAGCCTACCTCTAAAAAAGCCTTCCTATGGACTCGGTCAAGCCTTCACACCTAAGATTCAGAAGGGCCCAATAAGAAATTTAAATCAACATCGATGATGACATTGTTTGAATGGAAGAAGGATTTGTTTAGGTTCGATTCCCAAAATTCCAAACAATTTAGGGAAGGACCATATATGTTGATAAGGGAAAGAGATTGACCCAGACCCAAAGAAGAAACCTCAATCCCCAAGAAAAATTTTGTGAACCAAATGTTTGAGACCAAAATATAACAATGGTTCCAACCCACCAAAAGCCCCCCCAAGTGGCCCAAGGTATCCACAACAAAAAATGACCAACCCTTTAGGAGAGATTCAAGGCACAAGAAAGTCTAAGAATTGCAAATCTTGTTGGGATTTGGAAAGGAAGGATTTTCTTCCATAAGTATAACCCTCCTCGGGAGATAAAGATAGTTGTTCTAATCCCCAAGCAATGCTACCCCTTCGAGGAGTCACAATCTCAGACTATAGATGATAAAGGATGTCATCAACCATAGGGAATTCTGACAAGTTATAAGTGGAGGAATTAGACGACATAGACAAGTCACCCTGGGTAGATGTAATAGGGAAAATAGTAGGAGCAAAACGAGGGGAGGGGAACTTTGAAGGTAAGAATGAAGAAGCTTCACATATACCAAAAGGTTTTGAAATACAATATAGAGGAGATTTGGAAATAGTATTGCAAAGTTAAAACACCATTAACACAAGGAATAGAGGAGAATTGAGGAGGAAAAGACTCAGTACCTTCACAACCCAAGGGCATGGAACCATGAATATGAGAGTCTAGATGATAGGCTTCAGTCGCCTAGTGATCCACTTGGTCATCGGCCTTTGGAACCAAAGTGTTTGAACTTGATGTAGAAAACCACGTCACCTGAGGATGGTAATCCTACTCCAAACCCCTCATATGAGATAGACCTTAGATTTGTTCATCTTATTATGTAGAGGGAGCATGTAATCTTGTGCAAGATTCCCATATTTGTGACATCTCCAACAACTGAATGGGATGCCCTCATCATCCAACTCGAGGAGAGCCATCCCAAGACCCATGTCGAAAGCCCTCGAAAGACCACGAAAAAGGTCCACACTAATGAGGATGTGTCCCATTGACATATCACCTATAGTTTCATAGGAAGAGACATGGTCCAGGTACACCCCCAATAATTTGCCAAGATCTCTCAAAAAAGGTTCAAGCCACAAATGGGCAAGAAGACCCAAGATATGAACCAACAAAGGTACAATACCAACACCCTCCCTTTTAACATTGAATAGAGGGGTCCACACCTTAATGACAATAGAAGAGTTGATAGTCATGACTTTTCCAACAATGAGCTTCACATCCAACTCATTCTGAAAAATCAAGTGTATCCATCCCTTTGCCAAAACCTTAATAGAGTAAGGGTTTTTAATTAGGGGGTTCACCGAAGTCTCCACCCGATTGGAAAGAAAGGGCATACCAAATTTCCTACCATGAACCCTTTCGACCAAATATGAACGACTTAATGCCTCTGAATTTTGGATGGACACATCAATACCCGAAGATAGAGTCATTGACACGTTCACTACATGTTTAACAAAATTCTCTTGCTTCCTTTTATCCTGTGAGGCATCATTACTTTCACTGGCAAGACCCACTATCGACAACTCAAGATATTCCCCTACAACAATAAATGCTTCCTAAGCCCCCAAAGAAGAGTTCCCAACCATCACCCGAGAACCCATATCCCTCAAAAGACAACTTGTTGAGGGAAAATCTAAGGAAATATGAGGAAGAGGAAATGAGATAGAAGCCCCAGAAACAAGAAACCCTCATTGAAACCATGAACTGCATAAGAAGGAATGTTAGTTGCCAAAAAATGAAAACCAAACACAGAATCCCACAACCCTAACATTGGCTAAGACAACATGGCAGGGGAAGGAAAACCCAAGCACCAAATGGGAGAATGAAAACCTTGAAATATGCTATCAGAAAAAGGACATTTCTCGATGCCAAAAGTCCCTATCATTAAAGGAGCAGCCAAAAAAAATCCCTGAAGAAAAATCTCATAGGAAAATATCTGTGTAGTAAGAGACACACCTACTAAAAAATTGGTAGATCCTCCATGGAAGATGTGACCATCCCAAGAGTACTGGGCCTAGAACACCTGACTAAAGTCATGAGGATCTTCGTTCCTCATTCCCCCGAGACAAGACATTATCAAGTTAGCTTAAGAGACCAGCCTAGGACCCACCTATAAGACTACACCATTCTAACATAGGAAAGGTGAGAGGGAAAAAACAAAATCTGAAAATCCAAATCAAAACTGCCCACAAAAGGAGAGGTAGAATCGACAGAGACTACATGGAGGCTTCACAGGGGGAACAATACCATACCATGTGCATTCTTGGGGAATATATATTGAAGAAAAAATGACATAATATATTGAACATATAATAGTGGGTAAAAGGTTTTTATATTGGAAAATATAAAAAATGGAGCTCAAAGTTAATGAAAAAATATAAACGGGTATAAAAAATATTAATGAAAAAATGGATAGCTACAATATGAAAGTAGGCATTTTCTAATTTGAAAAAATATATTAGGTTTGTATTGGTAAAGAGTTAAATAATGAGATTTGTAGATATATTTTTTATATATAACCAAACTAAAAATATTGTTTAATATACCACAAATAAAATTCATTAAATATAACCCATAAAAAACTATCACAAACAAATCCCTCCTAATAACTATGAATATAATCTCTGAAATCCCAAACAACCATTCAAAACTACCATAACTAACTTTGACCACCAAACTGGCACTGAATATCATTCGTTCTTTTTCCCCAAATATTTTGTTCAGATTACCTAATATTACAACTTTCAATCAGACCCATTAAAATACCTCTCAAAACACTATAATCGTAATAATGCAAATATTTATTTTCAAAATCACTGATTTGGAGCCGAGTGTTTGCATTACGTGGTTTTGTCGGAAAACAATCAAAACTTTGAACTTGGTACAAAAATATTGAGGAAGTTAATGATCAAAGGCGTTTTCTTGTGATGCCAAAAATTTGATTGAATCATATATATATATATTTGTTTTTGGAATTTTACAAAATAAATTTAAAAAAATTTGAATGTCTGAGTGTTTGAATAAATTTTTTATGATGGAAATAGATTCAATACCATTAAAAACTTCTGTGCTATCCAAAATCTTAAAGTCTGACAACTTTAAGCTAAGTTTTCAAAAAATTCTGCCAAATTTTACCATAATCTTACCTAAATGATAAAAATACTTGTAAATTGTGATCTCTTAAGTAGGTTGTCCTTAAATATCAATGAGGCTAATAACCCTATAATTGTCTTGTTTCTTGTCGGACATGAATTTTGGTTTAGATTTGATTGAAATTGTCATGATGTGTGGTTTGACGGTAAGTCACATGGGCAAAGCCCGGGGATACCGAAGTTCAAACCTCATTGAGTACAATGACCTGCCGTGGTGGCGGCTAGAGGGAACTAGAGGGGCGGATTCCCCCTTCCCGTGAGTCTATTCTTGCTAAAATCATAATCATAGGAACTTAGTATACCCAACTTGCAGGTTGTTGGTTATGCTCTTGGTGTTCCTGGGTCTCCCTAGATTAAGCTTGGCAGTGACCCATTTACCATGTGGTTAAAAAAAAAAAATTGTCATGATTTCAAATTTTACTCTCTGTTCAAAAATATAGGCTTCTCATCCATTTAGAATATCAAAATTTTAGTTTGACCAATAAATTGATGAGATTAAAGAATTTATTTATCCGTCAAAAATTACAGTTTGAACATTATATCGATTGGATTGAGGAACTTTTAATATGGAATTACGGAAAGCATCTCACGTGTGTTCAATGATTTTGATGAAAGTCGCGATTCGGAAAACATCTTCTGTGTTTTTGATGATATTGTTGCTGAAAGTCATGATCTAGGATAAGATTTCTTTCTTGTAAAAGTGCAGAATGCAAGCATTCGATCGTTAGGTCGTTGTTGGGAAAATTAGAAAATCCAGCAGGCTTTGCATTGTTAGGTCATCGCTAGAAAAAGGTTCATCTGTTACGCTTATGGAGCTGATCGGTGCCATATTACTTTGTCATTTAGCCTTTTATGACTTCGGACCGAAGGAAGGTGTGAACATGGGTGAAGTGACTAGTCAAACGCGTATTCATTATTCATTGTTTTACAGCATAGTTACCAATTTCGAAATCGAATTCGGATTTGAATACGATACAATACGGAAATAATTCGATTCAAGTTTTTTCAATTCGCAAAAAAATTCACCAATATATTTTTTTTAAAAATCAGATATATGTTTTAATATGTGCCTAATTCATCTGAGTGCGCTTTGGCTTTCCTTGCTGACGGCTCATTCTCTCTGGACAATCCATTAATATTTTCTGAGATCCTAATCTCAGAGCGCTTTGGTTTACCCTGCTGACTGCTCACTCTCTGGACAATCCATGAATGTTTTATTTATTTATTATTTTTAACGTTGGGCAAAAAAAACAATTTTCGATCTCGGGTTCTTCGTTTTAATGTCTCGGACATGTATCGTCTCTGTATCTCGAAACGAAATGAGTTTTTAGGATAATTTGGCCGAATTGACGAGAATCGAACGAAACAACGAATATAATTTGGCCGAATCAAACGAAACGACAATTATTCGAATGTTTTCAATTGATTTGGCGGAATTGGGGAACTGCGATGTTTAGGGAGATTTTTTTTTGGAGTGTATAGTAGATTTTTAATTGAAAGTTGGGTAAAAATTGGTCAATCAAATTTTGATTTATATTATTTAAATTAGTTTTTTTAAAAAAATTCATATTTTAATTATACAAAATTAGGGATAATCCCATGAAAAACTTCTAAATATTTTGATTACACAAAATTAACTTATCAACCAACTTGTGATTTTATAAAAATACTACACCAATTAAATTGGAAACTAAAAACCTTTTCAAAAAAATCTCACATTAGCACAACAAAACACAATAAATATTTAATGATATTCACAGTACCCGCCAGGTAAAATGGAATTGCAATCCAGGCAATGGAGATGAACGCACTCCTGAGGGATTTGGAAGTCCCTCCGGAGGACGGCTTAACTGACCTGTGAAATTAATAGTCATAGTTTCATTTAAACTTGAAAAATTGTACAAACGTATACTGCTTTACTCGAAACATTGATCAACGGTACATGCTTGGATCGTTCACAAAATATGCAATTACCTAAAACCCTTATTTCAATTAACTACACAGAAATGACGTTAATTACCCAGAAGTTAATTAAGTAAATCACTGCATGCATATAAACAACGCACGTGTAATGTCATGAAAATCTCGAGCAATTTACTCAATTTAGGAGAAATATGCCACTCTTACAAAATATTGTCCAAAGTCCGCGCAGCAATATACGCGAAGTATATGTTCGTTTTGTAGAACGGCAACAATCAGAAGGGCAGCAATCTGCGTATCCCTAGTTCAACCCTAGGAAAACGTCCTAATGTACTCTCGGAGTAATAACCACTTAAAAGCGGGTGATATTCTTGCATCACCTCGGCTTCCTTGCTTTTGCCTTACTCTTGGATAAGTTATTGTTGATACAGATGAAAATGGCTTAAAATTGCAGCCCTTCAAATGTCTGGCCGAATTGCCAATTTGCAGGAGCGGCGTTATAGGATGTGATGGTTCTCCCATCGCTAGTGCTGACCTGGAAGGAGAGACTCTGCCCATTCAAATAGGAGTTGCTCTGCCAATTCTGTCCCCAGTTGCGTGACATTGGTTGCCAACCAGTGTTGGAACCTTTGATGGAAACAGCCTCCACATCGCCTGCACCTCCTACGTTGGTAATGAGCACCAAATTGAAGTAGGAGTTCCCATTAATCGTGAATCGAACTCCTCCTTTCCTTACGCATGGTACTCTGCACACATAAATATTAACCTTGCTGATTAGAATTTCATCCCAATTAAAGTCAAATTGCGAAAAAAAATTCAGGATTGAAGAAGACAAAGATAGTGTTGGCACCTTAATTAGAGTAATAATTAATTACCTTCTGAATATGATTGGAACAATGCCACTTCTGTATATTGCGAGCTGCTGAAAAGCAGGTTGAGCCATGTCGAAATGTTGGAGAAGTGGGTTGCACCATCCACCATTGTCGTTGGGAAGAGCATAGTTAGGGGGGCATAGGTTTGTAGCAGTAACTGTCACGGTGCCCGGAAGACACCACCGTGGGTCGGACTGATCGTTGCATTTCATTTGGTAGCAGGCTCCGCAAGTAGCGCCATTGTTGAAAAGTGCCGTGCTCAGAGCTGCAGTGTTCGTTCCATAGCCTTGGCTATACAAATTACCGTATCCGCACGCACCGCCTGTCAAATTAATTTCACGATCGATTGTTTAGCTAACATTTACTATTAAAATCATTAATGTAAATCTGAAACCCACAGGACTGGAGTTTTATCGAATTGTCAACTTACCCATTGTGCCCGACGCATCGCTGCCACCGTAAAACGTGGCATGTGCAGATTGCCAGCTGCTATCTTGTGCGTAAACTACAGCGGCTAACCAGAAGAAACCGAACATTGTCGCCAGTTTTATAGGTGCCATTTTACAAGGAAATAAACGGTCGCTAAGTATAAGTAAACTTCCCCTCAATTGGTATATCACCTAAGAGTTAAGTCGAATCGGATTTCTGATCAGTGCACACTGAGAGATCTCCATATATATAGAATAGGGAGGTGGATCAGCTATCCAGTTTTCTTCCGTGAACTGCGGTAACAACCACGACGTGCGGAGAATGTTTAGACATAATCTGGTATGGAGTTATTGACTGCACATGCACCGCTAATTCAAACATAACGGTGGTCGAGTTCATTTCCTGTGATAGGGCCATCTGCGCACATGGTATCCTAGGATCAGTTGAAATTTTCTTTGATGGAGGGCGTCCATTTCCCGTGACGGAGACTATCTGCACATGGCATCGTAGAATCGGGTGAATTTTTGCGATCATGGCGGAGGCGCTTCTTATTTTCAAAGGTTTGACCATATTATAACCCATACTGTGGGCGACTATTCAGCCTATGCTTTTATACTTTGGCTAATTACAAGTCCATTAATACGGAAAGGCTGGTGCTTCATCGTATCTTTGCTTGACTTTGGGAATTATTTTTATAAATTTTATATATAAAGGTCATGAGGAAGTAGGTATTAAAGTTTATATACATAGATCATGAGTCATGACTAAGTAGGTATGGAGGTTAGGCTCCTTGTAAGTTACTCGCATATGTTTTGAGGATTAATGGATACACAATTTAAGTTGGTTTGTTTTCGTGCTTTCATTTTATTTTATCAAGGAGTTTTTATTTGTAATTATTTGTGGTGAGAAGTGTGATGTTTTTATTTTTATCTGCAAGTGCAAGTTCTTATTTTTAATTGATATGTGTTAAGAGATTACTCATTTTTTTTGGTTTATTAATTGATATGTGTTAAGAGATTATTAATTTTTTTGCTTATTTATTTGTTAAAGTATGATTTGTTTTCAGTTTATTTTTATACTAGTTTATATTTATTTAATTATGGATTATTAAAATATGGATTTTTGAGAAAAAGATTAAATTTGTTATATGATTTTTTTATTATTAAATATTATATTAATTTTATATTTATAATTTAATATTTATTAAATTATAATAATTTATATTTTAATATTAATATTAGATTTTATGTGTTTTTTCATTTATGCATAAATTTATATTAAAAATTATATGTCAAATTAATATTCATATGACAATTTTCGTATAGAAATTGGATTTTTCTTTTAAATATATTTTACAATATTTTTTAGTTATTAAAGATTTGAAATATTATTTGGATTCTTTTGACTGTATTATTTTTTTTCTTATTTTCTTGTTATTTTCTTTTTGTTCTGATATATTTTTATTATATTTTTTAAACACTACTTCATTCCCTCATACCTTTATTTATATATAATTCTAATTTAAAATCATTATACTTAAATGATAGAAATATTCTTCAAATTATATAATTAATTATATATAGATGATTTTGATCATTTTAAAAATGAAATAGGATTCTCACTAGTTACTAACCCATTAACCAACTAAAAAAAATACAACCTTTGCATTCTATTTCATTAATAAAAAAATAAAACAAAATATAATTGGATTATCACTCGAAGTCAAAAACGAATATAATGAAAAGCTTTCCTTTAATTTAAAATGTATTAATACCGCTCTAATCTAAGATGGCGTTGGATAAGTGGAGAAAACAAGCCAATTCAATCCCGGAATGGGCTCATCTGCACCTGGGTTTCTAGAATGCACGAGTTTTACCGTACGACACGCCTCTTAATTCTTCGAGATTCCACCATATTAGAACCGACAGTCTTGGAGACGCTGCCGATGGTGGGCGACCTTTAAGCCTCTACTTCTCTTAATTCTTCCAGATTCCACCATCTTATGACCGACACTCTTGGGTGCGCAGTGATTGGTGTCATTTGGGTTAATACTTTTCTTTACCGTATGTGTTTTTTTCTGGGTGAGGAAAGGCCATGGAAGGCCGTGGTTTCATGGGTATTTATATGTTTTTCTTTTATATTTTTTTTATCATATGGTTTTTATTTTTGTTTTTATTTTTTATCCTTTATTATTCGAGTTATTTGTAATGGATCATTTTTAAATGTTTATTGCGGTGTTTGTTTTTATTATATTCTTCTTTATATATTATATATATAATTTTAATATGGAATTTTAAGGTTTTAAATTCTTACTGATTAATTTTTATAATTTTAATAGTGAGTTATTTAAAACCAGATAGGTGAATTTGTTAAGTTGTTTATAAATTGTGTAGTTATTTATAATATAATATGGGACATTTTAAAGTTATTGGGTGTTTGTTATATTTTATGTTATATTTTTATTATATACTATATTTATATATATATAATATATATATATTATATTTCAGTATGGAAATTTTATATTTTTAAAGTTCATTACTGTTGTATGAATTAATTTTTATAAATTTAAAATAGTGAGTCTTATTAAAAGCAAGTAGAGGTGTATTGTGTAGTTGTTTTAATAATTTTTTGATAGACTTTGATGTATAATATATATTTTTAATTTCATGAATATGATAATTTTATTGAATAAGTTGTGGAAAATAGTATAAATATTGATTTAAATATTCTTATTTATTTTGATGTTTTTATAGAGGAAAAAGTAGAGGAATTAGTTCATAAGATTATATTAACTGGTGGTCTTAGTTTTGTAAAAAATTAGGTTGAAAATTATAGGAGTCATTTCGAGGCTTTAGATGACCACCTTTTATGGTCACAACTTTACGATGGAGCTATATTCCATAATCTAGACATCAATGCCTTTCCAATAGTGTAAGAATCATGTCAATTAGAGATCATATGTGAAAGTTACGCCTTCCAGAAGTTGACCTATCAAAATTGACCACTATAGTTCGAGAGGATACCCCACCATTCATGGAAAATGGGCTCGTTATGGGGTCATGATGAAGAAGACTTTAGAAGACTCAAAATTGAAACTCTAATTAAGAGTTGAAGAATTTAAACTTAACCACTAGTAAACTATGCAGTTGTGTTGTAACTAGGCCAGTAGGAGGAAAAGGGGTTTCATTCTATTCTAGTGCATTTTCTTCCATAGATGAGCAGAGCTGTTAAATATGGATATAGAGAGTGAAAACATAGAGGGCTTCAATACTATAACAATGAATGGGCCAGAAGTCTCACTCCTTTGAACTTCCATCCATTTCTATTCAAGGAAGGAGAGAGCAAGGAAGCCTCACTTTCCAGATGTGCTTTCTCTCAAAAGGGTTTCTGAGGTTATATCTTGTATTATTATGGTGTGTTAATGGTTTTTCTAATTGTTCTATATTTTCTATATACTTATAATCTCAACACATATGCAATTGTAACAACCCTTGTCAAAATTACATGTAAAAGTTAATAAAGGAAAAAATAAGACCAAGGTCATGGGACGTGTATTCCAAGTTGAATGTTCAAAAAAACATCCTAGTGGGTTTCCATTCAGTTTATTATGCCTAAGGAAATTCACAAACGCAATGGCAAAGGCTTTGGAAAGGAAAAATGACATTTTTGGCACATTTATTTATGAAAATAATGGAAATTAGGATAAAAGTAAAGTGAAAGGCCACTGGCTGCATTTGAGGAGGAAAATGAAGGAAAATAATGGAAAATGAAGAAAATAGAGGCTTTATTAATAAAAAGGATTTTGAGGTTCAGTGCGAGGCTTGGTCAATGTAAACTTTCGTCAATTCATTTTTGTATCTCTCTCGTTGCTCTCTCTCTCTCACTCTTGGACACATAGATTTTTCTTGGAACATTTTGGCATTGGATTAAGAAAGGAAAAGAAGGAAAGAAGAAGGGAAGAGGAAGGAAGGAGCAAGAAAAGAAGAGAAGGATCGAGCAGCTACAACATGATTCTTTGTAGGTATTGATTTGCATGTTTGATTTCCTTGCTAGATTTGGCATGCATGGTATTTCATGTGGTTTTTTACTGTCATTGCACGGGTTTTGCGAGGTGTGAGAGTGTTTTCAACCTAGCCTTGCCATTTTCAGATAGCCATGGTGTGATGGGGTTCTCATGTTTTGGTTGAGCTGGATTGTTGGATGGATTCGAAGCTGAGTGAGGTAGATCTCTGAAAGAAATAACACATGGCATAGTGATCCTTGAACCAGACTGTAGATTGCGATAAAGGCACTGGCCTACTGATCCTTGAACTAGACTGTCGGTTGTGGTAAAGACAGGTATTGTGTGCCTCGGTGGGCCTAGGAATCCTTGACTAGTTAATGGTGGGATATATGGTAAATCTTAGAGGTGGTTTCCCTTGATTAGGCGCAGGAATCCTTGCTGGTGAATAACAAGATATATGGTAAATCTTAGAGGGTTGAGTCTCGGTTAGGGCCTAGTGATCCGCGGTAATGCCTAGAGACTAGGAGACAGTGTAATTCATCATGACGTAGGCAGAGAAATACAATGGCTTCCAGACTTGTTTTATGGCCTAGTGATCCAGCATATATTGTGGTAAATCCTAGTTCTATTGATGAGGGTGAGGTGGTGTAGCCTCGGGAAGCCCTGGTTGAGTTTGGTTTTAAGTCCCACATTCATGCTTGGAATATGGCATGGGGGTGATAGTATGAAAGAAATATTTGGTTCAACCAATCTATGGTCGGGTGGTTCATGGAAGTCCCAAACTTGGTTGGTCATTGCATTCATTAATATGAGGTTATTTCTCCTTGTTATTTCATGAGTATTATATTGGTTCATATGTGGATTATATGGCTATTGTTTCCTTGGTATTTATGTTGTTATTATGCTTGTTATGAATATATATTATGACAGTGGCTATGTATGGCTCTCATCATGTGTTCTACTTGTAAATAAATGAACAATGTATATATGGATTAATAGATGAAATTACAGCTAATGTGTTGACGCATCAGTGCTTCATAGTGAATCTCAGATAAGTATGAGACCCCTATGTTCAGTTATGTTGTTAAGCCCTGTAGCTTTCATGTTTGTGACATGTTTGATGAAATCCCTATCATGGCTAGTAGGGGTCTAGTCTAGTCCTTGTCAATGTTTTTGCAAATGTATCATTGTTTTGTTGTGTAAATTTATTTCTATAGGTATCATTGAGTTTTGGAAATGACCTAGACTCTGGGCCTGAGAAAGTGGCACAAATCCTGGAGTCGTGGGCACAACACTAGGGGAAAAGTCCGCAGAAGCTCCCTAGCCCCTACTGTGGGAGACTCTGGAGCCTCCCAAATGCATCGTTGTCCATATAAAGGGAGCGTCCGGGGGTTTGATGCACTAAAACATTAGTTGGTCTTAGTGGATGGTTACGCGAGTAGTTGGGATGGGTCCTAGGTGTTCTGTTGCTGATGTGGAAGGTCTATGTGGTGTGTTTCCGTTGATTCCACTTCCTTAAGGTGACTTAGGAGGTTGAATTAGATCATAGTAGCCTGTTTTCAAACATTTACCTTGGTTGTCCAGTTACTTAGGTAGATGTGGGATGAGGGTGTTACAACAATAAAAATTAATCAACACATCTAGAAATATATGGAAAAATAAACTCTCATCATGTAAGTTTATTTCCATATATATATTTTTGAAGATTTATATTGACAAAATTTTCAAAGGAATATCCATGACAATTTACAGAGCGTATTGTTATCTTCCTTGGGTATATTGTGGGGAGTTGAAAGGGATCTAGATTAATTAATCTATAAGTAATTTCCACATACCTAATTCTCTCATTGACTTACTTAGGTTACCGGGCACCCAAAATTTTATTTTCCTTCTTACTAGCCTAAAAATAAACTCTGATACTATTCTATCACACTCCCTCCAACCCCCTTGTATAATTTGAGCTATAGGAAGTGTTACCTATTGAATTTGCCCGACCTCCAAGGTCTGTTATGAAGATGGTATCATAAAATTTCACCATTTCCAATGTCATTAAAACTTGAAAACAATTCCACCATCAAGTTCAGATCATCGATAGCCTACTGATGATACAATTTTTATCTCAATATGACTCTCAGATTGAAAGTTATGCCTTCTTGAATTTTGACAAATTTGATAAGGCTACATCAACATTGGGTTGAAACATGGCACCGACGTATGGGCCTTATTGAACTACTACATCAACTTTACTCGAGTCCATGCTATTATGGTACTACCATGTGGCACTACCATGTCATCATTATACTGGTCCATGTCACCTTGGGTTCCTATGTGACATTGATGCATCGACGTAGACTCCACCCCAAACCAAATTTGATTATGGAAGGCTCTAGAAGGAGTATCATGGAATTCTTTGAAATATGACATAATTTCCTCTAATTTTTGTAAAATCTGAAGCCTCTAAAAGGCATACGCGGTGAGAGGAATTTATTCCTCATCTTTAAAATTGATGGGGTTTGTTGAGAGGTTATCAAGCCCTAAGAGTTCATATATGTAATCATCTTTATTTTCAACATATTCAGTGTGTGTGTTTTTATTCGCATTTTTGTGTGTTTTTTTTTAAAAATCCTTGTCATGTCTCATTCAAGAGTTGAGAGCCACTATACTTGTTTTTAATTACAAGTACTCATGGCCACAATTTAGAGGGAAGCAATTAGCGCATTGAAAAATCGGTCGAAGGTCATCAAGCATGCAAGGCCAATTGAGTGGTCCCCATCCAAGAGGGAGGGATGAAGTATAGGCAAGAGTGCATAATAAAGAAGGGATGACTATGCATTTCTCGATAGTGCATGGAGAGTAGCACTATAATGACACTATTGGGATCTTACTAGTCTAATCCATGACTTGGGTGCAACAAGGTTGGTTTGGTCGAGCCTTGAACCAGTTGGCAGTTGTTGGGCCTTGAAATTATCATTCACTTCCATTACATTTTCACTTATATTTCCATATTGTCACCTTCACTCCACCTTTATTTCATTACATTTACCTCCATTTTATTACATTTACCTTACCATTATCATTATTGGGTCACATTTATGTTTTTCCAAACTTTATTAATTCTTAGCATTTTTAAATGAATTTATGGTTAAAAATTAGAAAATAAAGTGCATATGCTTATATGTAACAAGTGGGATGAGATTGCTGACATGTGTAGTTCAAAAGGAAGCTTCTAAAAGACCTTTATGTGGCCTCCCAAAACCAAATTCGAATTTGAGTGGAGAAGATCATGGAATCATAAGGATATGTGTCTCATTTCCTATTTGTATTGAAGTTTTAAGAAGACATGTGCCTTATCATTTCTTATTTTGATTGTAACTCTAGAGATATAGGGAGAGATTCATGGACTCTCATTAATGAGATAGATTCTCATCTTTTTGTATAAATAGGGGAAATTTTCTCCTATCATAGGGGGTGAAAAGGGTGTGAAAAAGAGGAGAAGAAGAGAAATAATTACAGAATGTTTTGTGACAAGGCTTGAGATGGAATGGGATGTAAAGTGAAAATCTATTGATGTTATGAGATTAGAAGTGTAGATTTCCATTGTGTAAAGTTGTGAGTTTATCAATAAAGAAGTTTCTTTTCTATTATTGAATTTTAGAATGTGATTTTTGTGAGTTGGAATGCTATTGGACAATGGAAGGCCCCCCATAAACCATGTGTATCCCTTTGTACATTTGTAAGATTAATTAGTTTGTTTTACTTTGATTCATGCAAATAGTTTAGCTTTCCATTGAAAATGTTATTTTATTTTTCAAATGTAGGTTTACTTCACTGTGTAATTTTATATTTCCTAAGAGAATCTCAAGAAAGTAGTGTTTTATATATTTTCTAAAATTGGATTGCTTAAAGCATTAGAGCATACAGTGACTTAGTTTTCTTTCACATGTCTTTAAAATGCTTTCTCAGATTCAGCTTTACATTCATTGTTTAACCCTATGTTTTCTCAAGAGCTTCTCATGAAGGTTGCATTAAGCTATTTTCCAATATTGGTTGCTCGAGGCATTAAGAATAAACAATGATTTAGTTTATTTCCTTATGCTTTTGTCATACTTTTTAGATTAAGATTTCATCTATTGTGTAATCTCATGATCAACAAGTTCAAGAAGGTAGTTCTTCCAATTTGGGTTGTCTAAGAGGCATTAGATCACATAGTAGCTGCAAGTTTTCCTTTCCTTACTTCTATTATTCTTTCTTATATCACATTTAATGTATACTCAATTGCTTAAGTCATTTCAAGAAGATGATTTCGACATCTTCCTATATTGAATGTTCACAAGAGTATTTGAGCATGTCTGATCATAGTTGTTTTTATATTGCTTGCTTTCTTTCATAGAATAGGATTAGTTTTATTTTTGATGAGGAGTTTTCAAGGAGAGGATAGGAAGTGATTTCATTTTCATCTTATCAATGAATACAATTGTATCTAGAATAATCCTCTGCTTTCCATAGACACAGTGCAGACCCAGATTAGACTAACCATTCAAGTTTTTGATTTGATTTTATCCAAATTAAATTAGTTGAAGTACATTTCCTTTCTTCCTTCTTAGAAATTGGTTTTTATGTTAAACATCCATTAGACTTTGTTTATCATTGACACTTATCATCCATTAAAATCATTAGGCATAAAAGACGAAACCCTCAAAACAATACAAAAACATACTCAACGAAGTAAAAAACAAGGTTAACTAAGCACATATTGTGCACCACACTTCATCAGTTTACTAACCCTGGTTGATAATTTATGTTCTCAATTTAAGACATTAAATTGACTGAACATTTTTGTGCCATTGCCGGGGAAGTGTAAATAGGAGACCTTATTTCTTACATCTAAAAAAAATAAAATCAATCAATTAATAATTTCTCAAGTATGCTCTCCTCCTGCGCTTTGTGTTATTTAGAGGATCAAAAAAAGAATTTTTATGTTAAAAAAATAAAAAACACATAAAACAAATAAAACAAAAGCAACCAAACGTAAACAACAACCACGAAGCTCTTCAAATCCTTCAATACCAGCTACATGTATGGTGACTGCAAATCTGTTGATAGACTCCATCTTAATTTGCGCCTAAACAATGTTGTAGCAGCGTTAAACACTAGGAGTTCTGGGAAATGCGGTCAATTGGGGGTTATGATTTGAAAGTCAAAACCTCTAAAGAATGCTGCAAGACATGCAAATCCATGTGCAAAAATGATGATCCTTACCTCTATAATGCATGAGTTTTCTGCAGGGATACAAAAATGATGCGATTAGATTTCTTGGGCAGATCTTTGGATTGGTAACTTCATGATCAAGACACACTGGTTCGATTTCTTTAGAGCGTTGTCCCATCTTTTATCTCATTCCAGATATTGAGTCCCCCGGAATTGTATATATGACGATTGATATAGTTGGATATTCCCTTTACCTTTGCTAGAAGACATCCATGCAGCCACAAGCCCAACCTTCAAAACCTACAAATAAAAAATGCAACCACCAAAAATTGATTTTGGTTGCCGGAACATGTATAAAAAACGTAATTGTTTTGAAAAACTATTTTAAAACGCATTTTCTGAATAAAACAGGGTGAATTAGAAAAATCCAAGACGTGGATTCTTTCCGCAAGAGGAGAAATTAGGTAACCCAGAAACCATTTTGTGGATTTTACAACCAATTGAGAGAATTTTATGGTTCTTCATAGCCCTATTTTGCTATCTATGTGAGAAGAAAAAACAATTTTTATATATACACAATGAACGATTTCATCAAAGTGGAAGAATACAACTCAAAATGAAATTTTGTTGTGGCATTTAATCCATATGATATGTGATAAAATAATCCAAATCGATTTAAACTCCCGTCTCTTTCATCCTTTAAATAGTTTACTGATCTTGACTTTCACTTGCGTGATGCAGTTATACTATTAATGGTATTGACCCATCTACTTGATGGATTTGGAATCAAATTAGCTATTACTCTTGTGCCAGCTTATCTATCCGAGATTGCACGTGGATAGTTGAACATTGTACCTTAGTTCTCTAGTTCTTTTGGGATGTTCAATAATGGCTTGCGAAACAATTGGAAAATTATTTAAATGATTTCTGAACATTTGGCATTAATATTGTTGTTGTGTATTTTTCTATGAATTTTTAACTTGCAGGACACAACGAATCTTGTGATGCCAATCGTTTTGCTA
This sequence comes from Pinus taeda, assembly GCA_000404065.3. Taxonomy (NCBI): domain Eukaryota; kingdom Viridiplantae; phylum Streptophyta; class Pinopsida; order Pinales; family Pinaceae; genus Pinus; species Pinus taeda. Next base: position 70,060 of record APFE031602942.1, read on the forward strand.
AGCACAGTGCATGAAATCATCTGACAACAGGGTATTAATTTGTTTTTCATGGTTATTTCTTAAAAATGGATTGTTATCGATATCATGAATTGGACTGAATATAACACTTTCGATTTTCCTTAGTCTGTTTCATTTGACATTTTTTGTAAGAATCAGATAGGAATTTATCATTTATTTTTGAAGACACTTATGTTTTTTATGTCAAGTTTTTTTGCAGGTTTGGGATGATCGAATGACCATTGAAGAAAACTAATTTTGTGCACAATTTGTCTTCAAAGGACCGAATCGGTGAGAAACATAAGAACAAGTCTAAGTCCATATCCATCAAAACCATTACCTTTCCTCCCTCTTGAATTATAAATCCAACCAAGCAATTCAAAGCAAGCCACAGTCATTTTTCCTAGCAAGAGTCAGTTGTTCATTTTCCTTTATTCACATACACTTCCCATTACGTTTTGTCTACTCCTGACCCACAAATAAAAGCAAGAAGCTCACTGACATGCTTATTGCCCATTTTCATTATTATTTTCCATTGTCATCTTCCATTTTCATTTACCGTTCTTATCCTTTTCATTTCACAAATAAACCCTACTTCAATGCAAATTATTGAGTCCATAATCCTTTGAGCCTAAAATTCTTGCAAAAACACCTTCAGGCTTGCATGCCTTAAGGGCAAGCCCTCATGTGGACAAACAATGGGAATACATCAATGTCCCTGGTTCATCAGATCTTCTAGATACTCGACAACAACAAAATTATTTGTACTTAGAAAGATGTTTTTGAACATTTTGACTCTCATTGTCATCAATAGTGAGAGTTCTCATGTTGACTAGTGTTATCCATTAATGGCCACTAAGTCAATAATTTCCAGCTATGTTCGACATCAGAACATCTATTCACATAGCAGGAATTGTGCCAGTGAGTTTTGAAGACATGAAGACTATCATTTTTAGAATTTTGGAGCAAATGTAGAAGACATGTAGTTGAGGAATCAACTGACAGCTGCAGAATCCAATAATAGCTACAAAAATAAATAACAGTTGCGGAATCAAATGACAGAAACAAAACCAGCACCATTCTGCACCAAATTCAACAAGTTTTAATAAAAACAATAAAAATTCATCTTGACTCTTTTCTCCATGATTTGTCTAGCCACTTGAAGAAGATTATGATTAGAATTTTGTAGCCACCACACATGCAGCTCATCCATTTCCAAAGGTTAAGTTAAGTTATGTTATTTCCTAACTTTTTACTATAAAATTTCTTGAAAAGCTAGAATGATAATTTTTGGAAAAAGTCATTTCTCTTCCTCATCTCATAAAATTGCAAATATCATTAGTTGAGGGGGGGATACATTCATATTCATATTTTGCCATATTCATATCACATTCAAAAGCCCATATAATTTCAAAAGATATTAACTATTACATTATTGTTATGAGCATACAAAGGCTTGTCAAAAGTATTAAAAAGATAATTGGATACAAACACAATCATGGTTGTCACACAAGAACCAACTATGATGCAATCCAATAAAGATATACTTTACAACAATAATCAAATTATCATTATGAAAAGTTAAAAGATCAAAAATGGATGCAACAACAAAATATGAAAGTAAAAAAAGAACCAACCATGTTGCAATTCAACCAAAAGACTTTGCAAAAGTATGGAGTTATCAAATGATATCATGCAAAGTTAAGCTAAAGCTCAAGGATAAAAAATAATGAATGTGATATATTGCATGAGGACATGCAATAGCTTCAGTTGGGGGGTATGTTGGGCCTTGAAATTTTCATTCACTTCCATTACATTTTCAATTATATTTCCATATTGTCACTTTCACTCCACCTCTATTTCATTACATTTACCTCCATTTCATTACATTTACCTTACCATTATCATTATTGGGTCACATTTATGTTTTTACAAACTTTATTAATTCTTAGCATTTTTAAATGAATTTATGGTTAACAATTAGAAAATAATGTGCATTTGCTTATACCAAACAAGTGGGATGAGACTGTTGACATGTGTAGGTCAAAAGGAAGCTTCTAAAATACCTTTATGTGGCCTTCCAAAACCAAATTCAAATTTGAGTGGAGAAGATTATGGGATCATAAGGATATGTGTCTCATTTCCTATTTGTATTGAAACTCTAAGAAGACATGTGCCTTATCATTTCCTATTTTGAATGTAACTTTAGAGATATATGGAGAGATTCATGGACACTCATTAATGAGATAGCTTCTCATCTTTCTGTATAAATAGGAGAAGTTTTCTCCCATCATAAGGGGGAAAAGAGTGTGAAAAGGAGGAGAAGAAGAGAAAGAATTACATAATGTTTTGTAACAAGGTTTGAGATGGAATGGGATGTAAAGTGATGAGTTATTGATTTAATGATATTAGGAGTATAGATTTCCATTGTGTAAAGTTGTCAGTTTATCAATAAAGAAGGTTCTTTTCTATTATTTAATTTTATAATGTGAGTTTTGCGATTTGGAATGCTATTGGACAATGCAAGGGCCCCCATCAACCATGTGCATCCCTTTGTAAATTTGTAAGATTAATTAGTTTGTTTTACTTTGATTCATGCAAATAGTTTAGCTTTCCATTACAAATGTTATTTTATTTTTCAAATGTACATTTACTTCACTGTGTAATTTTATGTTTCCTTAGAGCATCTAAAAAAAGTTGTGTTTTATCTGTTTTCTAAAATTGGATTACTTAAAGCATTAGATAATACAGTGACTTAGTTTTCTTTCACATGTCTTTACAATGCTTTCTTAAATTCAGCTTTACATTCACTATTTAACCCTATGTTTTCTAAAGAGCTTCTCAAGAAGGTAACACTCAGCTATTTTCCAATATTGGTTTCTTAAGGCATTAAGAATAAACAATGATTTAGTTTCTTTCCTTATGCTTTTGTCATGCTTTTTAGATTAAGCTTTCATCTATTGTGTAATCTCATGATCAGCAACTCCAAGAAGGTAGTTCCTCCAATTTGGGTTGCCTAAGAGGCATTAGATTAGATAGTAGGTGCAAGTTTTGATTTCCATGCTTTTATTATGCTTTCTTATATCGCATAAAATGTATACTCAATTGCTTAAGTCATTTCAAGAAGATGATTTCGACCTCTTCCTATATTGAACGTTTACAATAGTATTTGAGCTTGCAGTAGATCATAATTGTTTTTATATTGCTTGCTTTCATTTCATAGAATAGGATTAGTTTTATTTTTGATCAAGAGTTTTGAAGGATAGGATAGGAAGTGATTTCATTTTCATCTTATCAATGAATACAATTTTATCTAGAATAATGCTCTACTTTTCATAGGCATAGTGTCGGCCTAGATTAGACTAACTATTCATGTTCTTGATTTGATTTTATGTAAATTAAATTAGTTGAAGTACATTTCCCTTTCTTCCTTCTTAGAAATTAGTTTTTATATTAAACATCTATTAGACTTAGTTGCTCAATTATACTTAGCATCCATTAAAATAATTAGGCATAAAAGAAAAAACCCTCAAAGCAATACAAAAACATACTCAACGAAGTAAGAAACAAGGTTAACTAAGCACATATTGTGCACCACACTTCATCAGTTTACTAACTCTGTTCGATAATTTATGTTCGCAATTTAAGACCTTAAATTGACCAAAAAACAGTCGTGGAGAAAATAAAAGGGGTTACTAGCTCGTAGTCCCAACCCTGAAGTTAAGTGGTACCCATAAGCACAAACGAGGGAAATGTGCACATAACAAGTTAGAACGTTGGCCACGCTAAAGCACATGTGCACTGAGAAGAAATATGAAGCAGTCAAGAGAGGAAAAAGGATGAAGGAATAAATTTTGGGAATTTTAGTGGAGGGTGAACTCATTGTTGCATAAGGATGATAAAAAAATGCTAGGTTTAGTGGGCCCATAACCCCCGTAATTATGGAATTAAATCATTTGGGGATCAAATTGAAAAACCCCCATAATCAGTTTTTTTCAAGTGGTATCAGAGCATGGAAATATTTCCTATAGAATAAAGGAGAAGAAATTCCATCTATGGTTGGGTAGAAGTTGTTGCAAAAATTCTACAATTGCAATTATGGGTATAATTGTTGAGGGAGGTGAGAAAGCATGCAATAGGAAGAGGGAGATTAAGAAGGTTCTAGAGGAGGTGAGCCAATGATGGCAAAATATTGAGTGGGGGAGAGAGCTTGGTGCAGCGTCAATGAGGCTTGGTTTCTACTCACTCAGAGATACATGTGGAGAAAGAAGATGAAAGATGGATATGAATGAAATGCAACAATGACAACACATTATCAAGAGCATGAATATTTTTGGGCGTGGGTGTATGATGCAGTGGCATAGACCCCACTCCAAACCAAATTTGATTATGGAAGGAGTAGCATGTAATTATGTGAAAGAGGATACAATTTCCTTTTATTTTTGTAAAATATGAAGCCTCTAGAATGAATACATTGCAAGAGGAAGTTATTCCTCATGTCTAAAATAAATAACGATTTTTTTGTCTTAAATGGGTAGCTTGGGAAATATCAAGGCTACTAATCCAAATGTAAAACTAGGATGATAGGCCATATATGTAATGATCTTTATTTCTAATATATTTAGTGTGTGTGTTTTTATTCACATTTTTTATGTTTTCTTTGATCAAGTCCTGTTGTGTTTTCATGTCATGTTGTTTGAGAGTTGAGAGCCACGATAATTATTTGTTACTGCAGGTAGTCACGACCATAGTTTAGAAGGAGTGAGGGGGGTATTAAAGGGGATTCTTTAAGGAAATAAAAAATCATTGAAAAGAAAATGCATATGAGACATTGTAGAAGTCAAAATACAAGGCGAGGATGGATTAGTACAAAACAAAGAGGTCGTTAAAGGTGGGAGGCAAAGGATGGTTATTGTTGAATAAGGAGAGGCTACATGGTCTTAGGGAAAAAAAAGTCAAGGCTTTACACTATGGTCCTTTTGAGACATTGGAAAAGGTTGCTAATAATTGCTATAAGCTCAATCTACCATCATACTAGTCTTTTACTTGCAAAATCAGTTCCAAACACCAAAACTATAGAGGTTGGATATGGTGACAAGACTTGCTTTTATTGCTTGTATATCCTATCTATGGGTTGATAGGTGAAGCCTCCAAGATTTGAACATGATTCTTTCGCTTGCAAATTGATTCCAAACACTAGAACTTCAGAGGTCGGAGTTGGTGATGGGAATTGCTTTTATTTCTTAATATATCCTATCTACGAGCTTATGGGTGGAGCCTCTAAGAGTTGATCATGGGTCTCTTACTTGCAAATTGATTCCAAACAGCCAAACCCCAGAGGTTGGATTTGGTGATGGGAGATGATTTTATTGCTTGTATATCCTATCTACAGGCTTATGGGTGAACCATCCAAGAGTTGAACATATGTCTTTTACTTGCAAATTGATTCCAAACACCAAAACCCCAGAGGCCGTAGTTGGTGATGGGACTTGCTTTTATTTCTTGTATATCCTACCTACGGGCTTATGGGTGAAGCCTCCAAGATTTAAACATAGGTATTTTACTTGCAAATCGATTCCAAACACCAAAACCCTAGAGGCTAGAGTTGGTGATGAGACTTGATTTTATTTCTTATATATCCTATCTACGAGCTTATGGGTGAAGCCTCTAAGAGTCGAACACAGGTCTTTTACTTGCAAATTGATTGTGGACACCCAAACTGTAGAGGCCAAATTTGGTGATGGGACTTGCTTTTATTGTTTGTATATCCTATCTATGAGCTTATGGGTGAAGCCACCAAGAGTTGAACATGGGTCTTTTACTTGCAAATCTATTCCAAAAACCAAAACTCTAGAGGCCAAAGTTGGTGATGGGACCTACTTTTCTTGCTTATATATCTTATTTACGGGCTTATGAGTGAAGGCTACAAGAGTTTAACATGGGTATTTTAATTGCAAATCGATTCCAAGCACAAAAAATCTAGAGGCTGGAGTTGGTGACGAGACTTATTTTTATTGCTTGTATATCCTATCTATGGGCTTATAGGTGAAGCCTCCAAGAGTTGAACATGGGTATTTTACATGCAAATCGATTCCAAAAACCAAAACTCTAGAGGTGGAAGTTGGTCATGGGACTTTCTTTTATTGCTTGTACCTATTATCTACGGGCTTATGGGTGAAGCCTCCAAGAGTTGAACAAGAGTCTTTTACTTGCAAATTGATTCCAAACATCAAAACTCCAAAGGTTGGAGTTGGTGGTGGGAATTTCTTTTATTTCTTGTATATCCTATCTACGAGCTTATGGATGAAGCCTCCAAGAATTCAACATGGGTCTTTTACTTACAAATTGATTACAGACAAAAAAACTCCAAAGGCTAGATTTGGTGATGTGACTTGATTTTATTGCTTATATAAGCTATATACGATCTTATTGGTGAAGCCTCCAAGAGTTGAACATGGTTCTTTTACTTGAAAATTGATTCCAAACACCAAAACTCCAAAGGCCAGAGTTAATGATGGGACTTGCTTTTATTGCTTGTATATCTTATCTACGCGCTTATGGGTGAAGCCTCCAAGAGTTGATAACAACGAGTCTTTTAATTGCAAATCGATTCCAAAGACCAAAACTCCAGAGGCTAGAGTTGGTGATGGGATGTTCTTTTATTGCTTGTATATCCTATCTACGAGCTTATAGGTGAAGCCTCGAAGAGTTGAACATGGGTCGTTTACTTGCAAATCGATGCACATTTACTTAGTGGTGAATGCAATGCATCTTAAACTCTATGAGACTTCCATGTTGGTACAGGAAATGGAAAATGTCCTACATTATGTACAGGATTTGACACTAGATGCTCGAGAAAAGTTAATAAAGGATATATTTTTGCAAAAGAGGTCTAAAACTAGAATACATGGGTGGCATGAAATTTGGCAGATTGTGTTGAAGGGATAACTTCCAAGCAAGGCTAAATGGTACTTCGGGGACAAGGTAGAGGAAAAATTTCCTCACTTTGAACATTCAATAACAATTTTTTGGGACCAAAAGCCTCCCAAAATGAGGAGGTATAATATAGATTAGATAATTATATTATTTTCCATCATTATTAATGCTATGAAAACGGAAAAAGTGAAGGAATCGACTCATAGGATCATTTTTACTGGTGGTCTGAGTGTGGAAAATTCGGGTGAAATTTTTTTAAAGACATTATGAGGCATTAAATGACCATTTTTTGTGGTCCTAACCTTACTATTGGAATAGATTATATAATCTACACATTGATACCTTTTGAATGACAACACAAGAATTACCTCAATTAGAGCTCATATGAGATAGTTATGCCTTTTGGAAGTTGATATATCAAAATTGACCACCATAATTCAAGAGGGTGCCACATCTACCTACATTCTTGGAAAATGCGCTAACCACATGATCATGATGAAGACGAATATAAAAGAGTCAATACTGTAACTGTAGTTAAGATTTGAAGGAGTCAAACTTAACCACGAGTAGGCTATTAGAATGCGTTATAACTAGACCAGTAAGATTAAAATGGGTTCCATTCTATTTGAGTGAATTGTGTTTATTGATGAGTAGAGTAGCTAAGAGTGGATAAAGAAAGAGAAAAGACAGAGAGCATTTATATACTATAGTAGCCTATGAGCCACAAGTCTCACTCATTTGTACTTGCATCCATTTCCATTTAGAGAGAGATAACAAAGCAACCTTACCTTCTAGTTGTTTTTTTCTCCCTAAAGGGTTTCCGAGGTCATATATTTTGTTATTTTAGTTTTTGAATGATTGTTCTATTTGTTCTCTATTTTTTGTATAATTATAATTTGCATACATATGCAATGAAAAATATTAATGAATCTAGTCATCTAAGAGAAATATAATCCTCATAGTGTAGATTTCAAACTTCTAGATATATTTTAGTAGATTTAGTGTGATTAATTGTCCAATGGAATGTCCATGATAGACAACATAGAGATCAAACATGCCTTATTCATCTTATTGATTGGCATAATGGTTGTGAGACTCCAAGGCTCGGCACAATTTAAAATTAGGTAAAATTTTAGGGGCAAAATTTCGTTAATTGGCTCTTTTTTGGACATTTTCTTTAAAAAAATCCATTTGGTTAAAAATTCACCTATTTTTTACATATATATGATTAAATTGATGAAATTTGTCAAAAAAAATTACAAATTTTAATAATAAATCACATGGTTTTTATTGAATGTTCGCTTAAATTCTATAGGTATAATATTTCAAACCAGAGTATTCGTCTCTAATACTATACTATACATAGGTATAATATTCGAATCCTTAAAAACTATCTTATTAATAATTCATTTATTCCCATAAGCCATACCATTAATACTCTAAATATTATATTTTTTCTACCCACATATTTTATTTATTTATTCGCATGTGTCATACTGTTACTCCTCTAAATATTAGACTTTTCTACTCTTGTACTTTATGTATAAGTGGATAATAACTTTTATAATATAAATTGGAATAGTTACTATTAAAAGGAGAGAAAATATAAAAAAATTTACTTGTAGCATGACGTGGCTATACACAGCCATAATATTTGAATCCCTAAAAACTATCTTATTAATAATTCATTTGTTGCTATAAACCATATCGTTATTCCTCTAAATATTAGAATTTTTCTACTCACGTACTTTATTTATTCATTTATTCCCATGAGCCATATCGTTACTCCTCTAAATATTAGATTTTTTCTACTTTATTTATTTGTGGATAATACTCTTTAAAATATAAATTGGAATAGTTACCATTGAAAGGGGCGAAAATATCGCGAATTTTACTTGTGCCATGAGGTGGCTCGTGAATGGTGAAGTTAAAGGTGAATGTGAACTACATACTAGAGTACTTTTCCTATTCCCATAGGTTGTAGCTAGGTTGGTAGAGTTACCGTTTTTTTATTGTTTCTTTATAGTGCTGAGATTTAAGAGGAAATGAAGCATGAAAAACATTTGAAGCTTCTTATTTAAAACTTTTCAAAATTCAAATATTATTGAGATCATTTGCTATTCTTTATCAAAAATCAATTATACTAATAAATAACAGGTAAAAATAAATATTAAATGTTTGAAAAATAGTTAAAAATAAATCCTAAAAATTTATTTGATGACCAGAAGTGTCTTTTAAATATTAATCTTGTCTTGACTAAAAATTAAACAAATAACACCTAAAGTGTACATTAGGGAACACATTTTTTTTAAAAATTATATTTATTGACACTATTATTGGTGCAGAGGGCTTGAGCTTATTTCATAATGATTATTTGCACCACGAAGGGTGTTGGGTATTACTATCCAAACAAGTACATTATACAACATGTGCAGACAACATATTATGACATTGATATAGTAATGGTTTATTGACAAGTGATGTCCATGGTGTGATTCTTAATTAAAATCAGTTTTCATCTTTTAACCGAGTAAGCTTGAATGGAGTAGTCTAGAGGTGAGGCCCGACTTGATGTTGGGGTCGAGCATTGGTTATTCATTTCTTTCTTAACTCTTAACTGCAACAGTTCCGATTATGGTGGAGGGACTCCCAATTAAACCCACTTTTAGGTTTTTAATCCTTTTTCATATTATATTATCATGGGTGCAGAGGCTGACAAGAAGTCGGAAGTTGGACTTGCCTCGACACTTTGCATGTGAATTAGATTTTTATATTCCTACTGGGCCACATGGTAGTAGTTGGTGCTCTACTGGCATGGACATGATAGGTGGCAGTCAGCTAAAATTTTAGTCAGAGTTGTCTCTATCCATCAGCACGACTTATTTTTCTATTTCTGGACTCAACCCTTGACCTCCAACCTAGTCGGGATCAACCCACTTCCTTGGTACATCAAGTCGTTGGAGCTGTGGGCAGTCCCGACCTTGACTACCCACTATAGCGGGCTATTGGACCTTCCAACCTCTGATGCTCTCCTTGTCTACTAGTCACGGGGAAGCTGCTTCCAACCACATCACTAATTCCTACTATATATATATTTGCACTAAAAATTATTATTAACTATATTTTATATTGGTATTAACTTTTAAAATTAAAATTATATTTTATGTTGATTTGTAATTTTTTCTTAGAGTGGGCCCTCATCGATACATCCAATTTATGCTAAGGATTAATTCTCAGAAATATTTAGAAATATAAATAAAGCATTAAATATATAATTTATTAATTTATATTATTATTAATTATTTTTTTTATATTTTTATTGGGCCACATGGTAATAGTTGGTGGTATTCCATCGTGGACAAGCTAGCTGGAAGTGAGCTAAAACAACATTTTGATTCAGCCCTATTTGTCAGTGGGCCCCATTTGGTTATTTCCAGGCCCGACCCCCGACCTCTGACCTAGTCGGGGTTGACCAACTTCCTTGGCACATCAATCGGCTAGATATGTGGGTAGTCCCAACCCCGACTACCCATCCTTGGACTACAATGCACTCTAACTAGGTTCGACTCAGGTCAGCCGAGGGACCACCAATGTTATGCTTGTTTATTGTACCTTCCGAATTTCAATGCTTTCCTTGTGCATTAGTCTCGGTAAATGTGCTTCTAGCCAGGTCACCATGACTTATTAGAAAGCATTTTATAAGGTGATATATAATATATTTAATATATATAATATAATATAATATATATATATATATATTATATATATATTATATATATATGTATATATTATATGTATTTATATTATTAATATATATATATTATAATCTTGAAATTTATATTTTATTAATTATTTTTTAATTTTTGATAATTTTAAAATACAATAATTATTTTATATGATGATTTGTAATTTTGTCATAAATAATAAATGATCCAAAACCATTAATTAACACAGACAATATTTTTCTGGGAAACTATTGGTTATCATTGTAACAAGACCGTCTACCTTCACACACCCCTTATCCTCAATTTGGAAGCCACCCTATGGCCCATGTGACAGTAGTTGGGGCTCCACCATAATGGATATCCCAGGTGGCAGTGATCTCAAAGGCCATTCGAAATCAGCCATATCCAACAGTGCACCTAACTTTGTTATTTCTAGGCCTGATCCCCGACCTTTGACCTATTTGGGGTTGGTTTGCTTCCTTTGTGCATCAACATGCTTGACTCGGGGAGCAATCTTGACCCCGAATACTCATCCTCCGACTAGGATGCACTCTCACTTTGTGCGATTCAGGTAGGGAAAATTCCTGTCGATGTTACACCTGACTATCAAACCTTTCGACCTCTAATGTTTCCTCCTTTGTTGGTCTCGTGATTCGGATTTAAATACGAATGCAACAAATTACAGAGATAACCATAAACATAGAGATGCAATGGAAATAATACTTCATTTCATTAATGTAAAATAATGAAATATACTTACAAACAGAAATGGAAATAAACTAGCTAGGGTGATGGTAACTTATCTATGAGAAGAGATGTGGCGGCTACATGCCTCTGAACTGTGTTACAATGAGGCTCGAAGGCCTATTTATTGTTGAGAAACAATGGAAAACCCTTTAACATCCCAAACCTAACCCTAGAAGATGAAACGCCAAATTGTGGGCCCCGTTTGGGTAAATTGGTACATCAATTTCCTAGGGTCGTAACTTTGGCATACGATCTTCGTTTGACGCGTAAAATAGCTCGTTAGAAAGATCTATCTGAGAAATACCACTTTGGGAATGGCAACATTGGTGCATGGACCAATGTTGTCCAGAGATTTCCGAAAAAATATCGTTTAGGGCCTCAAAATGGCTCTAGAAGTTCAGGACTCGAAAAACTGCTAAAAATAGTAAACTGTGCTACAATTTAGGAAACTGAAAAAAACTGAAAGAGACAGTTGTGGGGGTCCAAATGGGATAGGTGGGTGGCCACCAACATCCACCTGGATCATATCGGGAAATATTCCTAAGTCCATGTCACTCCTTTCGTTTCATATTGATAGGGCGATGTGTGGGTATCCAATTTGGAGTTACCATGATTAGGATCGATAGATAAGGATTATTCGATTATAGCTATAAGGTTTGATTCACGTCTATTTTTTCCGCTATGTGACTCTTTGAAGGATCTTACCATGGTCCAATTAAGGAGGTATTGGAAACTTATGAGCAGTTCGCTCGATCTTGGATTGAGTCGCTTTTATCAGGTTTGTATCATTCTTGCACATTGTACCCATTTATCATGGATTTAGCTATGGATTGGTTGTAGTGGTTTTGCAATGAGATGGAGCTAAGTTTTCAAAGTCACGACAACTCACTAGAGCATCAATTGGTGCTATCCCTCCTGAACGTACAACAAGGCTACTCTTTCCAAGCCCATTGGGTTCTCAGAGTACAAAAAGAACACACGAAGATTGATATTCATCACGTAGTTGGGGAAATTCTCTTGGAGGTTCAAATACTGGGGTCGTTCCTATGGACATGGGTGCACTGGGAGAATTCTCGGCATTAAAATATTTTCCACTTGGGGACAAGGAATTCTAGGCATGCTTATGCAAGAAAGCTTTTGTTTGTCCTAGTTAAGAACATGATGACTACTGAAGGGCCTCTAGCTCTCTTGCCAATAACAGGGATGTCATACACATCGTTCATTGGTGGGATGCTTTCATCCAGAATTCCATAGCTATTATTAGTCGTTCAGGCGATATGCTAACCCATGAACTAAGTGTTCAGGCACTAGGTATGGTAATGCTTATGGCCTTAGGAAGTTAAACAATAATGTAATGCAAATCGATTCCTCCCATGAGGTGGTGTCCTACTCAAGAGAGTGTATTCCACCACATGCTAGAAAAACCCTCATGTGGAGTCACGACCTAAAAACTAAGAGATAAGAATATCTTGAGCATTCCTGATGGGCTATCCCATTCTGTAACACGATATTGTGGCCCTCATGAGCTCACAAACTGGGTCAATAGTCAGTGCTTGATATAACCTATTGAATGCAATAAAATTAGTCCATTGTTAAACATTGTCATAGTTAGTTCAGGTCTTCATGGACTCTGTCAATGCTTCCACACTTTGCAATTTATATTATCATTAATTAACTTTTCTATTTATATTTATTTTAAAAAATAAATTAAATTGTTTTTATTTTGACTTTGTCTTTTGAGATTTTTATCTCTTTTATAATCCAATATTAAAAAAAATTATAGTAATTTATCACATAATTTTTCTCGCTTAAGCATCAAGTGTCAAATATAAAAAACATATGTTAATATGTTATATTATCCCCTTTTTTCTGCTACTTAACATTGTAGATATAGCAAATAATAATTTTACGAATGTTGATCGAGTATGATTTGAATTAAAAAACAAATTAAAATGGCGTTGAGCGAGATGCCATCTATATGAAAGTTTTGTACATTATTTTTGGATGTTGCATGGCTTCCTTAGTTCGTGAGTGTGATTTGAATCATGGTGAGCCTCTCTGCTTTTGCTTTCTATTAATTACACTTTCCTTTTATAAATTATAGACTCCATCTTCCTCGCCGACGCTTCGTAAATTGCTTGTACAAAGTCTCAAGGAAATTTAAGATTAGTACCACCTCTCTACTAATGTGCTTTAATATTTGCATTTATTTTGTTTAGAGTTTCCATTTACTAAAAACATAAATGTTCCATGGCAGTGTGATTTGAATCACGCTGATAGTACATGCTAATGTGCGGGCTCATGGGAAAAGTGTTTGAGGATACTGTCAGTTTGAGAGAAATAAACAAACAATAATGGCGTACACACAATTCCCCTAAGCGAATCGGGGGTTGGGACCTTTCTTTGTTTGCAGAGTTGTTTGGGCATCGGGAGCATATTTGGATTTTTCAATATATTATTATTTATCTTTGGGCATCGTTTAAATGAAAGAAACATATCCACAGGTCTTCATTTCTTTCTTCCACACTAAGATATCGTATAATATCGTTGTAGTTCCAACTATACGCATAAAACTTGACTTTCATATTATAAAATTATTAATTATGATTGAAATTATTTGAAGAAGCTTCATGTTTTCACCTACTTTATATGATTACATTTTTTTTTTTTTTCATTTTTCTTAATAATAATAATTACAATCGAATTTTTTTTGAAACTTCATTTCACTGCAATGTTTACTAAATTTTATGCATTGAATGATATTAATGAGAGCTTTAATGCTTTATAAAATTTTGCATGTCATTGCCAAAAAAATCAAAACGCAATTTTTTTAAAACTTATGTTTGTTACAGTGATTTCCACTGTGAATACTTTGAACAATGTAAACTTTGAAATGGGTCAGTATCAAAAAAATCAACCCATTTTGAAAAGTGGTGATATAAAATACATATATTCTATTTTTAGCATAGTTTTTTACACTTAATTTTTTTATGTACATTAGTTTTTAGAATGTTAATGATTTGCATGCTGATTTAAAAAAGTGTTTATTTTACATCAGGACCTTCTTTTAAAAGACTTATTTTTTTACGTTAAATTTTTTGATGTATTAAATGTGAATAATTATTTTCTAAATTTAACAATTTTTTAAAGTGGTCTTCTTCTTCTTCATATTTTTTTATTTTTCTTTATTTATTTTTTAGTGAGGGTTCTTTATTTTTTTTGCATCGTTAAGACTAAGGTCGAGTTTTTAAATTTTGATATTTTATATTATTTATATTTTGTTAATTATTTTTTCAAAAGCACATCAAATAATGTCTCTAAAAAACAATATTTTTTAACAATTGACATAAAATTAAACATTTTGAACATAAATATAACAAAATTACATATTTTGATAATTTTTGCTAGAAATGCATGCAAATCATAATTTTTCTAGGAAAAAATTAACAAAAAATTGTTAAATAATAGCTTTTTTTTTTATTGAATTTCATGTTTAAAAATAATAATTATCACAATTTTTTTCAAAAAATAATGATTGACATAAAAATTAAAGCGAAAATCACATAATAGAAATATTGAACATATAATAACATTAATTGAATTCTTATTTTTCTCATAAAATGTCAAATTCAAAATATTACAGGTATAACTAATTAATAGCTTGATTTCCAAGCATAACTTAAATTTAATCAACAATATTACATAATCCAACCTCTTCATCCTCTAGAGTTTCATAATTGTTTTCTTCCACAATATTTTTTGCTTCATTTTGCTCATTTTCCTCTTCTAATGGATCTTTAATGTCTGGGAATCTCCCAATGTATGCCTTTCCAATTATTCTGTATAATGGTGGTTGAGGTTCCTTTGTCTTTTTGGCCACACATGATTCACTAAAATCCCCTTTCTTCAACCCAATTTCTTGCATTGCATCTCGAAGAAATTGAAGAGCGTTAAGTCATTGCTGAATAAATTTGCATTGTACTGGATCTTATCAATGACAATGCAATTTCTTCATTTTTGTAGGAAACATTCTAGTGTTGTAGCTAATTATCAAGCACAAAAGAAATATTTAAGTAAACTAGTATAATGACATATAAATTAAGAAAGAAGATATTGAAATTCAATTTTATATATTAAAACTTACCTGAGCCTGAAAATAAATCCAGAACCCAATCTCCTTCATTTGAACATAAGTTTATAAGATAGTTAATCAATGACTGTGGCTTTTTATAAATGATAACTATCTCTCCTTTTTCTTCTCTATCTTCATATGTTAGTTTTTTCACAACAACATCATAATCTAGTATTTGGTTACGACTCTTTCCATCTACCCGATTATAAAACATAGACATATAGCTATCATATTTTGTCCAACTATCAATATGGATGAACTCAAAATCATTTATAATCTGCTGATCTTCACAGTTAAGAAAGCATTAAGTCGTTGCTGAATAAATTTTCATTGTACTAGATCTTTTCAATGACAATGCAATTTCTTCATTTTTGTAGGAAACATTCTAGTGTTGTAGCTAATTATCAAGCACAAAAGAAATATTTAAGTAAATCAGTATAATGACATATAAATTAAGAAAGAAGATATTGAAATTCAATTTTATATAATAAAACTTACCTGAGCTTGAAAATAAATCCAGAACCCAATCTCCTTCATTTGAACATAAGTTTATAAGATAGTTAACCAATGACTGTGGCTTTTGATAAATGATAACTATCTCTCATTTTTCTTCTCTATCTTCATATGTTACTGTTTTCACAACAGCATCATAAACTATTACTTGGTTACGACTCTTTCCATCTACCCAATTAGAAAACATAGACATATAGCTATCATATTTTGTCTAACTATCAATATGGATGAACTCGAAATCATTTATAATCAGTTGATCTTCACAGTTAAGAATATTTTACTTTTGCCTATAACATGAAATAGTAAAAGTTCAATTAACTTGCACATAAATGATTTTTTTAACATTAATCAAACATACAATTTCAATGTCTTACCATGTAAGCTACATCCTTGAGTTTTTTTCCCCTTGAAACTTGTTAATAACATTGCCAATTGTGTCTCTGAATGAAGTGTCACAAATATCCATAATGGTGATGATGTGACTTCAACAAATCTTGCAACCACTTTACTAAGAGCTTGATAGTATAAGCGTCACTATCATAGTCAATGTTTGGGATACTGAAACCATGGGGAATATCTGAAATAACTAGGGAAGAATCCCTTTTAGGTATGAGTTTAGCAATGTCTTCACAGTCACCTTGTATTACTTGATATTGAATAGTGTCAAGCCCATTCCAAATGAAATGAGTAAGATTTGGATCAATTTCAACATTCTTAAGACGTTACTTTCTCAGTATTTCAATCTTAATTTTTTCAATAAAACTTCTGAAACTATCTGGTGTTCCATTTGCATCTTCTCTCTTCTATTATCATATATATATAATAATATATATAATATATAAATATATAGTTATATATATAAGTTTATAAAATAAAATGAATGTATTAATCGACATACCTTCTTATATGCAAGATAAGAATATTTTAGCGTTGATGTAGAACTTGAATCTGGGTAGTTGTGTACAACATCATCCCAACTATCTTCATTCAAAATTTTAACCATTTTTTCTTGTATTTTCATGTCAACTTTGTGACTGAATAGATAAAGTAAAAAAAGTTAATATAATGATATGTATAGCAAATACTACCAAGAAAAATATGTTATATTTAAAAGAAAATTATAATCTAGAAATAAGTAAAAATAATTCAACAAACTTACTTTTGAAATTCCTCAGATATTTCCTCCAATGATAATTCCCTTGACTTCACACGAGATAATATCTCTTTGAGAAGTTTTTCATCCTTCACTCCTTGCAATGCTCTCCATGGTGTGATAGTCATATTTTTTTGGAAGTTGCTTCATTTCAGGACGTGATTTATTGTTATTATATATTAATGGTTTATACTTTTTGACCTTCTGGTTTTTAATGCCAATGTTCTCACACATGCCAAAAATATCATTAATCAATTCCCATATCTCTCTAGTTCGAAATTCCAACTGGAAAATGCTATCAATACTTCTAAATATATCAAAATTTACTTTTCCTCCTTTTGAATTGATTTTATCCTCAATTTGATACCATATTTCAATACAACATTCCTTTTAAAATTCTAGAATAATATTTATCTTATCTCCACCAAATTTTTTTTCAAATTTATTATGAATAAATATAATCCTTTGGACGAAATTCATAGACATCATATATTCATTATCTGTATTAAGATACCATGCCAATAACTTTGCTTCTCTATCTGATAAACTAGAATAAATGATACATTTCATTGTTTCAAAATGTGGATTATTGGCATATTCCTCCATCAATTGCCTTTGAGCTTCTACAAAATGGTTCCTCCTCAAACACATAATAATTGTATTCAAAACATTTTGACTTATCAAATGCTTCTTTGTCGGGAACTTGAACTGGATCAACAAGAAGCACATAATTAACCAAATGAGCATATGGATTGTATCTCAACAATGTCTTGAAGTTTTGAACATGTAGGTGGTGTGGCTTTCTTATTTGATATTTAAATTGTTCTTCACCTAGTTTATAGATTTGTCTCACATTAAGCTATAATATATGAACAACCTCAATTAAGTTTGTCTTTGTCAAGTTAAGTTGAATGACATTTTGTTTTGTTTTAATAATGCCATCCTCTAAATCAGGTCCTGGTGTAATGATTTCCTTGCTTTGTTTTGAATTTTCACTAGGATATCCATTGTTGGCATTGACTATTTGAGAATGTTCAACTTTCATTTTATTCCTCCTAACATTCTCATCATTAACTAGAACAGAGGCATTCCTTGACATTATTACTTTTGGTCTTTTATGGCTCTTGTCCTTTCTAACTTTAGTTCTTCATCCTGAGTAATGGAAACATATTATTCAGCATCAGTTTCAACTTTCTCATCTTCAAAAGTAACCTGTCTACCTTTGCTAGACTTATCCACTATAGACATTCTTTTTTGATCCCTTGGATGTAGTTTTGTAGCGTCACGAATTACTATTTTTTTCTTCTTTGTCATATCTTCTTCTAACCCTGAGTAGAAACTACTGGCAATATTCATAATATCATGATATATGAAAGGAATGCCTCCCAACATAATTGAAATATTTTCAATTAAATTATGTTAAACAAAAGATCATATATCAATAAAACTAAGTTATAAAAATATAATGATAGAGCTACAATAACGTAAAACACAAATATAAATAACAATATTTACCATATCTTGTGCAATGTCATTTATAATTTGTTTACACATCTTTGTAGATTCCTTTGTCGTGTCATACAATGAGAATGATAACTGATATTTAATCTTGTCATGTGACTTGGGCAGTTTTGTAAGTACATAAACAAATTCGATGTCAGGTATCAAACAAATGTTTATGACTTTTCTTAGCACCTCATAAAGTCCACTATCGTTAGGGTTATCAAAATATAGATATATCTGCAACTGTTTTTCACCTTCTCTATCTTTCACATACCATACGTTTTTTGTAAGCTTCACTTATTTTGATTTATTTGAGTATGAAATAGTCTTCTTATCGTTTGAAGAACTTGATATATTTGTAGTTATTAGCTCAGGTTTGGTTCGTTCGATAGTTCTTTTTGAGGATCCACCTTTAATTTTAGCAGTTTTTGGTCCAGAAAGATTCACAAAGATATTCTTTGATGCCATTTTACTACAAAAAATATACACATCTATATAAATAAGTAAATTACAAAAAAAATAATAGCTTAAATAAACAAAAAAATGAAACAATTTAAAAATCATAAATAATTTTGTAAAACATGTGATCCAAAATGGATCTTGTAGGTTAAGTCGAAATTTTCTTAACGACCAAGATGGTCCCATGTAGTGAATTTGTTTTCGACTTGTGCAGAAAATGGGCAATCCCATATAATCTCAAAAACAAGATCAAGTTGAATTGTCCATCGTTTTGAATCTGATGCTTCTTACGGTTTCTCATTTGGACTCTGGATGATGGAGAAATCATCCATCAAAGTTTATGAAGCAAAATCACAAAAGAGGCCTCATTGGTTACATGGTATTTCCATCGCTTGACATGTGGCATCAAGTCGAATCCTATCTCAAGTGCATATCTATAGATTGAAAGATTGTGCAGGAAGTCCAATTCAACTTCAGTTTCGTTAGCTTCGCCAATGTTCTTTAGTGTCTGGTGTTGGTTACTTCTTCATGGTGGAAATGGGCCAGTTTGATGTCATAATGTGACAATATTGTTGTAATGGTTTTTTTATTTATTTTGGTGATGTAAAAAGATTTAAATCCTAAGCTAAGTTCTAAAAATATAAGTCTATAAACCTAAACTACACAACTCTAAGCCTAAAAACCCACTTACAGACCATAGGTTATATAAAAACCTTGCATATATAGCACAAATCTTAAACCACAACGGAGATTCTATAATTGTCGAGGTTATAAGACATGTGAACACAGAGAAAGGTTATGTTACAATGCTAACGTTAACGACACCAGAACCGCGTAGTTGGAGTGCAGTTATGATAACTGCAGCAGTGAACCATTGCATAATTGTTAAATGCAATCGAATTCATTGCGTGGGTAGCCTGAACCACTAGGCCTAACCTGCAAGGTGGGAGCTTGAGACAAGACTGTAGCAACTGACTA
Source organism: Pinus taeda (assembly GCA_000404065.3). Classification (NCBI taxonomy): domain Eukaryota; kingdom Viridiplantae; phylum Streptophyta; class Pinopsida; order Pinales; family Pinaceae; genus Pinus; species Pinus taeda. The sequence goes on from APFE031602942.1 coordinate 90,203, forward strand.
TTCACATGCCATGTTTTTATGCTGTTAACTGACTGCTGATGGGATTATTTTATCCTAAGGTTCAATTATGGGTTTTCGTTGCAATTTTTTGCTATTTTATTAATTAAATGACCATGTAACCACTGGCCTAAGTGTCACAAGGTGACAAGATCGAGCCATTCTACATTCAGTGCAGCACATACATGCCTATCTTAGCTTAAGGGAATTTGAGTGAACCTTAAGACTCTGTAAATTCATCCTTATGCTCATGTAAGAGGCATGAGAGTGATTTTGAGACTTGTATTTAGATGCTAAGCAAGGAGTGCAACAGACTCAATTCGATTTCAAGAGTTGATGTTCCTATTTGAGTGCAAAAGGTAGAGAACCATTACGCCAGATCAGGGCATCAAGAAGCTTCAAGCTATGAACCAGTCAGTTTTGGGCTTTCCGGAGTCATACGAAAACCAAATGGAGTGATTGAAAAGCCTAGACAGGGGTTTCAAGGCGCTCCAGAGACACTCACAGGGTCATTTTAGTGAATGAGGTAACTGAAACTCCATATTTTAGTATAGAGACAATCTGACTCCTATGTCAAGTTGAGGGAGGTTTGATTGGTATTCTCATTGATATTAATGTTTTCTTGTTTTCATTTGAGGTCCAAGTATGCATTCTAAGACTCTTTTATTTTCCTAAATTTGACTAAGTCACTTGAAGAAAGTCTATGTAAAGTTTTGAGAGCTCTCTAGAGAATTTCCAATTTGAGGAAATAATCGCAATTGTGTTAGAAATTGTTACATGCCTCTTTTTCCACTGAAATTGAGCAGGAAATTGGGGCATATTTTGGTATCAGAGCAGGTTCTCATCCAGTGCAAGAATGGAAAAGAGTTCCAAGTAGCTCAAGTAGGAGAATGATGCTTTGCTACAGGTGGTAGAATCTCTAGAGGAAGACAAGTAGAAACTCCAGACAAAGGTTGAAGCTTTGAAAAATAATTCTTTGCGGCGAATGGTGAAATACTTGGAGGAAAAAAAGTAGAAACTCCAGACAAATATTGAAGTGTTGCAAAAGAGTTGAAGGATAAAAATCTCATTAGTTCATAGTTCATCCACTGAAAGCACAAAGGAGGTCTCAGCTCTTTATTTGGTTGATGAAGATAATTCATCATTATCCACGACTCCAAAAATCCAGTCGGTAGAAGAAGCTATTGGAAGTTTTTCCTCACCTTCCAAGGAAAATTCTTATGCACTGGCCTCACCAAGAAAAGAATTGGAGAAGAACGAGTCTTCTAGTGAGTAGGAAATTGGGGCATTTGAAAACCATACCAAAGGAATGGGTAAGAAGCTCATGGAGAAGATGGGTTACCAGGAAGGACAAGGTCTTGGAAAGCAAGGCCATGGTATAATTTAGCCAATTTTAGTACAAGAGAGGCCGAAGTATGAAGGCTTAGGCTTCAACCAATCGATATGTGACTACTGCAGGAAGAGAAGTCACATTACAGATCAATGTTGGTCTTTACATCCAAAACCGTGCCACAAAAGTTGAAAGAACACAATGGTAAATGAAGATAGCACTCAAATAGTGATTGGGAAGGTAATTCCTTAGACCAAAAATTCATGTTGAATGCCATTAAAAGGATCTATCCATGTACCTTTTTTGGAAGTCACAAACACTGTGTAGAAGAATGCTGGAAGAAGAAGGAATTCAACAAAAAGGTGGGTGTAGTAAGGACTAAAGCACGTACAAATAATGCAACACTGCAAGTATAGAAGCGTTAAGGGAAAATTTTACTACAATGAGACAAAGATTCTGCAACATCCAGATAAAGTATGGGAAAGTCCAATAAAAGTGCAGCTAGCACAAACTCCAAAGGATGCGTTTGTCGACATTGCAAACTAAAAGGGCATTCAACGGGAAATTTTTTTATTCTACCATGAGAGGCAACACAACATCAAGAGAGTAAGAGTGCCTGGAGCCAAGGAATGCAAGTCTCTGGATTTGAAATGGGCAAATTATATGCCAAATGTATAAACTGTGAGTTTGTAAATTGTTGATAGTAGGCCTAGTCAATGTTTGTAACTAGAGTCTAGATGGTTTTTACATTAACTCATGTTTGTAATAAAAAATTTTGGAGGACCAAAAGTTCTTTCTTTTGGAAGGTGTGATCCAAAATGGATATTGTATATTAAGTCGAAATTTGCTTAATGTCCAAGACTATCCAATGTAGTAAATTTTTTTTTACTTGTGCAGAAAATGGGCAGTCCCAGGTCATCCCAAAAACAGCATCAAGTTAAAGTGTCCATTGTTCTAAATCCGGAGCTTCTTACGATTTCTCATTTGGAATCTGGAAGATGGAGAAATCATCCGTCAAAATTTATGAAGCACAGGCGCAAACGAGGCCTGGCTGGTCACATGGTGTTTCCATTGATTGACACATGGCATCAAGTTGAATCCTATCTCAAGTGCACATCTACAGATTGAAAGATTATGCAAGAAGTCCAGTTTATCTTCAGTTTCATCAACTTCGTCAATGTTCTTCGATGTTCGGTATTGGTTACTTCTTCATGGTGGAAATGGTCGAGTTTGGTGTCATTATGTGACAATATTGTTGTAATGGTTTCTTATTTTATTATGGTGATGTACAAATTTTTAAATCCTAAGCTAAGGTAGAAAAGCCAAGGTTTATAAACCTTAACTACACAACCCTAAGCCTAAAAACCCACTTACGGACCATAGGTTATATAAAAACCTTGCAAATATAACATAGGTCTTAAACCACAATGGAGATTGTATAATCGTCAGGGTTATAAGACATGTGAATGCAGAGAAAGGTTATGTAACAGTTTTAATGTTAACCATGTCGGAGCTACGCAGTTGGAATGCAGTTATGATAACCACAGTAGTGAACCATTGCACAATTGTCAAATGCAGTCGGATTGGTCGCGCCGGTAGCGAGAACAGCTGGGGGTAACCTGCAAGGTGGCGACTTAAGACAAGAACGCAACAACCGACTATTCACATGCCGCTTTTCCGCACCATTACTAGGTTCAATTATGGGTTTTTGTTGCAATTTTGTGTTATTTTAATTTAATGACCATGTAACCACTTGCCTAAGTGTCACAAGATGACAAGACTAAGGCATTCTACATTCAATGCATCACATACATACCTATCTTAGCCTGAGGGAGTTCGAGTGAACCTTAGGAGACTATAAATCCATCCTTATGCTTATGTAAAAGGCATGAGAGTGATTTTGAGACTTGTATTAAGATGTTGAGAATAAAGTGCAGCAAACTCAATTCAATTTCAAGAGTTGAAGTTCTGATTTGAGTATGGAAGGTAGAAAACCATTGTGCTAGATCAAGGCATCGAGAAGCTTGAAGTTATGAGCTAGTTAGTTTTGGACTTTCCAGAGCCATACAAAGACCAAATGGAGTGATTCAAATGCCTAGACAGGGGTTTCAAGGTGCTTTGAAGACATTGACAAGGTCCTTTCAATGAATGAAACAACCGAAACTCCATATTTTAGTATAGAGATAATCTAACTCATATGTCAAGTTGAGGGAGGTTTGATTTGTATTCTCATTGCTATAAATTTTTGCTTGTTTTCAGTAGAGGTCCAAGTATTCATTCTAAGACTCTTTTATTTTGCTAAATTTGACTAAGTCACGTGAGTAAAGTCTATGTAAAGTTGTGAGAGCTCTCTGCACTAGAGCATTTCCAATTTGAGGAAATAGCTACAACTGTCTCAACAATTGTCATGTACCTCTTTTCCCACTGAAATACAAGCGATCTAGCCTTTTGTGCAGGGTCCACAGATGTAGCCTAGGAGGGGTGAACTCCATAATCAACATCGTTGTTCTCTATCTTGTTGATTGCGTAACTTTTGTTTAAAGTTATTTAAGTTAATTTCATAGGCGATGACGTTATCCATAAGGAACAACTAATTAACAAAGTTGCATGAATCATCATTTAATTATTCTTGCCAAGGAGAGAAAGTATGATCTAATTTTACGCTCTTAAGATCAACATAACCTTTCAAAAAAAATGAAAAATTAAAAAAATGTAGCCCCCTCTTGCCCCACCGTCATGGCCCAATGGCCTGTGGGGGTTGAGGCTTGATTCTTAGAATTGGGCTTTAACCCCGATAGGCTCGTTGGGCCACGAGGGTGGGGTAGGAAGGGGCTAGGGTGGAGGTTCATTTGAGACTCGTGGGGGTGGAGGCCTGATTCTAAGAATGAAGCCTCAACCTTGGCGGGCTGGGCCACGGTGGTGGGTGCCGCTAATATGCACGATCGAGACCACCACACCCATTGCAGATGTAGTCTTCATCCACCTGCCATGTGGATATCGAGCAAGCCTACCTCATCTAAATTTTTAATTTGTAAAATAAATCTAAATTTCATTAATAAAATATAAAGTATTATTTTACTGGAATAATTTTTTTTTCAGGTATTTTACACAAAAATAACAACCCAATTGACACATAACTACTAGTAAACCTATTGAATTTTAAAACTTGCACACAACAAAAGGGAAACTAACATTTCAAATGCGATAATATTCCATTGAGTATTTTGTCGATAACAATGTAGCTCCTCCACAAAATTTCTCTAAGTCTTTTAATGAACCTCGAAAAGCCTTGATGTGATGTGAGGAAAAGTGATAATGAAATTTATGATATAGCAGAAATTATGAAATTGTTCTATCGTGTGGTTAATGTGCGATTAATTTGCTTTTATAAAAACTTTAACATATAAATTTTTTTATGGAGATATAATAAATTATGATAAAGTAAACATTATAAAAAAAATTATCGCACAGTGAATGTGGGATTAATTTGTTTTTATAAAAGATTCAACATATAAATCTTTTTATGTCAATATAGTAAATTATTTTGTTTTTTGATCAAGTAAGAGCAGGACCTTCCATTAAACTTAGTCAAATGTACATAAATTACAAGGAGCCACACCCGTTCTGCAAGAGTTGAATAGTTAGTCAGGCAGGTCAAACCCACAAGGAGCCAAGAAAACCTTGGAGGGCAAGCCCATAACTCACCATGGATCCCCAAGAGGTCCCACCACAAGTCAAACTGAAAACTGACAAATGGACAAGCGGACTTGACGGAATTTAAAGCATAACACTCTAAAAATCTTTCGAGTTCGACCAAAACGTACAAATAATCGCCACCATTGATCCATTGATTAAGGTCCAATGGTCATCGTGGATATCGAAAGGACAAGAAACATGAGAGTTAACAGTCCGATGAGGGTGGTTTTCTCTCTGCTCATTCCACCACATGTTGCTCATGAGTGGAATCGGAGCCAAACATAGAAAAACCGGAAACCGTTCAGACCCTGCCTGATATAACACTTGTGTTATTGGATCGGTTGACTCCCTTGATTCCTTCCATTGGGCTATACCTAAGCCAATCCCATTCACCTAGATTCTTTGTCAACCACCACCTAAGACAAATGATGAGGGCTACCCCACCCTGTGGTGTAATTTGAGTCAAACCGTTCATCATTCAATCAAAGGGGATCGAGACCTTGGAATAATCGAACCATGGCGGGTTAGACTGTGTGGAGTCATCCAACCTCCTGCTGGTCTTCAGGGTTCGTCTGATCCAACCTGTTAGTCCATAGTTTCATATCCTAGGTAGCGTGGCATAGATAGTCCTGCAATTTACCTGGTGGAAGCAAATGCCAAGCATACCTAGAATCTCTATCCCTATTTGTGACTCCTTCATTCGCCAAACGATCTGCTAACATATTAGCCATCCTTTTTACATGAGTAAATCTGACAATTTTAATAGTTCGTAGGTGAGAATAGATGCGGTAAAAAACCTGCAAGAGATTCCAGTGCTTCGACACTTTGTTTGGAGAGGTTCCATTGCTAATCTTCTTAGCTGCTCTAATAATTAATTCGAAATCCACTTCAATTATAACATTGTGTAAACTTGAAATCACCAGGATTTCCAAGCATTGCACTAATGCCATGAGCTCAGCCATGTTGTTTGTGGCCTTCCCCAAGTGGCCGTGGAAGATTATATGTATTTTTCCTTGATTGTCTCTTATGGCCCCTCAAAGACCACTAAACCTGGGTTTCCCTTAGCTACTCCATCAATATTAACATTTAAGAAACCATATGAAGGAGTCTTCCAGATGGTAGCACACGTGTTTAGAATTCTCATTGTCTTCATTATTCCCAGAGGATTAATAGACTAGAGACCCAAGTGAAGTAAAATTATCTCCTCATGGGGAAAGGGAGGATCCTTAAGAAGGGTCCTTAGCAAGCTTCTTACTGTGTCTTTAAGATGCCTTAGAATTTTCTCAATTATGTGTTGGGGCCTGTGTGTTTTGTTTTTGAAGATTCTACTGTTGCGTTCTTTCCACACATGCTAGATGACAAAACCTGGAACCAGAATCTAGGCTTTATTAACTATCTCATTCCCTGAGAAGTTCTTCCTCCAGTTCTTTAGAGTGTTGGATATGCTGAGACTATCCCTATTAGTTTGTCCAAAAATAATAGCCACCCTGTCCCACACCTTTGAGGTGAAAGAATAGAGGTTGAGAAGGTGTTCAATCGTCTCCTCATGAGTGCCACAAAGGTAACACCTAGAAGGACCAATGAAGCATTTCTTGAGGAGATTATCCCAAGTTAAGATCTTCCTTTGATGCACTAGCCAGATGAAAAGCTTTATTTTCATCGAATGCGGACTTAGCCAAAGCTTCTTCCAGATCTGATCAGGATTCAAAATTTTGAATCCTGTAACTTCTTGTTTGGCCTCTTTCAGGTTAAAGTTGCCTTCAGTATTCTTTCCCCAACTTAATTGATCTGTTGAGGAAGAAACAAGAATCCTTCTATGCTCTAGCTCCTGGGTAGGGGCTTCTTCCTTGGTTTTCAGCTAGTTTTCATCACTATATCCTAGATCCTTCTACTCCCTCCATTTTCCATTTTTCCTTCCTTGATCCCAGAAGTCTTTTACTAGAACTATACCTTTGCTATCTATTTCATTTTTGAGATCTAAAAATTCATCCCTATAGAGGCTGGGTTCCTGTTGCCAGTTATCCTTCGAAAATTGAGAAAGATCCCCTGCTCAAATTTCCCAAAAACAATTGTGCTGAACAACGTTTTTATTTTCCTAGGAAAGGTTCCAAATATGGGAACCCCTGCTTTTCCCTAACATTCTAATGTGATCCTTCTCCTTCTAGTTCTTGGCATATTTTTGTTTCCAAAGCTTAGCCCAAGGGGCATTCGGTTCCTTAATCCATCTCCACCAAATCTTGGCTCCTTAGGCTTTGCTGAGGATCTCAGGACCATGAAGCCCCAATCCACCATGGCTCTTGGGCTTGCAGAGTTTGTCCCAAGCTACTAAAGCCCACTTATTTTTCTCTTCCCCCATGCCCCACAGAAAGTCACTTTTTATGCTTCTTATTAGCTGCTTAATACCTTGAGGAGTAGGAAGAACTGAAAACATAAAAATGGCAATGGCCTGCAAGAGTGCCTATGTGAGCACAAGGAATCCTGCCAGATTTAATGATCTGTATGTCCATTTTTTGATCCTGTCCTGAAGTTTATTTAAAATTAGTTCCCACACTTTCTTTCTTGCTTTTCCCTGACATTCTAATGTGATCCTTCTCCTACTAGTGCTTGGCATATTTTTGTTTCCAAAGCTTAGCCTAGGGGGCATTCGGTTCCTTAATCCATCTCCACCAAATCTTGGCTCCTGAGGCTTTGCTAAGGGTCTCAGGATCATGAAGCCCCAATCCACCGTGGCTCTTGGGTTTGCAGAGTTTTTCCTAGGCTACTAAAGCCCACTTCTTTTTCTCTTCCCCTATGCCCCATAGAAAGTCCCTTTTTATGCTTCTTATTAGCTTCTTAATACCTTGAGAAGCAGGAAGACCTGAAAACATAAAAATGGCAATGGCCTGCAAGACTGCCTATGTGAGCACAAGGCATCCTGCCAGATTTAATGATCCACATGTCAATTTTTTGATCTTGTCCTGAAGTTCATTTAAAATTAGTTCCCACACTTTCTTTCTTAGAGATTTGTCAGTAAGAGGAATACCAAGATATTTGGAAGGTAGTTGTTCTCTTTGAAATCCAAGAATTCTGGTAATATTTCTTTGAATAGCAATATTAGTGTTAAAGAAAAATACTTTGGAATTGTTAAGGCTTACCTCAGTTCCTGCTGCCATAGCAAAGTCATTTAAGATATTATTGATTGCTTTGGTCTCCCTACTTGTAGGTATGCCCTGCAACATAGTATCATCTACAAATTGTTGATGGGTGTTTGCCTGTCCATCTGCGGTGAGTATGATACCCTGAATTATTCCTTTAGCATTTGCCATTATAATCAATCTTCCTAGCCCTTCCATCATGAGGATGAAGAGGAACATGAAATAGGATCTCCTTGCCTGAGCCCTCTGGAGGGGGTGCAAGTCCTTGATGGAGCTCCATTAAGCAGTATGGAAAAACTGGTTGAGGTAACTAATGCAATAACCCATAATATCCAATTCTGATCAAAACCATATGCTTTTAGAATTTCTCTTATGTAAACCTAGCTCAATTTGTCATAGGATTTTGTGAGGTCCAACTAAATGATCATTCTAGCTTGTTTGTTGCTTTTGAGAGAGTGTACCACCTCATGAGCTTGGATGATATTGTTGAGGATTTGTCTTCCCTCCACATAACCTATTTTCTCCTCTGATATGAGAGAGGGTAGAAGTGGTTTGAGTTGACTGGCTATTACTTTGGAGATAATTTTATACACCACAATGTTGTAGAAGTGCTGAATAAGGACCAATTCCATTTCACTGTGAGAAACAAGCTCAATGCCTTGAGAATCTTTGATCTTTGTGATTTTGTTGTGTGCCTTGTGAGCCATAGTGGTTTTGTCGAAGAATTTTGTGTTTATTTCTCCCTCTTTAATCCATTGTATTCTTGATTTTTGCCTCTAGAAAATTTCTTCTTGTAAGCACCGATTCTTTCATTCTTCTTGCAGAGAGTCAGTTAATGTTTGCCGCTCTTTAGTGAAGCCATCTGTGATGATGATCTTATTGATCTTGTTAGGCCCCTATACTACCAATGTAACCCCTTATTGTTATTAGTACAACCCACTTATTATATTGATGTACCCATGTAGTGCCCATATTGTTACTATTGTGCCCCATAGAAGCCCACTATTGTTATTAATGTGCCCTTAGATTATTATTGTTATGTCAGCTATCATTATGTTATGACCCCTTAGACTCCTATATATAGAAAGGAGGTCTTTTCATTTGTATCATCCAAGAATTGTTCATTTATGTAATGTAAAGGAGGTTGCCCCCTCGAAGAGGCTGAATTCTAAGGCGTTGATCTATCTTTTCTATCT
>APFE031602945.1:11360-60613 GCA_000404065.3 Pinus taeda
TCTTGCTGCCCCTTTTATCCCTGCAAATATGGCTAGATATGCTCCTTTAGTCCTGCCTGCAAATCCAGGGGCAATGCCCTAAGACTATCAAGGCAAAATCACTTACTTTGATGGTACTGGCACTTATACAGCCCAACAACACACTAAGAGGATGCAGGACTATTTTGAGAACTATGAGATAGATGATGAAGATGTAAGAATGAAAATTTTTGTGCAAATTTTGACAGGGGACGTAAGGAATTGGTTTAGATCTCTAGCTGCAAACTCTATAGTCAATCCTGATGCCTTATACCTAAGTTTTTTAAACAGATGGGAAAAGAAGAAAGACCCCCTACACATATTTACAGAGTATGATAACTTGAAAAGGGGCCCTCAAGAGACAGTTCAAAATTACTGTGCTAGGTTCAATAATGTATATAACGCTATCCCTCAAAACTTGAGACCTCCTCCTGATTTGGCCTTGATCAAATTCCCAGATGGATTTGACCCAGACATGGCATATCAATTAAGAGAAAGAGCACCTCCAAGTCTTGCAGATATGCATAACATAGCTGTAAGTGTGGAGGCAAATCTAATTGCCAAGAGAACCAGAGCAAAAAATTAGAGAAGAATAACATTCAAAGAGGAACCCTCAACCTTTGACAAAAAACTAGATGCAATCATGAAGGGTATGGAGAGGTTGGGAGATAGAGTTGAGACCATGGAGAGAAAGTCCTCTTGGGAAGGGCAAACAAGCAACACCACTAGGAATCCCAATTTTAGAAAAAACCAAAACCCAAAAGCTGGGAGAACTAGTCCTGATCAGAACCTCAGACCTCCATTTCAAGAACATTATCCAGAGGCCTCAACCACTAGTGAACAAATAGAAGATCCCCACATCAATTTAATGGGTTTGGACAATGAAGAACAAGTATTCTTAACACAAGATGATCAACAAGCCCAAGACTACAAACAATTCCAAGCAAAATCTGGTGAGTCATTTGATTTCAGAGAAGGGTATGACACAACAGTCTATGAAGTACACAAACAATATAGGTTAAGAAGTAGAACCATAGATGTACCTGAGAATACCAGACAAACAAACACCAAACTGCCAAAAAAATCTAGTGATAAAGCTGTCTTAACAGAGTCCTCAGATAAAAAACTCCAAAAAGAGGTCACAGTGGAAGATGTATCTGATGTACAGCCTCCAGTAAAAACTACACCCACACCTCTTCTCCCAACAGAAATCTTGGGCAAACCTCTAGAAAACAGAGCCAACCCAAGCATACCCCAAAACAGTATACCTGATCAGGACATGGTCACCCAAAATTCAGCAGAAAAAGAAAAATTTGCTGCTCACAATGTAAAAATTCAGATGGAAAAACATTTCAATCTTGAAACAGGAATTGGCAAACTGAAAAGTGCAATTCCTCTTTCTGAACTCGCCAAACATGAGGTCTTCAGAAAACAAATTAATAGATCATTGCAAGTACCAAAAGATAGGGATGTAGTTAACATTCTGGATGACCAACTAGAGCTGATTTTTGGCTCAGAAGTCAATGGCAAATCAGGGGATGGAGGGACTCCTCCATTCTATGTAAGCCTAAACATTCATGACAAAGTATTACATAATGCCATGTTTGACTCAGGGGCCTCTCATAACGTAATGCCCAAATCAGTAATGGAAAAACTTGGATTAGATATCACCAGACCCTATAAATATTTGTTTTCATTTGATTCCATTCCAGGTAAGATGTTTAGGCCTAATCAAAGACCTCTGTGTCTCCCTAATCCAATATCCAGCCAAAATAATTCTAATGGATGTAGTAGTGGCTGACATTCCACCTAAATATGGTATGCTCCTATCAAGATCTTGGGGTGCCAAACTCCAAGGATCTTTGCAACTAGACATGTCATATGCCACAATTTCAGTCTTTGGCCAACCAAAGAGACTGTACTAAGAGACACTCATGAAATATGTGGTCAGCAGTCAGGACAAGCCCCAAAACTTCCCAATCTACTCCATCCATTCAGACATGGACTCCTTCATACTATACAATGCTGATATATGTCCCAAAACTAAGCTCAAGGCCCTAGAAACAAAGGAAACCAGGCATATTAATGAACAATCCACTGTTTCAGAACAAAAGATCACTGATGTAATCAAAACAACAGAGTTTGCTAATAGGTCACAAGAATCACCAAAACTAGACTTGCCCACTGAACAAATCTGTAAATCCATTAAAACAAACATTGACCAAGAAACCTTGTGGTATTTAGAATTTGATGGGTCAGTAAATAAGCTAGGAGGAGGAGCAGGGGTATGGATACACAATACTCAAAATGACCATGCTCTAGGTCATGCATATAGGCTTAATTTCATATGCACAAATAACATGGCAGAATATGAAGCCCTCCTACTAGGTGTCAAACTGATTAAGAGTCTAGGAGTGACCAAAGTCTCCATATTGGGGGATTCAGACCTAATTATCCAACAAATTAAGGGAAATTTTGTCACAAATGATCCTAGGTTAAGGTCTTATAGGTTATCAGTGACAGAATTGCTCAACAACTTCCTAGAATATCAGCTCACCAAAATACCTAGGAACCACAACTTGCATGCTAACAGTCTGGCAACCTTTGCAAGCACATGTAAACTTCATTTTGGACCTAACCACCAGTTCACTGCTGAGATTAAACATAGGCCTTCTGTCCCAGAAAATGTAAATAATTGGAAAGTATTTGAGAATGATACTCAGATAAACATTTTTTTAACCATGAAGGAGGAATTCTCAAACTTAAACATTGACACAAGCATTAGGGATGATCAAAACCAAAAAGATGAACTAAACACAAGTATATCAGCTGAAACAACAGATATGATATTACATCCTACAACCTTTGACCCTGCCAATTTAGAGAAGCTAAAGATAACATATCTTGATGAAATTAATGAGGAAGAAACATAAGTAATTCAGTTAAAAGATAATTTCTTGCCTACAGGTCTTGCTCCTTTAGAAGACATTTTTGATTCAAATGATCTCTCTAAGAAACCAAAGATGCAACCCATCAATGCAGAAATAAAGGAGTGTAACATTGGGACCATTGAAAATCCCAAAATGATCAAGCTTTCTAGAACCTTACCTCCTGATAAGAAATCAAAATACATCAAACTGTTCAAAGAGTTTCAGGATGTGTTTGCCTGGAGCTATGAGGATCTTAAATCCTATGATACTACAGTTATCCAGCACACAATACCCCTGAGAGAAAACCAAAAACCCTTTAAACAGAAACTAAGAAGAGTGAATCTAGTACTTCTTCCCCTAAGAGAAAAAGAAGTAAAACGAATGTATGACGCTGGGATCATTGCTCCCATAAGGTTTTCTGAATGGATTTCTAACCTTGTACCTACAAGAAAGAAAACTGGGGAGATAAGACTTTGTGTGGATCTGAGAAATTTAAACAAAGTCTCTCTCAAAGACCACTACCCCTTGCCAAAAATGGATCACATCCTACAAAGGGTGGTGGGAGCTTCAAGGATTCATTACCCGCACTTGACAACTCAGCGAATGATCTCCCAGATCTCCTGCAATATGCTCTAGAAAAATTAGGGCACAAAAGGGTAAAAAGCTCTTCACATAAAGGTAAAATGGTAAAAAGAAAAAAATAATTTCTTTTTCCCTTTTTATTCATTTTTATGAAAATATTAGGGTTTTTAAAGTGTTTTTGACCTATTTTACCTCAGAAATGCATAATGTGTTTACCTTTCTTGTGCAGCGATAGGTGATGGATTGTTGACGATGGTACTCAAGTCACCTTTAAGCTCTTTTGTGACTGGTAAAAGATGAAAAGATCACCAAGTATTTCCCTTTTGCCTCGTTTAAGCAAATAAAATGGGAGGTCAGCTTTCAGCTCTTTTCCAACTGTTTAAACACGAAAAGATTGCCGAGTTCTTATCATTTTGAACTCATGAACGGATACGGAACATTGTTTACCTAGTATACCTTTACCCCTTTTTAAGGCTGGGATAAACTATTTATGAAAAAGGTACTCCTTGACTGAAATGGTCAAGCGGTTCTCTCAAGTATCGTTTTCTACCTTTTTGAGCTTGAGAGACACAAATGTATGAAAAGGGACCATGTGCAGTTTCCTTCTATGTATCTTTTTCAAACTCTCTAAACATGAAAAAGATACCGAGTTACCCCTTTGTCAAACTCGTTAAAATATTAAACGACATTGGATTCATCACCATGACGAACGTGAGCTTCTCCTTCCTAGGGCTCATTAAACTTATTAGGTCGGATTCGTTTGAAGGATGAACTTACAATGCAAGCATATGCTACCCCCTTAAATCTTGCGATTAAAAAATAAATGAGGTACCTGCTAGAAATGGTGGGGGAAAATTGGAGATTCTATCAGTTGTGTCGGTAGCTCACTCTTGAACATCACACTTTCTGCTTCGTGTTGGGTTGGGATATCCTCCTTTTCATCATTGACCTTCCTGGGTTGGGCCATTCATTTTTGCCTTCCATTTGGTCTCTGCCATGTCATCATGACCACCGATCCTCTAGATTCAAAAGCTGCTAAACTTCAGAATCGTGTCACCGATATGTTCAAGAGTTACTCCCTCTGTAGTTACACTTACTCCTGATCCTCTATATCATCTGAAATCATTTGCATTCCTTTGTCTCATGTCGATGATGTGGGATACATCATGGCCTTCCTTCAACATGGTCGCTTCTTGTCGACTTCAGCTCATGATCCAGGAAGATGGCGGAGAGACTCCCTTCCAGTACCTTAGAGCTTGCATGCTTTAATGGCAAGTTCTTCGCACTCGATGACAAGTTCACATCATTGGATTTTGATTGAGTGATTTCACAAGTGTTCGACATCAGTTCCTTTATTCACATTCCGTGAATTGTTCTGCCAATACCTTGAGAGCCATTATCATTATTGGTAGTTTCTCTCGCGCTTGTTAACGATTCACATCATTGACCGATAGTAAGTGACTTCCTAGCATGTTTGACTTCAACATATTCATTCACATGTTAGGATTTGTACTTTGATCGGGTCGTTTGGAGCGCAAGACCCTGGGCTAAGATTACATTAAGTCCAGGTTGCGAGGCGATGTGACATGATCATGTTGATATACATGTCTCTTTCAGATGGATGGCTGCGACCATACCATGAGTTGTTATATGTGATCCTTCTCATTATTGGATGGCTTGACTGCACCTTGGTTTCATTATGATCCTTTTTTCTAGATGGCTGCGCCCAGGCCTTGGATCCATTTACATGATCATTCTCTGGATGGCTGTGTCCATACCACGATTCATGTACTATTACTCAGAGATTTCAATGATGTATATGTATCTATGCTTGATTGCAAGTTCTTCGACGATGGACTCTGGTTCCCCACATGCACTTGTAAAGAATTTCACTCCTCACTCTATTTCAACCTTCATGCTTTAGGGGGTATCTATTACACAACATTTTGTCATTGTCCCTGTATTCCCTGTCCACGATCCTGGAGGACCTCGACAGTGTACCCGACATGCTTTCCTATCATGAAGAAACTCCCATTATGTCCCTCTTCATGAGCAGAACAATTCCCTTTTGCATCATTTCCTAAAAATCTTCTGTTTATCCCAATTTACAAAACTGATGCTAATGACTCGTGTCCTCCTCGCGTCGATATCAAAGGTTTACAATTGTCCCTAGCGCTGATTGGATCGACTAAGTCCTTTCTCAGTCGCATCGATCCTCTTTTGGAAAGTTTTTTAAATATGGAGCTGAAGCTTCCAGCTTTAGAAGCTTCATAACAGAAGTCTAGTAAATGGTTAGGCCAGAAGGAGTCGAATAGATCAGTTTGGGCTCCTTTCCCCTATTAGGATGGAACTAATCCAAGAGATAAGGCCTTCTCCCTTGAGAAGAGGAACCATCTCCCCTCCATCCCAACTATATAAACCTCTCTTTTTCCCAAGCACAAGTTAGTTTTTAGTCCTAATTAAGTTATCACTGAGGTTTTGATTTTGGAGTAGTCAACAAGCTACCCATAGTTTGTAGATTTATAGTTTTTGTTTAAGGGAGAATTGTGAGCTTGGTTTGGTGTGAAGACTAAAGGGAAAAACCTTGAGACTACCATTGTCGAGGCTATCCATGAGATGCTCGTAGAAGTGTGGGAACCCAGATATGTCGGAGGAGAATAACAATGTCAAGACATTGGTTGTAATCTCTTCTTGAACTATTATAGATGCAACTATAAATTGATTTCATACATGAAATGTCATCTCACATATTTATGGCTTAATGTTTCTTGACTTGTTAAGTAGGCTGAATACAATATTGTATGCTATTACGTTTGTTGTTTGCTTGTTTAAGGCGTATGAAGGAAGGAAACAAAAGATAGCTGGAGCAAGGAAGCAAGATCATCACCAAGCGGAATAGTGTTCTAAGAGGTAGGCCCTCTTAATTGATTCTAGCTTAAGGAAATCTTCCATAGATTGTCTGTTTGTGACTAGACCCGCTCTCTCGGGCTAGAGGAATTGTTTGTGTCCGCACTTAGAATTTCCTGCATCACACTTATATATGTGTGTTTTTGAGGCTTTATTATTTTGAATTTAATGAATGATATTAACTTATTGAAATGTTAAATATATTAAAATAGTAAAAATATGTGTTTTTCTAGTAATAGATTACATATTCAAATTTAGAAAGTTAGAACATATACACTTTTATAGACTTTAATAGTCAAATAGTTTCGCAAAAGTGATTCCATTATCCCAAATAAATTATCATACATTAAATTTGATGTCAAACTTGATTGTGAATTTAAAATTAAATTATTATTATAATAATTATTCACACAAGTATTTTTATACAATTTCACTAATACATCCAATCTTTATATAATACATCAAACCTTTATATAATATTTGTTTGCAAATAATAATAACTAGCATTTGCACCAAAAGGTGCAAAAGGCACGTCGATAATGTTTTTGTTTTTTTTTACCCTTTTAATATATATACAAAAACATTTGAAATAGATATGGAAGGATGTGTGGGCCCTCGCAATGAAAACCACAATGCTTGGAGTAGAAGAACAGGCAGGCCCAACAACAAAACCATTGTGGTTTGAGAGACCCCTATCCAATTTTGAAAACCTGAAATGGGGGAAGGAAACACGAAAAATAAGACAAGTTGTATATGTTGTAAAAGTAAAATTCTTCTTATAGAAGGGAGAGCAAAAAAAATCTGTTTTTGGGAACAAATTTATGTGACCATCCCCCAAGGGAGTTACTTTTGGCTTTATAAAAGTGACACAATTGATAAGTATAATAAGAATATTTCTTTGGAGAGGAGAAATCACAACCATAAGTGGGTTAAGTCGAAATTTCCTTTGGAAGCTTGGTTGTATGCAACAAATTAGGCTTCCAAACAATGTTAATGACATGAAAAATAAATTGCATTCTCACCTCAAAAAAATTGTGTTCTCACCTCATATGTTTAAGAGCTTACCTCTCTCACCTTATTTACAATAATTATAGAAAATGAGAATAATTTTTTTCTATCCAAGAGAAAATCAGTGCAATTTTTCTAAATGTTGTTTAGATTGATAAAAGAGTTGATGATAAAAGTCATGACATATATAATAAGAATATTCCTTTGGAGAGGATAAATCACAACCATAAGTGGGTTAAGTTGAAATTTCCTTTGGAAGCTTGGTTGTATGCAAAAAATTAGGCTTCCAAACAATGTTAATGAAATGAAAAATAAATTGCATTCTCACCTCAAAAAAATTGTGTTCTCACCTCATATGTCTATGAGCTTAACTCTCTCACTTTATTTACAATAATGATAGAAAATGAGAAGAATTTTTTTCTATCCAAGAACAAATCAGTGCAATTTTTCTAAATGTTGTTTAGATTGATAAAAGAGTTGACGATAGAAGTCATGACATATCTATTGAAAAGGATATCGTTGGTGAAGTATAACAATAAATATATAGCAATAAATATGGCTTTCTATCATTTCACCAACATTAACCTTTTCAATTGATAGAAGTCATGACACATAAGTGATAAGTCATTTGGCTACCTACTACTAATGTGTTCCTTGCTTTGAAGCTTGACCATTGTAAACTAATTATTTAGGCTTGGTTCAAATGACTTGCATGTTGAAAATCTAAATGCATTTCTCACAAACACTGTTTGGCAATTATTTCAACTCCAACAAAACATGTTATGCCTTAGGATCCACCTGATTAGGAAGGTAAATCAAAACAAGGTGGTAAGATACCATATGAATTATGCGTTTGATGCGTTCATAACTTACAAAGCATACTACCAACAATGCTTTGAACTCATGCCCATGATATCATCTCTTAAGGAGTTCTGCAAAATAAAAGATGGAACCCCTTACCATATAAGAAAGGCTTAGCTTTGTTGTGCTTAGGCAAGTGACATTACCTTCCACGAGTACCATGTATCTATCATCTTTCCAAGATGGAATTATGTAGAATTTTTTCTCAAACATAATGAATCATTTCTAAATTCACATGTCAATTACAATGATTGAAAATTGTTTTCTTCAACTTCATTGATAGGAATCCAAGAAAAAGTACATTATAGGGACCCAAGATCCTAATCATAAAGATCAGTCACAAAACGCTAAATCATCAAATGATTAGAATATGAAATTTAGAATTAGATTGTTGAATCATATTCGAAGTTCAACTCCACTTCTCACCCCTCTCCTAGAATGAGTGTGGAATGAGTGTGTATGAGGCCAAATGCAAGTCTTGGGTGATTTTGACAGCACATAAACATCCCTCATAACATGCCTGCTTAGATAGAAGATCGGTTGTAATTTATCATAAGCAATATTTCCAAAAATTAAACAAAAGTAGAATAATACTACTAGTTAAATCAATATGAGGTAACTAAACTGAAATACATAATAAATCCTTTCCCTTTCTCTTCAAGGTCAAAGCATTGATCTAAGAACGAGTTTATAAAAAAAGTAGAATACTACTGCTAGTTTAGGTAACCGAAGTCATAATGTAAGTTAAATTCACATTAGAAAAACTGAAAGCCATAATAAATCCGTTCCCTTTCTCTTCGAGGTCAAAGCATTGCTCCAAGCATGAGTTTACAACATTGATAAACAAAAGATATTGCCTTCATAAATAACATGGAAGAGATCAAAAATTAACAAATCCTAACAAAATGGTGAAAGGAACCAAGTTGATGATAAAGTACATAGGCCATGTATCAAAGTGAATGATTGAAGCCAATGCTACTCATATGTCACAAACATAAATAACATAACATAAACACATTTTCATATAGAAACTTTATAAGAAAAGCCATTGTACTAAGATTAGATCCCAGTCATTGTTAATTAAATCATATTATGTTTAAATTTCTTTCCATACAGATTGGAATATTTTAAAGATCTACATATGAAGTCACAAATCCTATTGTTTTTTTTTGTTAAAATGTAATCAATGAAACTAATCCCAAAACATGAAGAGATGTGATGGACATAATATGAATTCCATATTCAGTTAATTTTATAAACAATTATTGCTTCATATGAGGTCCATTTCCAATCATAACATTTCTTGGATTTGGAATATGGAATCGCCATTTACATTTTGAATCAGAAATATTAGTCGATGGATATAAATATGAAAACATTTATTACTAAGTTGCATATAACCTGAAATCTTTGATATGAGAATCTAGAAAACTCGACACATAATTTTCTGGATTGACGCAGTTGATATGGAAGCCACATAGAAGAACTAGTTTGAGAAAAACCCACAAAAAAGAAAAATCCTATACATTCAACGTCATCTATCAAAGTGCTGAAATGTATCTTCACATTCTTACAATTGTGACTGTGGAGAAAATGGCCTTTTTAAATGGCCCATATTTATTGAAAAGGATAATGCTGGTGATATGATAGAAGCTTTTGATCATGATGGAATACCTTCCTTATGCTAAATTTCCTACTTGTTAAATTATTCCAAGGAGTTATTCCCTTCAATTCTTGAGGCAAATCAAGGAGGAACAACTTGAGACATACCCAAAACTTCCCTTTCCGCATCATGTACAATATGAATAAAAGAAAAAATTTCAATCTGAGTTTCTTCCATGATGGATGCATTAATATATTCCAACAATAAGAAATAATTAGGCCATATATATCCATAACAAATAATTTTACCATGCTAAATCCCTAAGCCCAACCCATATATCTTGTATGTATCAGATCCTCGAAAGAAAACCTGATTTGGGTTGGTTCCAATTGTTTAATAAATAAAATTAGCATTGCGCTGATCGAAAAGAGATATTATGTCACCTAAACTAAACTTCATGGAAAAGCTACAAGGTTGGGTTTTCTCTGTAACCTAAATGGAACACTGGGGCACATTAACATATGGATAATCACTAAAACCTTAGCTTATGGATGAATCTTTGGTCAAATCATCAGGATTTTGTTAGGGGCCGCAGGGGGGTGGGTGGGTTCAATTACAAATGGATCACACTAATTTTGATATGGAATTACAAATAAGAAAATTACTGTAATTCTAGGTTGTTTTTATTCTTGAATTTTAGGTTTCTTTATTCAAAATTATAACCCTAAGGGCCAAATTACATATGGATTCTACACTCTCCTCTAATCTACCCAAAGGTACTCCAAGGCAAGTCATTCCCCAAGAAAGACACTAAAATCCATGTGCCGACTACATCAGGAAATCACCAAGCTCGATAACTCCCCAATGCTCCGAGGAAGAATGCTCCCTATAAGGTCTAACAATCAACAAGCAAGTCATCAACTTTATTGTGTCTATCCATCACAAAAAAATTGAGGGTCATCAACACACCCTACATCCTACAGCCCGCATCACATGAAGCATCATACCTGCACCCCACATCACATGAAGCACCATCAAGTATGATGTAAACACGCTTTCGGAGTAACCCCCAAAGCTAACAAGATATTCTAGGCTTAAGCTTGTATCCGTAACTTCTAAAGATTAGTTCCTTAGTCCTTGCTGCATAAAAACATTTCTTTCCATCCAATGTTAAACATTGCTTTCCATCCAATGTTAAAGAAAATAATGTTTTTCAAGTTTGTGTGCTTAAGATGTATGTTCATGATCTTAACCATATTCTCGTTTAATCCATGGTCCAAGGGGATCAAAATGGAGTATTCTAAACAAATACCACTTACATCCCCAAAAGAAAGGTTATAGGTTTTAACCCTGTACATAAATGACCTACATATGAGTCCTAAACAACATAAAATAAACAATGGCGAGAACATAAAACATAAAAAATATATACACAGATACTTTCCCTTGGATCCCAAAATCGGGACTACCAGATTGATTTTTCATTATGTTGATTTCAATGTTACAATACATATATATACACATTGAAACATAAACCCAAATCCATTAACCATGGATTAGAAAATAACTGTAGTTCCCTTGACCAGATCTATAAGATACCATGGGCAAAAAACCATCATGCCTAAAACCAGGTGCAAAACCCATGCACAAAACCATACGTAGGTTTGCCCACCCGACTTCGTGTGTGGGGTTAGTCGTGGAAAGAATATAACACACACTCAACATTCTCCCACGTGTTGTTTCTCTTTTCCACTTAGGGGGTCACAGGAGAGCTTAGTCATTGGTCTAACCCTGAAATGACCATTGTTTCTCTACACCAAGAAAACTTCTCAGTACTCACAGACTTCGTCAATGCATTTGAAATATTCTTCAAAGTGTCCACCTTTACTAGCAACACCTTTTTCTCCTCAACCATATCCCTCACAAAGTGATACAGAACATAAATGTGCTTTGTCTTTGAATGATAAGTAGGGTTCTTTTCCAAGAAAATTGCACTTTGGCTGTCACATTTTATCCTTATAGTTCGTTGTACTAACCCCATATTTGAACACAATGTCTACAACCAAAATGCTTCCTTTCTTGCATGAGTGGATGCCATGTATTATGCTTCTGTAGTTGAAAATTCCACTACGAATTGCCTCTTGCTCATCCAACTAATGACAACTCCAAATAGGTTAAATACATACCCACTTGTAGATCTTCTCTGATCCAGATCTCTAGCTCAGTTTGCATCAACAAAGCCATGAATGTCCAAAACTCTATCCAATCCTAGTCTTCCTTGGTAGCACAACCCATAATCACTAGTGCCACACAAATACTTGAAAACCTGCTTCAATGTTGTCCAATGTTCCTAGCCTGAGTTTGACATAAACATGCTTAATACTCCCACTGCATTTGCAATGTCTGGTCTATTACAGACCATTGCATACATTAGGCTACTGACTGCACTTCCGTATGGAACACGGGACATGTCCTCTTCCTTTTCTTGTGTCTCAGGACACTATTCAACATATAATTTTACACCTACAGGAATAGGAACCTTCACCAGTTTACTATCCTGCATATTAAACCTCTATAGTATTGTCTCGATATACTTGCTTTGGTTTAACCAGATCTTCTTGTTTGCTTGATCTTGTTTAATTTCCATGCCCAAAATATAGTTTTCAGCACCAAGATCTTTCATGTCAAATTTGGAGGACAATTGGTTCTTCAATTCCTAGATAATTTCTTTGTCATTTCCAATCAGCGACATATCATCCACATAAAAGCCCAAATAAATAACATTGTCACCAATTAATTTAAAATACACACAGTGATCTTCTTTTCTTCTGGTGAAGCCAAGTGCCCGTATAAATTTATCAAATTTATGATACCACATCCTTGTTGATTGTTTTAACCCACACATAAACTTTTTTAACATGCATACCAATTCTTTCTTACCCTTCACCGCAAATCCTTCAGGCTGCTTCTTGCAGATCCCTTCTTCCAGATCCCTGTGAAGAAATGTTGTCTTCACATCCATTTGTTCTACCTCAAAATCAAGGCAGTGGCAATAAATAAAAATAATCTAATAGACGCTACCTTGGAAACAGGAGAAAAAATATCACCAAAATCGATTCCTGGGACCTGAGAATAACTTTTTACTACCAAACGAGCTTTGTATTTCTCCACCTTGCCTTCTGCATTCATCTTCTTCTTAGACACCCATTTTCTTCCATTAGGTTTCCTTCCAGCCAGAAAATCCACTAGATCCCAAGCCTCATTTTTGTGCAAAGATGCCATTTCATCAACCATGGTCTCTTTCCAGAGTTTTCCATCCTCTGAATATATTTCTTCCTTGACAGTTTTGGGATCATATCAATAATAGATAAAGCAAAATTTGAACTAAAAGCAGATGGAATATACCTTTTTGGCTGCCTTCTTTTTCGAACTGATCTTCTCACAACTAGAGTTTGTGGCTCTTAATCTTTTGATTCCTCTTATGCCGTATAGTCTGATTCTTTCTCATTTAGTGCAAACTCTATCTTCTCAGGTTCCTTTGGTAGGAATTCATGTTTAATAACATCTCTCACCTCTCTAAACACCACATCTCGGTTGTACACAACCTTCCTTGTTTGTGGGTTCCAAGGATTATAACATTTTAAACCATCCTTATACCCAATAAAGATTCACCTTTCAGATTTACTATCCAACTTGGTTCTTTTCTCCTTTGGAACACGTACATATGAATCACAACCAAATACCCTTGGATGTGAAAGAGAGGGTTTCTTACTAGTCCATACCTCGTGTGGAGTCTTATCCTCTAATGCTAATGAAGGTGATCTATTCATCATGTAACATGCACTTTCCACCGCCTCTGCCCACAATTCCTATCATAACTCGACACCACTGAGCATGCTTCTTTGCTTTTCCATCAACGTCCTATTCATTCTTTCTGCAACTCTATTTTGTTGAGATGTGTATGGAATAGTCCTCTCCCGTGTGATACCACACTTTTTACAGAACTCTTCAAATCCTTCTTGCATAAATCTCCACCATTATATCTCCTCAACACCTTTATCTTCTTCTCTATTTGGTTTTCCACCAGAGCTTTAATTCTTTAAACTTGTCAAAGACTTTAGAGTTATTCCTGAGGAAATATATCCATATATTCCTTCAAAAGTCATCTATAAATGATACATAATACACAAACTTACCTAGTGATGGAACCGACACATGTCCAAACACATCGCTATGCATGAGATCTAATATCCATTTCGCCCTCTTGGCACCAGAGGGGAAGTCACTCGATTTTGCGTCCCATATACACAATGTTCATAGAAATCGAAATCCAGAGAGAAATTAGACATACCTTCTACCATACCATTACCATGAATTATCTGAAGGTCCTTCTCTCCAATATGTCCAAGCCTTGATGCCATAGCATGGTCTTTTCTCTAGAGACCACTAGATTTTCTACTCCACTTTCAGGAACCACAGAATTGTTGCAATCATCAATAAGAGTACTACACAAAAGCTTGTACAAAGTTCCAATCCGAACTCCCTACATCAATACTAGTTCTCCCTGAACCATCTTACATGTATCTTTCTCAAACACTTTTTTTACACCTTCATCATTCATCTTGCGTACGAAATCAGATTTCTGGCCAATGCAGGAATATGCAGAACACCAAGAAGTGTTCTAATCCTTCCACCTTGCAACTTTAGATTGATTTTTCCTCGTCTGATGATTCTATCCTTCCTTTCATCCCCTAAGAATACATCACCACCATCATATTTCTCATACTCGCATAACTACTCCCTATGGGGAGTGAAGTGAAAGGATGCACCTGAGTCAATCAACCATGCCTCATGATCTACATGTGTACTTGAAGAAGAAGCCAAGTACACATCCCCACCTTCATCTGAGGTGGTTTTCACCTCTGCAGAAGGAGCACCATTAGATTCATTTCCTTTCCTAGGAGCTTTGGATCTACATTCCTTTTTGAAGTGCCCTTCCTTTTCGCATTTCCAGCACACCTTTACAGGTTTTCCTGGAGATTTAGATCTCCCACTAGATTTAGATCTCCCACTCGAGGAATTATTTTTGTTCTGTTCTAGGACCGTCCTTATACAGACAAGGCATCTCCATTATATCCCTCCATATTTTTCCATCTCATCTCCTCTGAAAACATGGATGTGACTATTTCATCAAACTTCAAGGTAGTTGTATTGCTACCTATCACAACAACTAGACTATCCCATGAATATAGTAGACAACACAACAAACTGATGCACTTATCTTTATCTGAAATTTTAATATCAACAAATAAAAACTGACTTACCACAATATTAAAGGTGTTCATAAGTGTCATCGAGTCTCCATCCTTCATCCTTAGGTTATACAACTTTTTCCGTAGGAGCAATTTGTTCACCAAAGACTTAGATTGGTATAAAGTCCCTAACTTATCTTACAAAGCCTTCGTCATAGCTTCCCTTGGTACATTCATCAATATGGAATGTGAGACACACAACCATATTGTGCTCTTTTCTTTCCAATCCAACTTCCCCTAGTCTTCATTTGACATTGTCGTTGGTTTAGTACCCGGATCTACCATGATCCACTGATCTTTATCCACCAGAAAATCCTCCATATTGAGTTTCCACAACTCAAAACTCTAACAATTAAATTTCTCGATCTCTATCTTTCCACTACTCACCATCTTCTTTCAACACAATAATAGATCCCATAGATCTCCCACTGAACATGGTCTACCACAACCTTGAGCAAAAACCCTCAGCAACAAAGGTGTCACCTTGAAGCCAAAACAACTAGGATACCAAATGTAGGTTTTAACCCTATACATAAATTACCTAAATACAAATTCTAAACAACAGAAAATAAACAATGGAGAGAACATAAAGCATAAAAAAGATATAAACAGAGGTTTTCCCCTGGATCCCAAAATGAAGACTACCAGATTAATTTTTCATTATGTTCCTTTCAATGTTACAATACATATATATACATGTTGAAGCATCCATAAACCCCAATCCATTAACCCTAGATTAGAACATAACCATAGTTCCCTCAACCAAATCTACAAGATACCATGGGCATAAAACCATCATGTCCAAAACCATGTGTAAAACTCATGCACAAAACCATAGATAGGTACACCCACCTAATACAGGGTCCATTTTTTTTCCCGAGGTGCTACCCCAGACCCTGTAGAGGGGGGCTAATACCCCCCTAAAACCCCCCAACAAGGGGGGATGCGCCCCCCCTGTGACCCCCGGGGTGGCTGAATGCCCCCCTCTATCCCCCCGACTTTGTGCTTGGGGTTAGTCGTGGAAAGAATATAACACACACCTAACAAAGGTAAACATACTATGAAATTGTGCAATAAAATGAGGTCAAGGTTCAATGTAAACATTATGGAATGGATGAACCAACCAGGGAAATGTAGGATGCTATGAGATAGACAAATTCAGTTTTTTCCAGCCATGAGGTTACACTAAAGTTGATGCTTTTCTTCAAAAAGAGGGAAATGCAATACCCCATTTTAGGTACCATTATTATGATATTGAACTATGGATATATTAAAATACATGAATTTCGTAATGGCATCCTTATCTTAAATGTAAGCTCCAAGCCAAGCTCCCATTGATAAATGATTCAAGAATCAATAATATGCATAGGAATAAAGTTAGAGGGGTTGAAAACCAAAAGTCTATGCATGGTGTAAATAAAATACCACTTTTCAACTTGGTTGCCTTATGAGAGGGAGACATATGATATGATAAGTATAACTCACCTAACTCCCTTACCATTTTGAGTGGAAAAAAAAATACAATGTAAAATACCATAATACCATATCAAGACAAGCACCACCTTCACTAATATGCATTGAATTTTCCATCAACCTTCATAATTTTTCCTTCCATATATATATATCTATATCTATATATATATATATATATATAATAAACCTCATTTTGAGACTTGAGAGGGTTTCTTTTCACATGATGTGTTTATCCATGCAAAAGAGAAGAGGAGGAAGACCTACATTCCAACAAATCTTGTTTATAGCTTATTTATATGATTTTGGCATGTAGTAGTGACAAATCTCCAATGTTTTGTTGCATAATATGGCTGAATTCTTACTCCATTGAGGGGATGGCAATGGCAGATGCATGCAAGAGACTTGTTGTTGCATATATTTTGGCATTTCCTTTGCACTAGAAAGTAGGCTAGTAAAGAGCATTTACATTAAATTTTGTTTCCATCCTGCTCCAAGCTTCTCGGTCTTCATCTGTTAAAGGATATTTGAAGGGAAAAATAATGCACAAATAGAATTCAAAACATCAGAAAAGTTTGCACAAAGCACTACTGAAAAAGCACATGAAATACCTTTAAATGTGTGCATACTATAAGTATCAGATACAATTTTCAGTGTGCTATAAGTATGTAAATAAATGTGGTTCAGTTATAGTAAAAGCAAAGTCCATTCTTTAGAATTACCTTCAAAAACTAAAGGTAATCATGGTGAGGACTGCCCACTCATAATGAATGCTTGAAGAAGTCTTTGAGCAACATGAGTTTGATTAGGTGTTTTTGATATTATAAAAAACCCTTCAGTTGCCCCAGGTATAGGGTCATTCATTATAACTTTTTCTCTAAAAATATGAAAATAACAACAAAAAATAGGATGTAAATCATCAATGAGAAGGTTGATTTAAGAAATAATTTAAGCATAAATTGCACAGTTATAATCACTTATGTAATATCACCCATTTGAATTTTTTCATTAGATAAACAAACCATTCAAATATGGGTTAAGTTACTACCATTCTCCCTATATATAGAGCCAATGACATGTTTCGGGGCAACAACCTCTACAGTAATATCACAACAATTGATTGATTTCCACCACAAAGAAACACAATAACCAGTAAGAATAGCTAAGAATCAAATTTAGCTTCCCTTTACTATGTTTTTAGGAATACAAACCTTCCTAGGCTTCCTCTTCGTAGATACCCTCTTCCATAGTCAATCATGCTCCTTGCACTACCACCACCCATTTCCTAGTACCACAATATTGATTAAAAAAAATTAGAATTTATCCAACTGATTTTGAAAAAATAAAATTCTTCAGATACACATCAACCATCATGTTATTAATGTGTATTAAACCTCCAAAGAAAGAATTTCCATAAATGGTATATCAAAATTAATAAAATATCAAGATATCCTTATGGCAAAAATTATATCATAAATAGCTACCATCAAAATGGTCATCTATAATGCCTTATTGAAAATACCCATGGACTCGATGATGGTAGTTGGTCAATGTTGTGATGCATTCCTCCAGGACGATGCACATTCCGTGATCAATGTCATGTAGGGGCCCTCTATAATGATGATACATTCCAAAGAGGTGAACTAGGTTCAGGTCTTCCCCTAAACGATGCCATTGGTTAAGGAATTGGAGGCATGTGCTCAGAGTAAATATGAACACCAACAACTGGAATAGGTTTCTCTGGAAATATGTTATTTTTCATCGTTGCTGATATCTATCTTCCTTAAACAACTAAGTCTTCAAAAAAGGTAAAAGAGTTAAAGGATTTGAAGGAATTAGATTAAATCGGGCTTATAAGGAGATATGGTTTTAGCTTCCACATTCTAATGTATGTGGAAGAGCCTATGGGTGCAAGAATTACAGGTTTAATTAGTTTTATGCAAATTTGGAAAGTAAAATGGAAAACCGAAGGATATAGTCAATTTAATATATTTCATAACGATTCAATTAAAATAATACAAATGAGCAGAATATTCAAGCAATTAATCTAGTTTAATCTCTAAATGGCTTCATTATGAGGGGCATTTCTATGCCATAAAATGAGCCAGGACTTGTACCGGGTCCCATTCACTCCCACTGTAAGGGGTGAGCAAGGGGGAGGTGTGTTTGAATGTTTAGGTCTCAACGTTAATACAAATTTGATCACCCCCCACCTTGTTTGTTATATCAGATTCTAATTAAATTTGCTTTTCATAATTGCAACCATTTCAACCATACTTTCCTTTTATGCATTCTCATTGTAATTTAAACTTTTGGGAAGATTTACATATTGATATCATACTACTTGTATTTCCTTGTCATCACACCTTGTTGTAACAAACGTGATTTTTGGGCCAAAGGAATCTTCATTTTTCTTGAGTTAGATCTCAGTTGAAGAATCATCCTATCATAGTGGCTATGTTGCTTGATATAATAAATTCAACAACTGCAGTGGTTGTTAGGCAGTCTCATTAGTTTATCACTTATTGAATAATGATTTTTGTATCCTATTATAACAAATTTACATAAACATATAGTTTTAGTAATTCTAAATATCATGCAATGGAAAATTTGACTGTTGTTGTTACAAGATTATTCATTGTACATGGATTCTATACCTTTGGAAATTGGGAAAAGGAGTCCTCCATTGCATCTTTGAAGAAAATGAGAAATTATGACTTTCCACATATTTTTCAGAACAATCATTCATGTGGAAACATTCATAGGCTTCCTATTTGTGGATACCCTCTTCCATAGTTCCTAGTGCTTCTTGCACTACCACCACCCATTCCGTAGCAGCACAATGTTGATTAAAAAATATAATTTATCCAACTACTTTTGAAAAAATAACATTCTCTGTATCCACGTCGACCATCATGTTATTGACCTGTATTAAACCTTCAAAGAGAATTGCATCAATGGTATATAAAAAATAACAAAATATTAGAAGATCCTTATGTCAACAATTCTACCATAAATAGCTACAATCAAAATGGTCATCTAAGCCTTAATTTCATTGTCCATGGACTTGGTGATGGTGGTTGGTCAATGTTGTGTTGCATTCCTTTAGGACAATGCACATTGGGAGGGAATCATAGATGATCAACATTGTGAGGTAACCGTCCTCCTAGATCAATGTCCTCTAGGGGTCCTCCATAATGAGGATACATTCCAGGATGTGAACCAGGTTTAGGTATTCCCCTAAATGGTGCCATTGGTCCAACAACTAGAGACATGTGCTCAGGGTAAATACCAACACCAACAACTTGAACGCGTTTTTCTGGAAATATTTTTTTTTGCAACCTTGATGATATATGTATAAGTGCTTCTTTAACTACTCCTTTTCATCAGTGACCCACAATAGTTAAAAACATATTTGTAATTTTTCATTCAGAGAAACCAACAGGCATGACTACAAATTTCACCTGATATTAAAAACTTGCATCGAAGGGAATTATGTAAGAATTACTAATTACTATATTGAAGATACCTACACAACTTCATCATTTTGAGATGCAATTTTTGGAAATTGGTCCTTGCCAAAAATACGTATATTTTATCCCGTTGATTTTCTCATCTTAGAAATGATTATGCTACCCTTTCTAAGCAAACATCCATTCTGGTTTGACGGAATAAGGGGTCTTGATGTTGAAAATTTATCTTTCTTGGGTCCAAAAATGACAACTTGATTGTACACCCGAAGAACAGCATTTTGTGCAGGAGAAAGTCTACCTTCTAGGAGTTCCAATAGGAATTTATCAACATGACAAACTATTTCACAAGCATATCATGAAAAATGCATGAAAAGTACAACCATTCAATTGCATTTTTAGATAACATGAAGTAGCCATAGTAGATAAAAGTGAACAAGGGTCCTTGCACTTTCCTTTTTTTTCACCTAACAACCTAAAAACTTAAGGCACAAACCCAAAAAAGGTTGCTTGAGTGAACAAATCTAAAGCATTGATGTACAATACTGAAGAAAGAAAAAATATATGCAAAGAATAAGAGTTGAATGCATAAAAACTATAAAGCATGTTAAACGATTAAGAGTTACACCAAACACCAAATTGTTGTACTCAAAAAAGCAAGATTCATCTCAACATTTGATGTAGGGGAAAAATCAATAAACCCATAAACACTATAATAGTAAACCCCTGATGAAAGTAAGATGTAGTATAATTAAATTCCATGTATAAAATTACAAGACTTCCATAATAGAGAGGCACAACAAAGAGGCAATATAATAGACAGTGGGACTTTGTTTTCAGCAATACGAAAAGACATTAATGATCATGATTAATTTGTTACATTCAAAGCAACAAAGTTGTTCTATGTCCCCAAAGGAGGCTTTTCTAGAAGCATATGGGCAAAGTCAACTCTATGCATAATAAGTTAGGAGTGAAATCTCAGAAAATGAGAGAGCACAACAAAATGTTAACACGATGAGACAAAGAAGGTTAGAATGGAGAAAAAAACCTATTGTAGAGAATATTCCCTTATGCATTTCAAATTGTAGGTCCTCATTTATTTCCATTAAGCTCAAGAATTCCCTAAGCACAATATTTAGTTCAAAAACCTTGTGCTAAAAGATTCGTGAAAGAAACTAACCATGAAAATACTTAATGATTTATTGTAGGAAATTTGAATCTTGCTCATATTTGTTTCTTCTTAGATACAAATTATTTTGAAACTTTGTTAACAAATATTCCAAGGAAAAATGTTTAAATCAATGAAAGGGTCCATGTTTTTGGATATTTACTTATTGATCTATTTAAACTATCATACTTCAGAAGGATCATGGAGAAAACTGACATAGACGAGAAAAAGAGAGAAAGAGGTTGCATTAAAAATACTACTAAACAATCTAAGTTAAGAACATATTTTGAGGAAAAAGATGCGTAAGAATTATTTAGAACTGGTGGAGACATAAATTGTTGGTGGAAAGAGAGAAGAGAGTCAAAAAGAAAAATAACAAAATATAGTGAATATAAAACTTTAGTTGGATAGTGTGTTTGGAGACAAAAGGAGTGAAAAGCTGACCAACTATACAAAATGTAGGTTATAAGTCCCTAAGAATATTCTTGTTATAGATCAACGTCTTGATCTTGCTTTAGGCATTTTTTACGTTCAATCCCCTCTCTTAGTTTATGGTCATCGAGCTTTTTGAGTTCTAAGTTGCCATTCAAAGTTTAAGTAGGCCTTTAATAGTGATTTGGTTGCATTCCTTTTTATATAAATACCCTTTCTTTTCTATGTGATCAGGATTACATGGAGTGTACGAGATGCCAAAACAGTGCTCAATTACATTGTGAAGAAGTTAGGCATAACACTCACAAGAAGGTATTTGCATACCATTTGATTCTCAAGCTTAAAATATACTGTGTAAGACAAAAAAGCCCCGCATCTAAGATTGGAGCAGAAGAAAGCCCAACGAGATCAAAGTAAAATATTATTAAACTAAAAGAAACATTTCATTCTTAATCTTAGAAGAAAAGCAATAACTGCTTCAAACTTTGCAACACATATTTTGTAGGTCATTGAAATATATAAGAAATTTGATAACATTCATGTTATTTTTTTGAGATTTCAACATTTAATGATTTGTAATACGGGTACTTTATATTAAATTTTTTGATGGAACATGTAACATGCATGCCCATTGCAAAAACAATGGAAAATGAAGAAACAACTTTAGCTTCCATTTTCAAAGGACCAAGTTGTACACAAAATTTTCAATCCAAATAAGTTGAAGAGAGAAAAAGTAAATATGCAATGCCACCTTTCATCAAAGAGCTAGAGAAAATTCATTAAGGAAACAAAACAATTTCAAGAGTTTGCAATTTCTCTTTCAACTATGTAAAAGTACTAGCTTGAACAATGCATAATGATTCGAGAGATACTTGATATCTAGAGGGCTTCCATTTTTTGGTTATTGTTCCCACAATTCATCTAAGAGAAAATCAAGAATCAAAGCATGTATCTGTCACATTTCGCACCACTGTAAAGCTTCCTTTGACTATGCTCCACGT
This sequence comes from Pinus taeda, assembly GCA_000404065.3. Taxonomy (NCBI): domain Eukaryota; kingdom Viridiplantae; phylum Streptophyta; class Pinopsida; order Pinales; family Pinaceae; genus Pinus; species Pinus taeda. The sequence goes on from APFE031602945.1 coordinate 34,123, forward strand.
CCCATTCTAGTATCATAATAGAAAATTTGTCTAGAACTTCTAATGAAAGTAAAATTATAAGAGCAATTGAAATGAAATTTCTGATATCAAACCAAAAAAATTTATTTGTTTTGAACTATATCTAAAATTATAAATTGATGGTTTTGATGTACATCAAAATGCAATTAACAAAATTGTTTTCATGCTCCTCTCCAATAGCCTCAAATGTTTCCACCAAGGGTTTAAAGACACCATAGCCTAAGCCCACCATAATGCTTCCAATAAGGCCTACCAATGGCCACAAAAATAGTGGTATTGGTAGGCCTATACATAACATAGCATTTAAAGTTGCTCCTAGTCGTTTGGCTCTGACTTCAAAAAAATTGATGGCATAAGCACTCAAGCATTGTTTTAATTGAATTGGTTCCATGATTTTAGTTGCTTTCAAATATAATTACTATTTCGTACTTATGCAAAACTAATCTATTTGATTTCAAATAAAATGATAATGATGCTAAGTAGCCAAGAATGAGAAAAAGAAGTTAAAGTAAATACTTGACCATGCAAACATATGTCCAGATCCGTTTGTTGGGCACAACCAAAAATCACTGTTGAATTTGCAATTGTCATCACAAGACATATAAATGGAAAAAATATTGCACCTACAAACATTTCCATTCAAACAAAAGCATTTCCATCACCAGATAAATGCCATGAATATCAAACAACTTTCCTCTCTTTAACTACTCAAACATGAATGTAATATGCAAAGAAACTTATACACCCTCCAAAGAGAGAACCTAATAACACGTTGAAAGAACAAATAAAAATGTTCAAGCATAAGGAAACATGCCAAAACTATACAAACCATGATGAATGGATATACCAACCTTTTTACAAAATAGTCAGGCTTCAACAACAAAAGGAAGTTTCTTATTCACTCAGACCAATATCACTTCCACATACATAATCCCATTCTAGTTCTAAACACACACCATTAAAACAAATGAATGTATATTTTTAGCGAGACCTACCTAAACTATAAGACTCCCTTAAGATCAAAATTGAAAGTAATTTTAAAAGGCCAACTTAATCAAATATCATAATTTTGAATCAAATTAAAAATGCAATTGAGTTAGAAGTTATCAATAAATTTGATAAATTTTGTTGAATTTCTAAGGTATTGTTTTTGTGGTTGAATAATTCAGTTAGGAAAATTTCTAGTTCAACAAAATGGTGTGATGCCAAACATATAAAATTGATAATTCATACCATGAGTTAATGTTATTTCCTGGTTTCCTTTTTGATAGCCTTCATTTTGGTATTGGTTGGCTTCAATAGCGGGTCTTAGCTAATTGAAATATTTTCTCTACAAGAGCTGTCGAAAATTAGGGATTGGGATCAAGTGAGAAGCAAAATATGGAAAGAATTGAGGAACCAACAAAGAACTAGACTATATTACCTGCAGGGAGGTGGCACTGGAAATGGTGATTAAACTCACACTCAATATGATGAATAGGAGAAGCCATATTGTAGATTTCACGCATGGATTTATTTTTATTTTTATTTTTTTTCATTTCATATTGGCTTCATTTGCAAAAACAAAAGAACACAAAGAAGAAGGTTCTTGTGACATTTGAAAACATAGCAGAGAGAGCATGCATGGTTGTGAAGTCATCTTTCCCACCCACAAGGAAAGAGAGGGGTTAGAGTTTTCCAAGTGTCAACTCAAAGAATTGAATGCCACCATAACCACTGGAGCTTCATGATACCATCGGTTTCAATATTGAGGTGTATAAGTGAACCCATTAGGAATTATAATTCATATATAAGGTATTTAATGCTTTAAAAGGCAAATCTAACCTACTTTGAATATGTAATTATAGCTAGGGTTTCCTAAAAAAAAAAAAAAAAAAACTTTATATAATTAAAAAATTATAATTAGAAATTAAAGATAAGAATAAACCATCAAATAGGAATGCTACCTAGGATTTTAGGGGCTTCAATGGTTATGTATCCATTCTGAAATTTATGTTGTTATGATTCTCACGCTGTTCAGTAAGTGGGCTAGCAAGGGTTCCAACTGTTATCGTACACCTTCTTCATTGTTCTAGCAAATAGGCTAAGAAGAATTTGAATTCCGAACCATCAAATTCATTGGATTTTTATGATTCTCAATACATCATAGAAATTTGGAAAAAATATATATCAATTTATCCACCTAAATGTTATTCCCCATAGCATGAACCCTCCACTCAATTGTTTCTGTTCAACTCATACAAAACAAGGAACTCTATTTTATAGAAAACATGAACATATAGTAGGATTATTACTTGAATGGAACACTATAATGGGACTATTCTATGGGTTAGATCCCCAACCTTGTAACTACGTGGCACTACCTTGATGTTGGATGAATAGGGAGCTCTTTCTATCTCTAACACATGGATAACGTGCAGGTGTAGGGATGAATTCACAACATCTTCAACCTTATATAAGTGAAAGCCACATAATACGTAAACTCATTGTCACACCACTAAAACAATAAAATATTTCTTTTCAGAGCACACCCAACATGGTGGATGCGTGTTTGATTCTCTTGGAATATGTGTTTGAATATCCCTTAAATTTCAAAAAGTGAAGTAAATATGATCATTGTGAAAATTGCCCAGAGATTTCACGAGATGCTTGAAGACGACTCATCATGACACTTTCTATATCCCTTCACTAAAACTATAACCTGCTTATAATGAAATTTCCCAAAGTGCTAGTCGATATATCAAGTGCAATATTCATATATCAAATATGTGATTTGTGAGCTAAATTTCCTTCATTCTGACTATATTCATGGTAGAAGAGAAGACAATGACAAAGATGGAGAGACTAGTGGGAGCTCGATTATATATCTAGCTCTTGTCCATTCCTACTTACTCGAACAATGAGGTAAGTTCTTTAATTCTTTGATTATGTAGGATGTTCTGGTGATTTTTTGTTCAAATCATCTGCAATGGTGAATGATTGGGGTTTCTTGTAGGGTAAGAAATTTCAACCCCCACTCCGATTATCAGTTTTCCTTATCACTCCATGCATTTAGTTTTAAATCCAAACATGATAAAAATTTAAAATCTAGAAATGATAATATTTTTTTGAAAACACAAATTTAGAGATTTCACAACTACTAAAATTGCAAAAATAAAACACAACAAAATTATGACAACCACACACAGAAAATAACACAGTGGTTTTTGGTCAATGTGACCTTGGAAAAACCCCCTACAACTCTTGGGGAAAACCAGTTTGAGAGCTCTTCTTTATTTCTGAAAATGATTTTATAGAGAAACTGAAATACACAGTAAAAATTCTAGCGAACCACAAATTACAACGTATCTCAATTTTCGTGCTTGAACTCCTTCTCGAAAATCGTGCCAATTAGCAAATAGCCAAAACATAAATTTTTATAGAAATAAAACAACATTAAGTGTTGTACGACCAACCTCGACAAATGTGCCCAAAACTTGTTGTCCCTCTTCCTCGATTTCTATGCCTTTCTCTTGCTGTACGATTTTTCCTTGGGATGCATGCCAATAAATGTTGCTGCTCATATTTGCTGAAATGTCTTCTTGCTGGTCTCCTTCACTTCTTCATTGCTCATAAATTTTTTCCTTGCTCTCTCTTCTCTTTCTCTAAAATGCTTATGAAAGAATGAATTGATATTTTCCTCTTCTCTTCTCCTTTTATTCTCTAAATGACCTTTTGGGTTACCCTAAGATCTAATGGATGAGATTCGTTTAGATCTAGGGATAAGAATAAATGTGCATTTAATTCTCACTTTCTATTTTTTAACTCACTGACTTAAATAAAGACCCACTTAGCCTTTTATTTCCATAGTCACTTTTTCACTTTCTAATTATTCATTCACTTTAATAAAATCACCTTTAAATTAGGATGTAACTTTACCACTTATAAAGTCACTTTTAAATTAAATTGACTTTACCACTTATAAAGTCACTTTAGGAGAAAATTCAAAAATAAAGTTGGACACTTTTCCCTAGGCCAAAGATCAAAGCCTTAGGGAACCACTTGTCCTCAGGTACCCAAATTTTAACACTCCCTCTTACCGAGGAAAGTGTTCCTCACCACTCCCATCTTGTCACTGAAGTATACATGCTTGCCCCATGGTAAGGCTTTGGTGAAAATGTTCGCTACCTGCTCATTTGTGGAAATGTACTCAAGCTTAACAACTCCCTTTTGGACATAGTCTCTAATGAAGTGATACTTGATCTCAATATGCTTTGACCTGTCATGAAAAACTGGATTCTTCGTGAGATTTATGCAACTCTGATTATCACAGTAAATTACTAAAGGTCTTAGTGCCTGACCAAATAGACCAAACAACACCTTGCGAAGCCATATGCCTCACAACTAGCCAAACTAGAAGCCATATACTTTGCCTCAAATGAGCTCAATGCAACTGACTATTGTTTCTGGCTGATCCACGACACAACTATCGAACCCAACCCAAAACAACAACTAGAAGTACTCTTCCTATCTGAAGTACAACCTGCCCAATCTGAATCTGTGTACCCTACCAATCTCACTCCATCACCTTGTCTATAATCCAAATAGAAATCCACAGTCCCCTGCAAGTAACAAAGAATGTGTTTTGCAGCCACCTAGTGCACTCTCTTGGGCTCACACATGAACTAAATCATAGTGTTAACTGCAAAACATATATCTAGTCGAGTGTTGACCAAATACATCAAACAACCAATCAACTTTTGAATAATTAACCGGAGAATCCACAGATTCAAAAATAATGAAACTGTGGATTCTCCGGTTAATTATTCAAAAGATTCAAGCCACAGAAATCTGAAATCCATAACCAATCAACTGTCTGTATAGAGTAGGATCCACCAACTTGGAATCAGAAATGTGAAGCTTCTTCCAGTTAGTTATCATAGGTGTAGACATAGGTTTGCGGTCCTCCATGTGAAATCTACTAAGAATATCCAGAATGTAATTCTCTTGTCCCAGGAAGAAATGCCCCTCCTCCTGCCACACCTCCAATCCTAGAAAATAATGCATCAAGTAGATATCCTTCATCTCAAACTCTGAAGTAAGATCTCTCTTGGAACCCTCAATGAGTCTCTCTGCACCAGTGATGATCAAGTCATCAACATACAACACCTGAATGAGAGGTTCCTCACTCACCATAATGAAGTATAGGTTCGGATCAGCCTCACTCTTTGTGAAACCCAACTGTTGCAAGTATGTATCAATCCTCAAGTACCAAGCTCTAAGAGCTTGCTTCAGGCCATAGAGTGCCTTTTTCAATCTGCATACATAGGACTCCTTCCCATGCACCTCAAAGCCCTACGACTGCTCTATATAAACCTCCTCCTGAATGAAGCCATGGGAAATGTGGTCTTCACATCCATCTGATGGATCTTCCAACCCATATCTATTGCAATAGATATAATGGAGTGAATAGACGTATACCGATCTATGGGAGCGAAGGTCTCCTCATAGTCAACTCCCTCTACCTGTGAGAACCCTCTTGCCACAAATCGAGCCTTAAATTTCTCAATGCTTCCATCTGCAACATACTTTATCTTGTAGAGCCATCTGGAAGTAACAACTGATTTACCTTCAGGCCTCGACAATAGCTCCCAAACATTGTTCTTCATAATAGAAGAATACTGCTCCATCATGGCCTCTCTCCAGACTTGTTGGCTAGCTGCCTTCTCATAACTAAAAGGCTTGGAGTCAACAATGCTTATTACTAATGCCATGTAACTACAAAACCACTCAGGTGGTTTACTCTCTCTAACCTGTCTCTTTGGCCCAACAACTGATATGACCTCACGCAAGGTATCTTGAAGCCACTTGGGCTTCCTCTTCCCTGAGCATGCTTCTCCCACCGGAGTGAAATAATCCTCATCATTATCGGAAGTGTTGCACAAAAATTGTCACTTTGACTTTTTGCAATCTGTGTGAGTCCATCAACACTCATAATTTCCTCCTTTGCAAGTCTTGAGCCCTAGTTCTTCATATCAAGCCTTGAAAATAAAACCCTCAAAAGTCTCTAAAACTCTGGTTCCGCACTTTCTCTTAGCATTTCCTACGGTCCCGCACCTAATGGTCATGTTCCCTGCACACTTGACTGCTCTATCTCTGTGTTATGGGTGCGGACCCCTGTAAAAGTTAAAAAGGTGCAAGTATATTCTTAAAAGCTCACTTTGAGTCATTTCTGGAAGCTTTTGGAAGGAATCTTGAGGTGGCAAGTTCACTCTTGTAAGGTTCATGCATCCCATACTTTAAGGAGCTAACCCCTTGATGTGAGGAGCTTATCCCTTTGAAGAAGGACTCTATCCCTTCATAGGTGGACCTGTAACCTCCTTCCTTTGCACTATAAAATAAAGCATTGGGCTGGTTACTTTGGAGGTTGAAAGCTGAATATTTTTGAGGTAAAATGTTGTTGGAACTTAGTCTTCCTAATTGAGCTTTTGTGAGGAGATATTACATACCTCTTTGATCTCATTTAGAAGAGTGTGAGGCTTGTCAAAGTAAAGGATATTCCTGTTTCAGACCTTGGGAAGAGCTTGTACAACATCAAGGCACCAAAGGTTGTAAGGTTCTTCTATTTCAAAGTTAATACAAATAAGTTTATTTTTCTCAATAAGATGTGTTTTATGGTTTATTTTATGGATTCCTTAATCACCATAATGAACATGATTTATTATATTAGCTATGCAGGTGTTATTTGATGTGTGCTTGTTTGTGATTGTAGGTTCTCAAAAGGAAATTCTTTCGGACGGTTGAAGGATGGCTGCTACAAATTAGCTTTGGACTTAAGGTAGGGTCTAAACACCTCTATAGTTTTTATTAATGAATCGTAAAATGTTTAGAGAAATATAGATTTTCTTGTCCTGCTTGTTGCTAGATATCATTTGATACTAGGGAGATCGGCCTTGTCCGCGAGATCGATTTATCCGGCCAACAAATTGGCGACTCCACTGGGGAACTGAATTTGGTTTTTGGTTTTCCTTTGTCTTTGAATTGAGAAAATTGTTCTTGTTTCTGGTTTTTGCTTGATGTGTGTGGGATTGGGTAGGTTTTAGGATTTGGATTATTTTTTCTTTTTTCAAAATTTTCAAGGGGACTGCACTTTATTTTTACAGACAGTGTGGGTGTCTCCGCACTATTCCTTTGGTGCACAGAGCGGTACAACATCTGGTTCTTCTGGAAGCCTGCGGACCCTGTGAAATTTTTTGAAAAACCTAAAATGTTTTCTCCCAGTTAGGTTTAGCTTTCATTTACGACTTTTAGTGTCTACCCAGACCTACATGTGTTCTGTCAAAAATCTCTTGTGAGTAAGTTCCAATGGTATTTTTGTTTTAGATGATTTTCTAGAAGTTTTGCATGCCTGGATTAGTTTTCACTCGGTCCCTGTAGTGACTCAAAGATTAGAAGCCTAAGAGACCTTAGATCACCCTGGTGTCTTTTTGCCTTCTTGATAAGTCTGACTGGTTTGTGACATCTGTCCTTGGTGAGAAATAGGTTTCATTTTCTCTTTGCAAATTTTTGAACGAACTTGGTTATAAGTTTTGAATTTCATTTTTATAAAAGAAAATAGAGTTGGATGTTTTTTGTTTGATTTGTTACTCTAAACAAATTAATCCTTAGTTTACTAAATAACTAAGTAAAATGTCCTAAAAAAGATTTGAAGCTTTTATTTCGATTAGGTTTTTAAAAGTTTTTAGATCTCAAGATTAATTTTTGTAGTTTTGAGTGTTTACTAGAAATTGTAGAATCTCTTTTGAAAGAATCGTTTTTTGGAGTTTTTGAGTGTTGAAAAAGAAAAAGGATTTTTTGTGGGCAAAATTAGTAGTCTTGTTTTGAGTTCTTGTTTAAAAAGATAAAAAGATTTTATTTTCATTGACACATTGGAAGAAAGATTTTCAGAGAATTGCATTCTCAAACTCTTTTTTTAGCTAGAAATTCATTGAAGGAAAAACGAATTGTTTATCATTCTTAGGTGCATTTTTAGTGTTTTTGGAGTCGAGTCTTCACACCATCAAAGTTTCACTTCCATACCTATTGACTTAAGAAACAACCTATAAAAGTAACACTTAATTAAAATTGATCTAACAATTTTTTTTTATTTCTAGGGCTCTTATCACCAATATAGCTTAGGCTAGTATTTTGAAGTAGGGAGTAATTAACTCTCCAAGATACTTAAAACAAACAAATAGCTATATTTTGCGGTAGGAAATAAATCCAATTGTAATTGATATAATCTGGGAAGCTCCTCTTAAAGGAGTCAATCACGAGATCATGTTCGAACCTTTGAGACAAGCAAGTCTATCTCATTGGGAAAGATAGAAGATTTGCGCGTATTATAATTGGTAAACCTCAGATTAACCATTGTCAAGGAGCCTGGGGTCACTTGTTAGTAAATCTCGGATTGATCATGTCGAGGAGCCTTCAAGGGGATTGAGATTTGTTACTTTGCCCTTGCGCGTAGATCGGATCGTAGATTGTTCCCCCAGTGGTATTTGTTACTGTCGGTAACCTTAGTGTCCATAAATTTAAGATTATTTCCTAAGGTGACGGTGAAGGATGGGTTTCACTGTACCTGGAGCAGATGTCGACTAGACTCACTTGGACTCTATGGGGGGTTCTCTTCACTCGAGACGGTTTTGTGAAGAAACTTGTGCCAGTCTGTTTCATTAAGCAGGTTGTGGGGGTAACTGTTCTAACTGCCTTTTCTGTATTAAATTCTACGATGTTGGATTTCATCACCAACTAGTGTTTTTGGTACGGAAAGTTACTGTTTGTGTGTGGTTTGAACTCTTAAATTTTTTAGGCGTGTGATTCAATTGTTTGGTTCTTTAGAGACTTTAGGTGGTTTTATTGAGATTTTCTTTGTTTGCGTGTGAGTAATTAAATATTTAATCATGGCTGAATTATCGAGACAATCTCGTAGACTTCGGGGGCAACCTCCCAAGTATACACCAAGCCAGCTTGAAGGGCTATGAGCTCTTGTATCACCTAGTGATAGCAGAGTTGGGTCACCAGAAGCTAGAGAGTCTTCCTTAATTGTTCATCCTGATTATCAAGTACAGACAATGAAGTATATTTCTGAGCCAATTTCACTTTCCAAAGTTACTGGTAGTTTTTCTCCTACTAGTGAATTAGCTGAAGAACCTAAAATTTCTGAGCCTGAAACTGAACCTGCTCCTACTCCATCCTCAGGATTTGCTTCTCCAACTTCTAGTGGTCCTGGTTCACCCAGGGTAGGAAGTATCATTACCCAAAATCTTCCTTCTGGACTCATTTCTATTGAAGAACTTGTTAGTCCGGACGAAGATATAACTCTCCCTGAAAATCAACCGACTTTAGAACTTAGGAAGCGTGAATCAATTTTTTACAGTCCTTTTAGGAGTGACGCTTGGTACGTATCATTGAAATTTTTTTTAGAAAACTCGGGTCTTAGTTTTTCACCACCTCGAATTCCTTTTCATCCTACGACCAGAGGTTATTATCCTCCTTTGAATATGTCGAGACAGTCATCTATGTTTTTCCAAACACCGAAAACATTTTTATATGGAGGTCCTTCTGTTCCTTCGGGGTATCAATCACTCACTGGTACTTTTTCAGGGGCATCTCCTTAACCAATTGAACATGAGATATCAACTGGTAATAACGGAACTCAAGCGTCGAGCGTAGAAGGAATTCTTATGATGTCTGGTACTATTCCAAATCTGCAACCTCAAGGTAGTCAGTTACTGCCTGGGGGGCAACCCCAAGGTAGTCAGTTACCGCCTGGGGGGAAACCCCAAGGTAGTCAGTTACCGCTTGGGGGGAAACCTCAAGGTAGTCAGTTACCACTTGGGGGGCAACCTCAAGGACAATACATACCTCAAGGTCAACCCCAAACACAATACATACCTCAAAGTCAACCCCAGACTCAATAAATACCTCAAGGTCAACCCCAATATCAATATATACCTCAAGGTCAACCCCAGTTTCAGTACATGCCTCAAGGTTATCAAACTCAAGGTTTCCAACCACCTTCTGGTCAACCATTTGTACAAGGAACTGGAAATGTACCTCTCAATTATTAGCCCTACGCTCAGCCCGGTTATGGTCCTACATATGCTCAACCTTTTATGGGTCCATACCCCAGAATGAACATGGTGTGGGATCCATCTCAACAGACGTTGCAACCTAATGTGCAGTCATCGAGTCAGCCTAGACAACCTTTGGTTTTTGGTCCAACCCAGCGACCTGTCCAGCCTACTGTTCAAACGTCTGCACTTGGTGTAGTTCATCAGTTTGGGCCTAGTTCACCTCGAACTCCACCTCAAACTGCTTCTGTTCAATCTACCCCACCTACTTCTGGAGTATCGTTAGCTTCAGTTTCTATTGATCCTGCATCAACTCCTTAAGCCTCTTTACCACAGTCAGGACCTACAGTTCAGACTTAGGTTCAGATGCCTACAGTACAACCTGGTCCAAGTACGGTTGTCACAAGTCAACCGAAATTCACTTCTCAAATATACCAGGGACAGTACCAACTCGGTCTTGCTGTGCAAAACCCAGTTTATCAGTATCAACCGTACCCTGGATATACTTATCAGCAACCTCAACAACCCCAGTTTGGTTCGGTTAATCCTGGTTTTCCGGGAGGATATAATATTCCCAATGCAAATCCAATTCCAAGTTATCCTGGATATCCTCCTCCTAGGGATGGTCTTGTGACCCAAGGTTTTTGAGATCCTAACCGTCAGTTACCTTTTATTGCAACTTTAGATTTACCTGATTTGTCACGCCTTACGAACAATCCAATTAACTATCTTCCGTATTGGCTGCCAATGCCTAATAAGTTGCCCAGTGATATCCCAAAGTTTGAGGATAAGTTAGGAGAAGATCTGTCAAATCATGTGATGACTTATCACCTCTGGTGTGCATCTAATTCCATTATTGATGATTCAATTTGTTTACGTCTTTTTCAACGCACTCTGATTGGTCTTGTTGCCAATTTGTACATTGAGTTACCACGCGGCTCTTTTTATAATTTTAGTCAGTTAGCCACTTCTTTCTTAACTCATCTTCAGTTGCATGTCAGATACGACAATGGCACGGAATTATTAACTTCATTGAAACAATCAACGTCCACATATATTTCAGATCATGTTCATGAATGGCGACATAGACAACGTTTAGTGAAAGTTTTTATTCCAGATCAAATTTTAGCATAATGGTTTGTTAAATCATTATTACCTAAAATCACTGAAGATGTAGCTACGATAGGAGTTGTTATTGAGGAGAAATTAATTGCTCAAGCTTAGTACCTTGACCTCGTTTATACGCAGTCAGGTATTTTACATGAAAAAATCCCTGACCTTCTGAAACACAATCAAATAACTGCAGCACCTTAAGGGTCTCATGTCATTGATGGTATGATTGGTTCAGTTAGTACCAAAAGTAAGAATAAATCTTCCAAGAAATCTTCTCCTATTATAACTTTACCAGATTCCCCAACAGGAGACTCTTCCACGGAAATTCCTGTCGATATCCATGTCGTAGAATCATCTACAGCCAATTCAAAATCCGGTGGTAAAAAGAAGGGGAAGAAGAAAGATAAACAAAACTCAAAAGAGAAACCAGATAAAAATGAATCTACTAACGAGAAACGTAAACCTCGCTATCCTTGTCTCATTTGTGAAGAGGAGCATTTTACAAGAGACTGCCCACATCGAGCCGAGGTTTCGAAAATCGTCAGAGGTTCTCAAATGCCTGCTATCTTGAAGGATCCTTTTCCTAGCCAAGATAGTAAGATGATTGGTTCTTCCCCAAATGACTCAGAAGAACCCATTATGATGATGTCTCATGTCAGGATTGCGATGCGATCGCAAGATTATGGTAGTAAAAATCATGTTGGTGGTAAAGAAGCAGAATATTTTAATTCAAACCCATCAACTTCAACTCCTTATGGTTCTGATCCGCTACAGATCGAGAGACCTAACCCTGACTTAGTAATCAAACCGCCTGCTAAAGGTATACTTTGGAAGTCAGCTTTCAATCCACATGCAAGAGCTGCTCAGAATTATAACATTGTTGAAGACTTAGCTATTTCCCCTTCAACAATGTCGACTTTGGAGGTGCTACAATCATGCCCAACACAATGTAAATTACTATTGTCAGCTATAGGAATTGTTGATATTCAGGATTCAAACCTTATAATCTTCAATTTAGAGAATAGTACACCTTGCCTACCTCATCAAATTGCTTTCCAGATTCCAGTGATAGTAAAAAACAGACCTTGCTTTCAGACTGTGATTGATGAGGGAGCTTCTACGTGTATTATGTCAATCCAGTGTTGGAGATCACTTGGTTCTCTAACACTCAATCAGTCCCTGACGATTCTAAAGGCTTTTGATGGCCGAGGGTTCCATCCTTTTGGCATTTTGCAGGATTTACCTATAGGGGTTGAAGGCAAAACAATAAATCTAGATGTGGAAGTGGTTGATGCCCCTCTATATTGCAACCTTCTCTTGGGTCGTAGTTGGTCTTACGCCATGGCTGCTATTGTTTCATCGGTCTTTCGGCTTATCAAGTTTCCTCATAATGGAAAGATCGTTACCATAGACCAGTTGACTTATTTTTCATCCGGCCCAGCCTCTTCAGATAGTATTCAACATGTAGATAAAACAACTATCCCTTACAAGGATGTTGGGGTAGGTTTGATTAAAGATTCTGGTTTACTAGGAACTTTTTCTTTTCCTCCTCCTAACATATCGCCTTCTATTGCAACTATTCATATGATTTTATCGAACACTATTGCTTTTGATGATCCTTGGATCGTTCCTTCTGATTCTGAGGTGGATTCATTTGGTAACGTGATGCCTTTGAGTCCCTTTGAAATTGCATATCAGGCTGTACAGTTGTTTTCTGACTCTTGTTCAACCGAAACTGATCCAATGAATGTGGTCCATGGGGAATCACTTTCAATATCAACCTTAGCTTCAACAACGTTTTTTGATCCTGTTCATACTGATGAGTAGATTTGTGAAATTTTGTCTGTTGATGATTTACCATGGGAAGATCTTCATCATCGATCTTCGTTTTTCCCTGAGCTTGATCATTTTGAAAATGATTTTTCATCTATCTTTACCACTAAGTATGTCAAAGAACCACAAAATCCATTGCAACATCCTGATTCTAAGTTAAATTTGGGAAATATTTCTCGAACGGTTCCTGTTGACATTTCAGTGAAATATGGAATTATTGAAAACATTCATATAGGTGCTTCTTGTACGGACGATGAAATCCAAACTTATAAAGCCCTATTTCAAGAATTCTGCGATGTGTTTGCCTGGTCATATGAAGAAATGCTAGGAATTGATCCATCAATTGTTGTCCATGAAATTAAAACTTACCTAGATGCTAAACCTGTCCGACAACATTTGCATCAGATACATCCACGAAAAGCTACTGCTATTAAAGCTGAAGTTGAGAAATTACTTCGTGCAGGTTTCATTTATCCAATTCCCTTAACGGATTGGGTATCGAATATTGTTCCTGTTAACAAAAAGCAAGGAACGATAAGAATATGTATCGATTATAGGGATATTAATCGAGCTTGTCCTAAAGACAATTATCCAACCCCCTATATCGATCAAATGATAGATGATTGTGCTGACAGTGAAATGTTCTCCTTTATGGATGGTTTTTCCAGTTACAATCAAATCAACATACTCCCTACCGATCAACCTAAAACGACTTTCATTTGTCCATGGGGGACATTTGCTTATTGCAAATTACCTTTTGGATTGAAGAATGCTGGAGCAACTTTCCAAAGGGCTATGTCTTACGCATTTCATGACATCAAGCACATTGTGCAACCTTATCTCGATGATTTATCTGTCCATTCATTACATAGAACCGATCATCTCACTCATTTACGAGCAATCTTTATGAGATGTAGGCATTATCGAATTAGGCTGAATCCACACAAATGTGTTTTTTGTATAGAGACGGGTCGTTTACTGGGATTTGTCATTTCAAAAGCTGGCATTCATGTCGATCCCTCTAAGGTTGAAGCTATTATAAAATTACCTCCTCTTTCGACTCCTCACCAACTCCAAAGTTTGCAAGGGAAATAATTTTTTTTACGTCGTTTCATTCCTAACTACGCCGAGATAACGAAAGGTTTTACCAGGTTTTTGAAACAGAATACTTCATTCTTTTGGGATGAGATAGATGACAAATCTTTTGATGCACTTAAACACGCGTTGACCCATGCACCGTTATTGCATCCTCTCAACTACAACTAGGATTACTTTTTGTACCTCGCCGCTTCTCATTCCACCATTGGGATGGTTTTAGTATAGGAAGATGAATTCAACAGTGAACATGCGATTTACTATCTTAGTCAAACCCTGAATCCGACTGAGCTTAAATATTCACATGTGGAGAAATTAGCCTTGGCGGCTATTCAAGCTGTCCAAAGATTTCGTCACTACATCTTATTACACAAAACCATGGTAATTTCAGACTGTAACCCTATGACGTATATCTTGACCAAAAAATTGCTAGGGGGCAAGTATTCCAAATGGATAGTTATCCTGCAGGAATTTGACTTGGAGTTTGAAAAATCCAAGGCAAGGAAATCTTTGGTTTTTGTGGAACTGATGTGTGATTTCTTGTGTACTGATACTGAAACTGTTGCGGAAGAACCCATTGCGGACGAATCTTTGTTTCTTATCAGTACTCTTGACCCATGGTATGGAGATATTATTGTTTATCTCCAAACCCAATCTTTTCGGCCTGAAATCTCACGATCTCAGCGACGGAAAATTCGTTTCCAATCATAACAATACAATATTATTAGAGATACACTTTATCGTTGTGGGGCGGATTCTGTTTTCCAACGCTGTCTAACTCATGAAGAAGCTGAAAAAGTTCTGAATGACTGTCACTCTGGAGTGTGTGGCGGTCATTTGTCTGGGTATGCCACAGCCCAAAAGATATTGCGCGTTGGTTATTACTGGCCATCCTTATTCAAAACTGTATCTATGCAATCCGGAAATGCCACAATTGTTAAATTTTTTATCGTAAGACGCGTGCTCCACCCGCTCCTCTCCACCCAATAATTGTTGTCGATCTTTTCGTAAAGTGGGGTATCGACTTTATTACATGTAACCCTCACTCGGCCAGGGGGCATGCGTATATCATCCTTGCAGTAGATTATTTTACTAAGTGGGCCGAGGCGATGCCTACATTTTTGGCAGACGGCAAAACTGCTGCAATTTTCATTTTCAATCATATAATAGCTAGATTCGGTGTTCCTCAAGCTATTATTATTGATCATGGGAGTCATTTTTGAAACATCATGATGAATGAATTGACAAATCAACTTGGCCTGCGTCATGATAGTTCTACTCCATATTACCCACAGGCTAATGGTCTGGCCGAAGCTATCAATAAAGTTCTAGTCACTATGATCCAACGAATCATTAGTATTCATAGGTCAAATTGGCATAACATGTTATTTTAAGCACTTTGGGCATATCGAACCTCAGTAAAAACATCAACTGGTTTCACTCCTTTTCAACTGGTTTACGGTTTGGAAGCAGTGTTACCCATTGAATGCGAAATTCCGTCATTGCAAATAGCCATAGAATTACTCCCAGTCACTTCTGAAGAGGAGAAACGTTTGTTGTACTTAGCTCAACTAGATGAGAATCAATGTGATGCTACAATAACAATCAAAACTCATGTGGAACGAATAAAAGCTTAGTACGACCGAAATGTTACACCTCGTAATTTTTCGGAAGGAGACCTAGTCTTACTATACGATCAAGCAAATGATAAAATAGGGGTTAGAAAATTTGTACCTATGTGGAATGGTCCTTATATTGTTAAGCGAAAACTGGCAAAAGGGGCCTATGCATTGGTAGATTTTGATGGTGTCTCTTTGGGTAAACCCAGAAATGGGCTTTATCTGAAGAGATATTATGCTTAAAACCTTGGTGTGGAGATTTTTGTTAGATTAGTTTCTTTCTAGCTGGTGTGTGTTAGATTAGAAACGTGTGCCTAGTTTAGAGAGTGTTTTTATCATTATTCCTGCTTATCTTGATTTCACTCTTGATATTGTAGATGTCGACGTCTCATCAAACATATATTAGTTTTGCTGATGGTGCTTGTCATAATACACAGAACATTTCTATCGCAGCTTGGGTTATCTATTCAGCCTCTGATGAGTTAGTATCTATGCATGGGGTAAGCCTCGGTCAAACAACGAATAACATTGCAGAGTATAGTGCAGTGATTGAGTTATTATCTGAATCCATCTCATTTGGGATTCAGAGTTTGATTGTTAGGTTAGATTCTGAACTCGTTGTATTACAGCTTAATAGGGTTTATGCCATTAGAAATCTAGTGTTATTAAGATTATTTTTGAGAGTTCGTCTCTTGGAACGTGATTTTGATTACATTGAATATCAACATATTCCGAGATATTTAAATACATTAGCAGATGCAGTTGTTTCTTGTATGTTAAATAGACATTTGCAATAATCAAAACAGTAAATTTAAAAAACATTCTAACATGTTATACAAGATAACCAGTAATAGTGATATATCATAGCATAGAAGTGTGTCAAATATACATCGTCTTCGATCATAGGTTGAAAAACACCTTATGATCGATAAAAAATGATAGTACAAAAAGACATAAAATGTCGTATGTGTCTACAAAAGCGATCATCCTATCCCTCGTGATGATCACAATAAGAAACCACTGCTCGGGCCACCCTACAAAGGAACCTCCTAAAAGGTCCTGGGACCCCAATCACATATCACTGTAACCTAAGCGGAATATCATTATGCTAGTCTCTGGAATATCTGTTGTCAAACGCTCTAGATGATTCTCCAATTTGGTCAGGGTCTCTGTAGATTGGTCCTGTGGGGCCGGTACTGCTGCAGTTGGGTGTCTCCTCTCATAAGGTTGGAGAGCGGCTGGTCATTGTGGACCCACATTTGCATTTAAAACTTTTTATTATCAGTTTTGGATGATTTAAAAAACAAAAAAAAATAGTTAAAACAAGTGTTGAAAATAATTTTACCTGAATCATCCCACTACTCTCCTGGTGGAAGAGCCATGTCTGGGTCACCACGATAATCCATCCCAGCATATGGAAAATCCTGAATCACAAAAAGTTGGTTCCTCAACCAACGAAAATACTCAGATGGAAATCGGACAACCTCTGAACCCTCCTCAGGATGATGGGCCATCACTGCAACCTAACGCATTGTCTTAGGCTCTCGAGGAAGACCAACCTCAATAGAAAGCTACTGTGGGACCAACATAGGTACCCTCTTTATACCAAAGCTCACAACCAGGAAACAATATCCAAAGTTTTTTAGTTGTCTGTTCTTTGCTCTAGTCAGTTGGCCTTTTACATTCGCTAACACAGCCTCGCACCAGTTGAAGATGGTACCTTGATAACAGTGTATTGCCATACGCATCTGGGATCCAATAGCTACATGCAATGCAGCAATCCCGCATAATACGGTGATGGTAAACGTGATAACCTTAAGTTCAGGATGGGAGATAGTTTTAATATCTATCCGTTTGTCCTCTGTTTGGTCATTACAAAACTCCAATCGGAGACTAGCGACAGACTGACCACCTCGCCTAGTCCCACTAAGAGATAATTGTTCTCTTCTCTTCGGCAAACCAGTCAAGAAATATATGTCCTCTAGCTCGATTTCAAGCCGGTGGCTACCAATCATGAAACACTGGTCCTGTATGCTCCACTTGTCTACCAGCCATTGCAAGAAGTCTACTTGGGCCCTCATGCCGAGTATGGCCCAGAATTTAAATAGTCTGCATGCTTTTAATTCCTGTATTGTAGGTGCATAAATTAATGCGGCTAGATCCACATCCTTGTGCTCGCGTTCCCGCCAAATAAGCGTTTTGTATGTCCTACATTGCAAAAAAGATGTATTAGAAAATTTTAGTTCAAATTTTTTGGGCAGAAATGGAGAAAATTGGAATTTTTGAAACCTATTTCGCAGGGTCCGCGCCCACTAGTTAGGGACAGTGCATAGGTCTGCACTCATCCTAAGAAACAGGTGCAGAACCCCTACTTTTTCCTTTGTAGAAAAAAGTCGGGGTTCGCAGGGGCCGCATGTTGCACCTGCGGACCCCCGCGAGCGTTTTTCTAAAAACAAATTCTCCTCAAAAATCAATTTTAAATCTTAGAAACGAAATGCAAATAGTTGAAATGCAAGATAAGGGTGATGTGGATTACCTAGAGTTGACAGTTTCCGATTCCAACAGACGGATTTTCCGCAATCGTCACAGGAATTTTTCTACCCAAAAGCTCTCACTTCTCACTCTGAAGTCAAACAATAAAAATGAATTTACAAAAGCCCTTTTTATAAGCTTTTTTGAATAAATGAATTTTTGATTTATTTATTTTTTACTTTAAAAAGGTAGCTTTTGATGCATTTTTATTTATTTTAAACATGTATGAGTAATGTTTTGATTTTTTGTGCAGAATATTGGATTTTCAGGTATAATTGATCATTTTTAACAAAGAGCATACTTTTTCACTTTTTCAGACTCTTCCAAAATTTACAAAACAGCGAAACATTGGAGTCCTCTTTAAGTTCTTTTCTGACTCAAAGATTGCCGAGTTTTTCCCTTTTAAACTCATTAAATGAATAAAAAAGGCGGTCCACTTACAACTCTTTTCTGACCGTATAAACATGAAAAAATCACTGGACTTTTGTTGTTTCAAGTTCAATATTGGTTTTAAACCGACGGGTCTTCGATTGCTTTTTTACTTTTTCAGATCGGTGCCACTAACTATGAAAAGTACTCCTTGATCGTAATGGTCAAGCGGTTCTCTCAAGTATTATTTTATACTTTTTCGGGCTTGGGGGACACAAATTTACGAAAAAGGACACCCATGGAGTTTTCTTAAGTTTTTCTTCTGACTCCCTAAAACTAAAAGACACCGAGTTTGTCCTATCCTAGACTCGTTAAAATTTAAACAGTAAATGACCTGTTCAATTTCAAACAGGAACGAACCACTCCTTCTTAGGGGTCAAATTTTAAACTAAGTTGGACTCATCTGAAGGATGGGCTTATAACCAAGCAAATGTTATCCTCCTCAAGCTTGTCAAAAATAAAGAGGTACTTGCCAGAAATGGTGGGGGAAAAGAGAGAAAATGAACCTGTTTGTTATACTTTGTGTTTTAGAAAAGAAGTTAACCACTCTTGAACACGACATTTTTTGTTTACCTGGGTTGGGAAATCCTTTGCCTAACAGTTAATCAAACCATATTGAAAGTCTTCAGCCGGTTTCTAGGTATTAACTTTGGGTCAATTGTCACCAAACCATCTACAGTGTCGTTATGTGTTCAAGAGGTCAGTTCAAATAAACCATTCATTTGCAAAATATCTGTGATCCATTTTGACCATCCCTAAATTAGTCCTTGCCAAATATATTTCTTCAAAACTTGATCTATGATTTCGTGTTGTGGGCTTGTCTACGACATATAGCTTTCTATCGACTTCAGCTTGTTATCTAGAAATATGATCTACAAATCGTCAGTACCTTGGAATCTGCATGCCCTAGTGGCAGGTTTCTTGCCTTCAACGACAAGTTGCATCATTGACCTTCGATCAAAGGATTCTATGACATGTTCGACATCAACTCATTTTCACATTTCATGGATTGGACTGAGTACTTTGAGGGCCATTGACATTAATGGTGGTTTCTCTCACACTTGTTAACAATTTACATCATTGACTGGTAATCAAGTGGTTTATACCATGTTCGACTTCGACACTTTCATTCACATGGATAGAATTGTACTAGTTCGGGAAGAAAAAATCAAGACCCTGGATCTAGTTTCCACCATCCAGGCTACGAGGAATTTTGTTATTCATTATACAGTGGACTATTCGTAGACAGATGGCTGCGCCCATACTGTGTCTATAGATGTCTATACTTGTGATGTATTACAAAATCATTCTTGTATCAGAACAATTTAGTTAGTTTTCTAGATAGTTTTGATTTGAGCATGGGAATGCCTACCTCAGCGATGATATGTTTACATATATATATTTTGCATTAAATGTTTTTACAGGTTCTGACTGGGGTGTCCACAGGATGATCCTTGAAATGATAAAGTACTTCACTCTTCTTAGATGACAAATTCTATCTTCATCTATTACAGAATTTGCACTTTAGGGGGCAATCTGTTGCACAAAAATTGTCACTTTGACTTTCTGCAATCTGTGTGAGTCCATCAACACTCATAATTTCCTCCTTTGCTAGCCTTGAGCCTTAGTTCTTCATATCCAACCTTGAAAATAAGAGAAAGCCCTCAAAAGTCTCTAAAACTATGGTTCCACACTTTCTCTTAGCATTTCCTACGGTCCCGCACCTAATGGTTATGTTCCCTGCGCACCTGACCGCTCTATCTCTGTGTTATGGGTGCGGATCCCTGTAAAAGTGAAAAAGGCGCAAGTATATTCTTAAAAGCTCACTTTGAGTCATTTCTGGAAGCTTCTGGAAGGAATCTTGAGGTGGCAAGTTTGCTCTTGTAAGGTTCATGCATCCCATACCTTAAGGAGCTAACCCCTTTATGTGAGGAGCTTATCCCTTTGAAGAAGGACTCTATCCCTTCATAGGTCGACCTGTAACCTCCTTCCTTTGCATTATAAAATGAAGGATTGGGCTGGTTACTTTGGAGGTTGAAAGCTGAATATTTTTGAGGTGAAATGCTGCTGGAACTTAGTCTTCCTAATTGATCTTTTGTGAGGAGAGATTACACACCTCTTTGATCTCATTTGGAAGACTGTGAGGCTTGTCAAAGTAAAGGAGATTCCTGTTTCGGACCCTGGGAAGAGCTTGTACAACATGAAGGCACCAAAGGTTGTAAGGTTCTTCTATTTCAAAGTTAATAATAATAAGTTTATTTTTCTCAATAAGCTGTGTTTTATGGTTTATTTTATGGATTCCTTGATCACCATAATGAACATGATTTATTATATTAGCTATGCAGGTGTTACTTGATGTGTGCTTGTTTGTGATTGCAGGTTCTCAAAAGAAAATTCTTTCGGACGGTTGAAGGATGGTTGCTACAAACTAGCGTTGGACTTAAGGTAGGGTCTAAACACCTCTATAGTTTTTATTAATGAATAGTAAAATGTTTAGAGAAAGATAGATTTGCTTGTCCTGCTTGTTGCTAGATATCTTTTGATACTAGGGAGATCGACATTGTCCGCAAGAACGATTTATCCGGTCAACAGGAAGCCTGAACGCCTGAAGGCCTGTCAACTGACCTCATGCTTGAATCTACGCCTGTAGATGCTAAAGTACAGTGCGAACTGTCCATTAGTGGACTACCATGTGAACTGCTCTATGGACTGCCCTGCATGCTGCCTGAAGAACCACCCACCTAACTCTTAGAGCCACTTCTCATTGATGGACCTGAGATTGTAATCGATGTACCTCCTGATCCCTGTGACTGACTCAGTTGCTCCTGAGGGTCTGGTGACTCTAGATTCTCTTTCCTGTGACCTCCTGAAATCTTTCTCCTCTTCGAACTTCACATCCCGCCTGACAACCACTTTCCTCTGCATAGGAATATAAATCTGATAAGCTTTCGAGGTCTCGCTATAATCCACAACGATGCTTTTGTTTGCAATGGGCTCTAGCTTGGTCCCGCTCTCCTTGGGTACATATGAATATGTAAGGCACCCAAAGATACGTAAGTGCCCAACATCAGGCTTCTTCCCAGAAACAGCCTCCTCCAGAGTCACATTCCCCAAAGCACGATGTGGACTCCTGTTCTGCAAGTACACAACAGTGTTGCAGGCCTTTGCCCACAAAAATAAAGGTAACCCCTGATCATGAAGCATGGCTTTGGAAACCCCTGCAATGGATCTGTTCTTCCTCTTTGCAACCCCATTCTGCTGGGGGTAGTAAGGAACTGTGAACTCCCTCCTAATGCCTGCCTCAGCACAAAAATCAACAAACTCACCAAGGGTATACTCCCCTCCATTGTCCGACTTGAGGACTTTGATCTTCCTACCTGTCTGGGTCTCCACAAGAGATTTAAACTCTTAAAATTGCTTGAAGACCTAACTCTTGGTCTTCAAGGGATAAATCCAGGTCTTCCTGGAGTGGTCATCAATGAATAAAACATAGTACTCATAGCCACTCAAGGATGCATGAGACATCCGATGACTCACATTGGTATGAACTAAGTCAAGGATCCCAATCACTCTGCTGTCATTGCTGGGAAAAGGGGATCTAGAAAACTTCCCCATAGCACATCCTCTGCATACATTAAGGTGATTAGAACTAAAATCTGGCACACCAGTGGTGATCTCTCACAATGTACTCAAGGACCCATGATAGATATGCCCCATCCTGCGGTGCCAAATCTCACACAACTCTAAACTGTTAGATCTGCTATTGGTCCTGTCTCAGGTGCTACTACTCAATGCCATCAAGGGTTGGAATGAGAACTTGTACACCTTGGCATGGCACACACTAATATCTCTAGCTGAAGAAGCTAGAGTTCCCCTAGGACATATAAGCACCTCCCCTCTCCTGAATAACACATCATACCCTCTAACCTCAAGTGTTGAGATTGATATCAGGTTCTTCTTCATTCTAGGCACATATAGAACATCTGACACTTTCAAGGGATGTTTGGGTCCCCTATCAAATGTCAATGTCCCCACACCGACTGCTCTAACAATGCTTTCATCACCAAGTACTAACTCCATATCAGTATCACCCTCTAAAAGCTCTGAGAATTACTCTCTGACTACTGTCATGTGGCGGGAAGCTCCACTGTCAACATACTAAATGCTAGAAGATGATTTGCTAGTAGCGGGAAATGCACACTCCTCTGAACCTGTATGGTAGGTGATCCTGCACTAGTGGCCTCACAAGCTATGAGCCCAAACTCCTGATCAAATCTCTCTGAGAAGCTCTCTATCTCTGCAGAAGCTGCCATGGGTTTGTCTTTCCCTTTCTTGTACTTCTTCTCCAGACACACAACAACATAGTGTCCCAACCTTTGACAAGTCCAACATTTGACTTTGGAATAGTCCTTCTTCTTGTTCTGCTGCTTGCCTTTACCTTTTCCTTTGCCTCCACTGTTGGAAGCTTGTTTCTTTGCTCTCCCCTTCTTGTCTCTTGCTAACAATGCCACATTGTCATCCTCCTCCACCTGTTTGGCTGCCCCAAGATGGTTCTTTATGATCTCATTCTGAATGCAATCATCCCACAACCTCTCCCAATTGGGAAGGTTTTCCCGTGCAATAATGTCATCCACAGAATTCTCCCAAGCCTTGGGAATACCATTCAAAGCAATCCTCACCAACTTAGTGGGTGCAATGATCTCACCTACGACTGCCAATTCATCTCTCACTGAAGTGATCTTTGTGAGGTATGATGCAACACTGTCAGTCTTAGCCATTTTAATGGCCTTCAGTTTCTCCTTTAGGACCATTTTTCTATTTTCATTTAAGCTTTGGTAAAGACTGGTCAAGGCTGTCCACATCTCATGTGCATAAGTCTTTCCTCTCACATGAGGAATGACATGGTCTTTGATTCCTTCCAGAATCAATATTTTTGCCTTAGCATTCTTTTTGTTAAACTCTGTCAACTGTACAGGGTCAACAGGTATTGCTACTGGGTTCTATGTGGTATTTACCATAATGCCCCAAACTTCTGCTTCCTCAAATATACTCTAGATTCTCTCCTTCCATGCATCGCAGTTGTTCTACCCATCAAACCTATCTTCAACTCTCAAACCTAAAGACATGTTTCACTGTCCTACCAAACTGAAATTTTCAAATCTATGGTAAAGGTTTCTGTTTTCTGTGTAAAAGTCAGCTTGCTGTAATTTTCATTTTGTTGTCCTAAACTACACTTTTCAACCAACCAAGCTTTGATACCATGATGAAATTTCAACCCCCACTCTGGTTATCAGTTTTCCTTATCACTCCATGCATTTAGTTTTAAATCCAAGCATGATAAAAATTCTAAAATCTGGAAATGATAATATTTTTCTAAAAACACAAATTTAGAGATTTCACAACTGCTGAAATTGCAGAAATAAAACATAGCAAAATTATGACAGCCACACAGAAAATAACACAGTGATTTTTGGTCAATGTGACCCTGGAAAAACCCCCTACAACCCTTGGAGAAAACCAGTTTGAGAGCTCTTCTTTATTTATGAAAATGCTTTTACAAAGAAACTGCAATACACAGTAAAAATTCCAGCAACCACAAATTACAACTTATCTCAATTTTTGTGCTTGAAATTTTCCTCGAAAATCGTGCCAATTAGCAAACAGCCAAAACAGAAATTTTTACAAAAATAAAACAACATTAAATGTTCTACGGCCAGCCTCGAAAAATGTGCCCAAAACTTACTGTCCTTTTCCTCGATTTCTATGCCTTTCTCCTACTATATGATTTTTCCTTGGGATGCGTGCCAATAAATGCTGCTGCCCAGGTTTGCTGAAATGTCTTCTTGTTGCTCTCCTTCTTTTCCTCACTGCTCAAAAATTTTCTCCTTGCTCTCTCTTCTCTTTCTCTCAAATGCTCATGAAAAAATGAATTGATCTTTTCCTCTTCTCTTCTCCTTTTATTCTCTAAATGACCTTTTGGGTTACCCTAAGATCTAATAGCTGAGATTCATTTAGATCTACGGATGAGAATAAATGTGCATTTAATTCTCAATTTCTATTTTTTAACTCATCCACTTAAATAAAGACCCACTTAGCCTTTTATTTCCATAGTCACTTTTTCACTTTCTAATTCTTCATTCACTTTAATAAAGTCACCTTTAAATTAGAAGGTAACTTTACCAATTATAAATCACTTTTAAATTAGAATGTAACTTTACCACTTATAAAGTCACTTTTAAATTAAATTGACTTTACCACTTATAAAGTCACTTTAGGAGAAAAGTAAAAAATAAATTTGGACACTTTTCCCTAGGCCAAAGATCAAATCTTTAGGGAACCACTTGTCCTCTGGTGCCCAAATTTTAACAAGAGGGTTACGTTGTTCCTGGCAGATGCTGCATTCAAGGGAGTTGCTCTGGGACTATGATGAGCCCCAAAAATGTACAATTATTTGGGCTCATTCAACTTCCTAAATTGGCTTGATCCACCATTCTCATTTGTTTATTGCATGTTTTTTATTATTTTTATGTTAATAGAGTGAATTTGGTTAGTCATTATGCCAACAAGTCTAATGGGTGCTTTGTGTAGCCTTGTTGGTCAACTTGGAGACAAATTTGCAGGTCTTAATGAGCACTTGGCAGCCAAATTCGTGGGAGAACAAGCAAGAGGATTTGTAGGAAGGTGTCCCCCTCATTTATGGGCCCTTACCTCGAATTCTCCACCATCAGCTCGGAGTTCAAAGGCCACCAAATCAATTAGCACAAGGGCAGCCAAGCAGCTCGGAGTTCAAAGGCCACCGAATCAACAAGTCAAGGGCAGCCAAGCAAGTCAAGTTGGACTGTTGTTAACTACAAGTCAAGGGCAGCCAAGCAACTCAAGTTGGACTGCTGTTAACTGCAAGTCTTGGGCAGCCGAGTCCCTAACTTTTAGGAGGATTGTTGGGTCCTCAAATTTGTATAAATAAGAGAGCTTATGGCCTCATTTTGGTTAGCTAGTAGGCAGCTAGTAGGCAGTCATTTTTAGCTAGCTGGTAGTTAGTCATTTTTGGTTAGCTAGTTATTTTTTTTTAGCCATTAGTTAGCTAGTTTGTAATTCGATTTGTAGGCCATGGATTAGTTTTGCTTTCAGCTCTTTCTCAAGCTCTCCTTGTGGACAGTTTTGATGTAACTTTTCATTCTTGGTTAATAAAGATGGATCCAGCTTTGCACCAGCTCTAAATCTCTCTTGGGAGGCTGTAGTTCTTGGGGTTGGGCCCATCTCAAGCGCCCAGTACCTCCCTTGTTTATATTTATGTGTCTTTGCTGCATTCTCATAATAAAATCTGCTATTTGAATTCATGGCATTAGTAATTTAGGTTGATGCATTTTTGGTTTAGTGACAGTCATAATATTTGGTTTCATTTACACTTCTCTTTCTCGTTCCATTACCATCTCTTCCATCTTGTTCACGCATGCAAGCATATCTCTTCTTACCAGTCCATCACTCCTCCATCACTTCAAACCATCACGGCCAAGCATCCTGTAGAATTGCACAGAACATCCTGTAGAAGACCTACAGGACTATCCTGTAGTAACCTCTGAGCCTATTCCTTCATCTGATTTTCCAGCTCCTGAGCCATCATCAGGTCCATCTCCATCTCACTTAGCCTCCCACACCACTCCAACACTCCATCATCTCCCAAAAACCTCCACGGCCAATCATCCTGTAGAATTGCACAGAACATCCTGTAGAAGACTTACAGGACTATCCTGTAGAAAC
>APFE031602957.1:0-18381 GCA_000404065.3 Pinus taeda
AACCAGTCTGTGTTATGAGAGCAGTGGCGATTTGGACTGCATATACAAGATAATAGCATGAGACCGAGATTGGGTGAATCCAATAGTAGATGGATGAATTACATGGGATCACAAGAGTTTCTAAACCTCATATTTTGATGAAGAATTAGAGCACTGGTAGAATCGGCTACATGAAGTAACCACGCTAAGTTGTAACATGATGACACGATCTCTGCATTGCGTGTCATCAAAGGTAAGAAATCTGCCCACTTATGATGACCTGAATGATGTAGATGTATTTTTGGATGCATTTGAGAGGTAAGTACCCAAGAAGTAGCACTTCCAGCCTTTGGACTAGGAACTGTGTGCTACGCCTGCAAGATGTTGGGCTATGCACAAGGGTAGCTTTGATGATTGATGCGAGTGTAGGAGGATGATGAGAACACAGTTTGGGAAATCAAAGGTACGAATGACAAACAAATATGATGGGAAGGATGATTCGTGCACACACTTGGCCAAATTGGCTCAGGCTTATGGAACGAAGCCCCAACCGGAATGGGTGCACTTATTCTGTCATACCTTGGATGTCAACCTGATGAACTAGTACTTGGAAATAGAGCTCTTCCATGGTCTAGGTGAATGAAATATTCAGCGCAAAGGATTCATAATGACATTCAACTTTGAAGATGGGTTTGATTGTATTGACGAAGTGCTACAAGAAGTGAAAGCAATGATCTTTAGGATACCAGAAGATCCTTTGGATTTGATTCAACCCGATTGGACGACTTAGATGAGCCACGCACTGGAATACTATAACGTGACTGCTGAAGAAGAAGATGAGGATCCGCGAAAGATTAACATCCCTAAAGCAGAGGGACACTGCGAGGTTGAGGGACTGCAGATTGAGAATCTTGATATAACCACACCACTGAAAACAAAATAAGAAAATATTGGTACAGAGGCGAAGTCCAAATTCGCGAAGATTGGAGATTACTAGGATGATGTGATGGTGGATAAGGTCGTTGAGTTGCTTCGCAAATACCAGGATTTGTTCCCTACCAAGTTTACAGAGCTAAGAGGGATAATAGGAGACCGAAGTGTTATGAAGATCATGTTAAAACCCGACGTGAATCCGGTTAGGCAAAAACCTTACCATCTCAATCCAAAGTATAAGGAGAAGGTCCGCTTAGAGCTAGACAAGATGCTTGAGGTAGGCATCATTGAGCCCGTAGAAGAGTTTGATTGGGTAAGCCCAATGGTGGTATAGGAAAAGAAGCAAAAGGATGAAATAAGGATATGTGTAGATCTCAGGAAGTTGAATGACGCTTGTGTTCATGATCCTTTCCCAACTTCATTCACTGATGAGGTGTTGGATAATGTAGGTGGCTAGGACGTGTATTCCTTCACTGATGGGTTCTCTAGGTACCATCAGATCAAAATCACGCCAGAGGATAAAAGCAAGATGACCTTCGCGACTGAGTGGGGATATTTTCAATACACTTTAATGCCTTTCGGATTGAAGAATGCACTTGCGATTTTTTCGTGCGTAGTCATGGATGCGTTCAAGGAATTTATTCATAAGTTCCTGGAAGTGTACTTTGATGACTGGACTGTGTTTGGGTTGTTGAAACACCATGTGGTAAGTGTGTGCTTGATGCTAGATACTTGTCGAAGGTACCATGTCATGCTCAATCTAAAGAAGTGTCTATTTTGTGTTCCCTTTAGGACTATGTTGGGTCATGTGGTTTGTAAACAGGGACTAATGGTAGATCCTGCGAAGATTGCAGTAATACTTAACTTGGAAGCACAAAGGATTGTGAAACAACTGCATGCAACCTTAGGACATACTGGGTATTACAGGAAGTTTATTAAGGGCTATGCCCGCATCACCGCGCCTATGGAAAATTTGTTGAAAAAGGATGTCACTTTATGTTGGAATGAGGACTATAAGAAAATCTTGGATGTACTGAAAGAAAAGATGGTCACCGCGCCGATTAGTCTTCCTGGATTGGAAGGAGTTTCATGTACATGTAGACGCATCATGTATAGCGTTGGGAGCAGTACTGACATAGGCTGGCAGAGGAGAATTGGACCATCCCATAACGTTCACAAGCAGAAGGTTATCCAAGGCTGAGAAGAACTACACCACCACCGAGCATAAAGAGTCAGCCATGGTATATGTGCTCCAGAAGTCTAGACACTATTTGCTGGAAGGCCATTTTAAGACGTATACGGATCATTCCACATTGAAATACTTGGTCAATAAGCCTATGTTGGGGGGGTGAATCTCTAGGTGGCTGTTATTGTTCTAGGAGTATTATTTTGAGGTTATTGTGAAACCTGGATGACTGAACGTGGGACCAGACTATCTGTTGCACATCGAAACAGGGCAAGGGCCCATTAATGACACACGGCAGAATTTTCTATCATTCCCCAACATCTGTACAAAATGGGGTTTGATGAAATGTTGTGACAATATGTACCAAAGTTTGAAAGGAGAAGTATCCTTGCGGACAATCATGGGGGCACCGCGGGAGGTCATTATGAAAGGAGAGAGACTGTGCAGAAGATTCTACGTGCAAGGTTGTGGTGGCCAACCCTCCATCAGGATTCAAAAGCTTACTGCAAGGTGTGTGATGTATGTCAAAGGATGGCTAGGCCATCACAGAGGGATGAGCTACCTCTGAATCCATAGATGACGTTACAACCCTTTGAGAAATTGGTGATACATTTTGTGGGACCCATTCAACCCCAAGGTAAGAAGATGGGAGCACGGTACATTATCACCACGACAAAGTATTTGACTTGATGGGTGGAGGCATAGCCTGTGAAGGATTGCACAGGCATGACTATTGCAAAGTTCCTCTTTGAGTATGTACTAACACGATTTGGGTGTCCAAATATTTTGACGAGTGATCGCGATATGCACTTTTTGAATGAGACAATCAACACGCTAACGGAGGAATTTCAGGTATATCAACAGAAGAGCACACCTTATCACCCATAGGCTAATGGGATGGTGGAAGCACTCAATAAAGTGTTGGAGAACACGCTAACAAAGGTTTGCAATGCTCAACGAAGTGATTGGAACCTACGCATACTTGCAGTACTATGGGCCTATCGGACGATATGCAAGAAGTTGACTGGACAGACACCCTTTAGGCTTGTCTATGGTGTTGAAGCAATGATGCCCAAGGAATACATTGTGCCTAGTTTGTGCATAGTGGCACTAATAGGTATGATGGATCGCGAAGCCCTGAAAGAGAGGCTTGCACAACTCACTGAGCTGGAGGAAGAGAGATTTCTGGCTAGATTCCACCAACATGTCCAAAAGCAATGCAAAAGGGCATGGCATGAATGGCACATTAAGTTGCGGATCTTTAAGGTAAATGACCTGGTTTTGTTATACGACAGTAAGTTTGATAAATTTCCAGGGAAGTTCAAAGTGCACTGGTTAGGGCCCTATGTCATTAAGGAGATTACCTACAATGGAGCAATTCAGTTGTTAAATTGAATGGAGATCCCTTCCTTGGAAAGGTGAATCGAAGCCGATTGAAGCCATACACCGATGGTCCAGCCATGTGACTATATGAAGGTAGCATGGTCTTAGCGCTCCACACAGCTAAAAGGAGGCATGATACTGTAGACTACACTGCCCATGTTGGGGAGCTGCGCTATTGGAGGATCGTCTGAAGCAAGGAAGTGTCACAGAGTTTGCAGTAGCATGAAGGGAGCTGCACTACCCATGAATAAATCACACAGGTCAGTCGAAAAGTGACCGTTAAATTCATTGTTCATGATTTGACAGTAGAAATGTTGCCAAATGGAGCGGGCGACCAGCATTTAAGACGAAATTTATGGGTCAGATCCTTGAAAATATGTCACCAATTTGGCATTAATGAATCGAATGTGGGGGGAATGGTCAGATTTGAATTCAAAATGTCTTATAAATTACAGGTGGTTCCTCAGTGAAAAAAACTTGGCATTTTGAGAATTGAGTTGTTGAGATCTCCTATGCGACTGAAGCCCTACTTGGATGAGGCTTACACGGTTACAGACTCTATTGCAGATAATATTGTGAATCTGAAAGAAACTCAGCAAAAGCTTCAGGCCGACAGTTCAGGAGCAGTGACTGAGTAGATGGTTGAAGAAGCGAAGCAGGCAGCCACACAGTGCACCGCCAAAGTTGTTGTCATACAGGTTGAGCTAAAAGATCTTTGCACTATTATCTTTGCGCCGAAAGAGTGACTCGGGGGCGAGCCACAATCTTTGTGTTGCGTTCCTGTTGGGAATGAGATCCCCCAAGGATAGTTTTGGGACTAAAAACCCATGTTTTGGGTCAAATTTTGTAATAAAGTTGTAAAGTCTCCACATTTTATGGCCACGGAGCACGAAGGTGTCATGAGTCATAAAGGGTTGTCCGCCCTTATTTTTTAAAGTGTAAAGTCAGTTGCAAAGATCAACCCATGGTCCGTAGACCATGGGATTGTATAAAAAGAGCTAAGTAAGTAAGCTCTAAGGAGGTTAGAAGTCTTTAGCAAAGAATGGAGTGAAGAGTATTGATAGAGAAGTCTAAGTGTTTCGGGTCTTAGCATAGGTAAAGTCTCTACAGCTGAGTGCGCAGAGACCTAGGGTAGAAGTCCCCAATTGAGTGCGCAGACCATTGTAGCTATGTGCGCAGGGTAGATAGAGTCTGTAATAATCTGAAGATATCAATAAAGAGAAGTATTCTACAAATTCTGTGTATCTATTTCTTGTTAATTCATCTGGTTATATTGTGTTGTGGGTTTAATTTACCATGTTCATGTGATGCGCATGTATATGTGACTATATTAGCTAATCGAACGCAAGTAGGAATATATGTTTACACAGTGCTAACTGTGATTGTTTAGTAAGATAAGTAATACACTTGGGATAACTTGGGAACCTATACATCCTGTTGTCATAGCAGCGCGAAAGTACATGGATTGCAGGTTAAGGTTGCGCGGACGTCAATCGTACTCCTTTGCAGAGGTATTGAAGGGTGGAATAAAGGGCTAGGCTGACAGAGCCCAAGAACATAATGACCTGCATGATAGTAGGAACAGAGGGTATAAACCAACATCACAACCATCTCAGGGTGCAGAAACTTGCTTCCATCATCCCCACATGCTGCTTTAGGTGAGACTTCAGTTCACGCTCTGCAGGCTGATGCCAAAAGGGCTAGTAGTGTAGGGATTTGTTTGGCTAACTAATGTTGAACCTGGGTCAGGCCCATGGTTATTTGGCTAACTCATTGTATGCCTTCTACATACTTTCTCACACTAAGTGGAGACTGATAGTGGAACACCTATTTTGATTAGGGATGATTCTTCTATTGATGTGTATGGAGAAAAAAGAGTTGATCTATACTATGGGACCTCTCACAATGTGTTTCATGTACTTACACTCTCCATAAATATTTTCTCCATATACTATATTACTCAAACATTCACCAAGGCCATGTTCAATCATTTTAATCCTAACAAACCTTTTTGTTTTGATTTTTTTAATCCTTTTTGGTAGAGAAAAACCTTGTTGATGTCTCTCGATTTGAATAAGAAAGCTTATTTTAATTCACAAAAGTATTTAGGTCATTTTAAGAAAAAAAATTATCATTCTCGAGGTCCCTTCATAGATATTTAGAAAATTATTTAATTATTTAATATAAACTTCTCAAATGTAGAGAAGTTTCCCAAGCTTCTTCTATAAAATGAAGTCTCTTAACAATATTCATAGTGACATATGTTCTAATTCCTATCAACAACTGTGTATCCTTTTGATCCTTTGGATATTCCAAGTGTTATTGTTAATTAGAGTTCTTGAATAGATAATGGAGTCATGAATAGGGGTGTTGGATTAAGAGCTTCTTCAAGCTCATGTATCCTCTTTTTCAATATTAAATTTTCAACTTATTTCTCTCTTACATAATGAGCAAGACCATCCCCTATAGTCTAATGTAGTTTTAGGAGTTCAAAAGGTATGACTCCTAAAAAATCTCTTCCACTCTTCATTTGACTTGCTACATTGTTCTTTTTTTACACCTTTGCAAATTGAAACTTCTTAGTAGAATTGTCATAATGGGTGTCCTACATGGTTAAAGGATAATATTCAAATACAATATAATCTTTAGCATCTAGTTCTTCAAAAAAAATTGGACTCAACCATTTCAATGAGTACCTATTATGTAACTACAGTACTCTTTATTTCCATATCAGTGGGCCCTTTTGCGCTTGAACTTTTACATTTATATGAAGAAACTACATGTCAGTTTTCAAGAGAAACATGAGGGGGTGGCTCTCCTTCATCATCGTTTCCATGATGTTGGTTGTTAGTGTTTCCTATTATAGAAATTGTTTCTTTTCTCTTATTTGTAGAAGAGGAACTTCGACTACTTTGTGGTTCCAGAGTCCAATGAGAGATTGTAGGCATTTTCCCTCTTTGATTCACTTTTCCTTCAGTATTAGTACTTCCTTTTATCATAACATGGTAAGTTGGGGTAGGTGTCTTAAAAAATTGGTTGTCTCCACTTTCTCGTAAAATCCTTCTGAACAAATTGAAACTTCTTATGGATTCCAAGTCATTAGAAAATATACCTTTAGGGTTGAACCCCTGGAAGGATTAAACTTCAATTAAATTAAAATATTTAAATAAGTTAGAAATTGTATAAAATGGGTAGAATTCCTTACTATAATATATCCTATAGTTAAGGGAAGTGTAATAAATTAACTTTCTTTTCTTATCAAATAAAATCAACCAATGGTTGTACTATTTGAATACTTCAGCAACAAAGTATCTGTTAAGAACAAAATTAGGGAGTAATAATGGCTTTCCTTCATATCCATATATATTAATAAGAGAGTTAAATTCTTGCTCATTGTAGCTTACATTTCCTATGAAAACTTTGTTGCTTCAGCAAAAATTATTTTGGCCTCTTCCGTATCAATATATCATTGAATTCACAAACAAAATGATCCTAGACTTGATTAAAATGAGATGAGGCCTTATGCTTCCACAAGAAAATATACCAAAACTAAATTGGTTTCATATTTAGGTTCATGTTGTTTTTATAGGGGATTCAGTGAAATATGTGGCATGAAACTATTGCCATCACTAGGTATGCCATCATATAGATTTTTTGGGTTTTGGGGAAATTAACTAGCTGCTATGGAAACTTGTTGGAAACAAATTCCCCTTAACCAAATAGAATGTCCTTTTTTAAAGACAATTTCAAAATTTTCAACTAAATCAGTAACAATTGCAATTGACTCTCACCTCATAACTAAGGAAAATAACCAAGAAAAATATCTATACAACTTTACAAAAATAGATGCATATGAAAGAACGATTAGATGGGATGGGTGCCAAGGGTAGTATAAATTCTTGTAGAATATCCATGTTATCACCTTGAGAGTGTAGGAAAGAATTAATTTCAACGAATTTGAGCTTCCTATTAGGCTCTAGTAGCTTTAAAAAATTTCTAAAAGTCTTAGCAGTAAGAAGCATTGGGTTCTTCTCCAAATTAAGCTTAATAGTTCTAGTCTTCAAATCAAACCATTTTTCACATTAGTGTCCATCCTTTTCTTCAAGTTGGTCTTCCATAAAAAAATTTGTGTTAGGTTCGTTTGTAGAAATTATGGTATATATTTGTAAATTCTCATGAAATTTGAATCAAAATCACAAGAAAAAAACCTACTATACTTCTCTATGAAATTAAATTCACAATCTAGAACATCAATCACAATATAGCAATGACAAATAACATGCATGCATACAATATTTTTCCATGGGAAAGCAATCCGCTAAAAACCCCTTTTCTTGCTTGCATTAATATGATGAATAGGGATGTATTACAATTTCTTTGATCAACCGAGCATGACCTGCAATTGAATAACCTATCTCTCTACTGACTGAGAAGATTTGACTCAAAATTAGTTAATTTATGCCTCTACTTAGCCCCTATTTCCTTGCACAATTCTTGAGGAAATTAGGCCCCTATTATTTAGTAATTTCCTCCAAAATACTTGTATAATTCCCAAGGTTTATCATCTGACTGCATGCAACACTTGTACACTTAAGACTAGTCTACAACTCATGTTACACTACCATGGAATCTCAACCACCGATGGGGAACTCAAATTATTTGCATGAATTAGCTATTTTGGCTATATTGATTAGTTAACTTGATTATTATTGATCTTGACTGAAGTCCCACTGCACAACTAACCTTCCACTAGTTCCTCTAATTGCTAGAGCTAGTTTCAATGAAAAAAACTTGAAATAACTGACCTTGATTGCTAAAAATTAGTAATCACGCGTGATTAACTAAACTCTAATTCCTCTAACTCAACTTTACTGAGCTAAATGAGTGACAAGATCCATGTCACACAAGTTAAATACATCAAAGTTTTCTGCTGATGTGGAAATTCAAATTCTCTCAATTTGACCAAGGCAAAATCAAATAGAGACTTTATTGCTTCATTTTTCAACACTCCCTCTCAACAAGAAAGGGATTATGAACCACCCCTTTCTTGCATCCATGGAACTCAAATTTCCCTCTTGATAGAGACTTTATCAAAATGTCAACATCTTGTTCTTATGTTGGAATGTATTGTAGCAACATTATCTGCCTATGAACACGGTACCATAAATAGTGATACCAAATATCTATATGCTTGGATCCATCGTGAAATGAAGGATTCTCAGAGAGCTTGATGCAACTCTGATTATCACAATAAATCACTATTGGATCCATCATCTGACTGAACGGACCCACAAGTATCTTTCTCATCCATATCACCTCACATGTTTCTTGACTTGCAGCCATGTCACTTTGCTTCTTTCAAGCCAAGTACCACAGATCCTTGCTTCCTCCTATACCAATAAATAGTTGTTGACCCAATGCTAAAAATTCCACCTAATATACTCTTTTGTTTTGATGGACTGCCCGCTCAATCTGCATCTGTGAAGCCACACAACTTCACTCCCTCTATCCATCTGTATCATAGTCCAAACTAGGTAGTGCCTTCCAATATGATTTGTCTAGCCTAACCATAGCTTGGCTTAACAAGTTGACTACATAGCACATATTTGCTCATGCATTCAAAAGATACATCAATGAACACACCAACTATCGTAAATATTAGCATCCACTTCCTCACTTGAAGTGGCATCCTCCTTCCTCCAGTTGGTCACTTGAGGTGTCTCCATGGGTTTACAACTCTCCATGCAAAATCTCTACAGTATCTCATTTCTATACTTTTCTTGAGATACAAATAGTTCCCCATTGCCTTGCCATACTTCCAACCCGAGGAGGTAGTGCATGAGACCCATGTCCCTCATTTCAAATTAACTTGCAAGGTTCTCCTTGCAATATTTGATTAGCTACTCATCATGAGATAAAATAAAATCATCAACATATAGATAATAATAAGAAATTTATCTTCTGCCAAAATATGATAGAGGTTTGCATCTACTTCACTTTTGGTGAAGCCCAAACCAGTGAGATAGTTGTTGATCCTGGTGTACCAAACACGACGTGATTATTTGATACAATACAATTGTCACTTGAGCCTTCACACATGAGACTCTCGATCAAATGTATCAAAACCTTCTATTTGCTTGATCTACACCTCCTCCTCAATAACCCCATTGAGCTATGTTGTTTTTACATATTTTTGGTGGATCTTCCACCCCATCTTTGCAACTAGTGAAAGAATTTATCTAATTGATGAGTACCTTTCTACAAGAGAAAAAGTCTTCTCATAGTCAATTCCCTCAACTTGAGGGTATCCCTTGGACACAATTCTAGCCTTATACTTCGCTATGCTTCAGTCTGTTGCATGCTTAACCTTGAAGATCCATCTCTAACCCATAGTTGATTTATATGTTGGTCTTGGGACCACTTCCCAAACACTATTATTTACAATGGATTTGTATTCCTCCACCATTGCATCAACCCATAAAATTTTCTCTATTGCTTCCTTGAAAGAGGATGGCTTAGTCTCTACAAGCTCGGTCATTATAGCCATCTAGCCAATGTACCGATTAGGTGACCTCCTCTACTTGCATAAATTTCATGGAGCTCCCAAATTATCCTTCGCATCCTGCATAGGTCTATCATCTTCTGTAGTCCTTTTTATTCCTCCTTTGGATGGTTCTCCTTGAGTGGATGTCTCCACTCTCTGCTCCTCAATTTATGATTGCTTCACAACTTCCTAAGGCTTCTTCATTGGAGCTAAAATATCCTCCTCTGGTGTGATATAAAGCTTCCTTTCAAGAGGAAATTGCATCTCTTTCTTCACATCAAACTTTACATCCCTTCACATAAATATCATTCTTAGGTAAGGTACATACACACAATAGTTGTGTGGAGCTTCTGTGTAACCCATACCCCCAGATCTGCTATTGACTCAAGCTTCTTCCTAGAATCTTTGGAGACATGATAGTAAACAGAGGCTCCAAGAATCCCAAAGTGAGACATATCCATATTTCTCCCCGAGAAATCCTCCTACAGTGTAATCATACCAGGAATCTAATGAGTACTCTGGTTCTTTAAGTAGAATGTTGTATTAGATGACACTACCCAAAAGTGTAGTGGTAGGCCTTGGTAATGCAACTTATCCCTCACAACTCTAACAATTCTTGAGTTCTTTTTCTCAACTACCCCATTCTGCTATGTGTTGTGGGGTGTTGTCATCTCTCTTTAAATGGATTCTTTCACACAGAAATTCTTGAACTCATTCAAAATCTACTCACTTCCATTGTCACTCGTAAGATCCTTCACCTTCTTGTCAATCTCTTTCTCAACTAGTGCCTTGAATTCTAAAAACTTGGAGAATATCTAATGTTTCTTCCACATAAAAAATATCCAAAAATTCCTTGAAAATTCATCAATAAAAATTAAAAAATATGTGTCTGGTATTGGTGGATTTTTAGAAAGGTCCAAAAACATCAGAGTGGATCCTTTCCAAGACTGCATGCACTTTTCTTTCCTGATCATGGAATGCATATTTGTACACTTCCCGCAAGTACATCCTTTGCATATGTCCTACAGCTAAGTTCTCCTTTAGGGAGGCCAATGTTTATTTGTTGTATAATATTCAAGGCTCCATGAAGCAAATGGCCAAGTCTTCTATTCCAAAGTTTACAGACATCGCGACTCTTCACTTTCTCCACCTTATTGGTTAATGTAGCATAGTCTTCCACATCTATCTTATATAGGTTGTTCACACGAACCACAATTTACTTCACCTATCCCATGGATATGTGTCTCAAGAATGCTTTCCTTTTCCCAAATATCACATCATAACCATGATCTTCCAAAACTATAATATAGATGCGATTTTTCTTTAGGCCTAGAATAAACATGACATTCTTGAGTCTAAGAGGGGATCCCCAATCCCTCTAAAAGATAATTGTACCATTCTCAGTTGCATTGTACATTTTTTCATCCCCCATCTCAATATGCATTTGGAGATATTTCTCCTCCAAGTCACTAAAAAACTATCTACACCTTGTCATGTGGAACGATACACCTGAGTCTAGGTACCACATGCTTCTCATCGTTATGCTCGCCATGCATGCAATAAGGGTGAAGTCAAGCTCAAAACGTGAAGCGAAGGCTTCATCTGCCACTCATCTTGAGTTCTTCTTGCTCAACTTTTTGTGTGGACACTACATGGCATAGTGCTCGAATTCATGACAATTGAAGCATTTAATTTTGGAAAAATATTTCTTCTTTCTCCCTTGGCTAGATTCTAGTTTGGTTTGATATTTCTTCCCTTTTCCCTTCTTTCCCTTTCCAACCAATGCAAATTTTTCTTCATCCTCACCCTTAGATGAATTCCCATCTCTAGTATTTCTCCTGATCTCCTCTTGTACCCAATCAGACCATAAGTGTTCCCAATTTGGTAATTTCTCCCTCTCGTTCACCAAGACTTGGTAGCTATGCTAGCTTTTAGGAAGGCCTATAAGAACTAGGCTTATCAAGTCATCTTCTACAACATTTATACCAACCCCTCCAAGTTAATCAAAAACTTGTGTGAACCTTCTCATATACTACGAAATATTTTCATTCTTTTGCATCTTGATATTTTGAAGTTTATCCTTGAGTTCCAGCATCCTATGGTCACTACTATTCTTGAACAATACTGTCAGTTCTTTTGCAACTTTCCACATTGTGAAACGATTTTCTTTCCCATGGAGATTTGAGACAATGTGATCTCATACTCCCTCCAATATTATCCTCCTAATCTTGGTTACATATTTCTTCCATTGAGATAGGTTATGTGCATT
This sequence comes from Pinus taeda, assembly GCA_000404065.3. Classification (NCBI taxonomy): domain Eukaryota; kingdom Viridiplantae; phylum Streptophyta; class Pinopsida; order Pinales; family Pinaceae; genus Pinus; species Pinus taeda. The sequence goes on from APFE031602957.1 coordinate 12,295, forward strand.
AGATGTCTGTGCTTTTGCAACATGTGTCTTGATGTATTCTAGCAATCCATTTTCATACAACAACATCTCCATGTGATCATTCCATGCAATGAAATTTGAATTTCCTTCCAAGGTATACTCAAGTCTCAACCCATTGAAGGTCATTTTCCCAACTTTGAAGAGATCCTGCTACACTGAACTAGAATTTTGATCCTCCTGAGAAACAACTTTGAAATTCCTATTCTAATGTGAATCATACTCTAGTACCATGTAGATATTATGGTGTATATTTGTAACTGATCGTGAAATTTTAATCAAAATCACAAGACACAAACTTACTCAGCTACTCTATGGAATTCAACTCACAAAACCTTGGAATATCCACCACAACTGGAGAACTCAAATTCTCTGCATGCATTAGCTATGTTTGGTTGATTTATCAGTTCACTAGATGATCACTGAGTTTGACTGAAGTCTCACTGCACAACCAACCTTCCATTAGTTCCCCCAACAATTAGAACTAGTTTAACTGAAAACAACTTGAAATAATAGATATTGATTGGTACAAATTAGCAATCATACATGCTTAACTAAACTCTAACTCCTTTAACTCAAATTTACTGAGCTATCTGAGTGACAAGATCCATGTCACATAATTTAACTACATCCAAGTTGTTTGCATATGTGGAAATTCAAATTCTCTCAATTTGACCAAGGCAAAATCAAATTGAGACTTTCTTGCTGCATTTTTCAACATCCTTTGATCTCGTTATCTTTGAAAAATTATCCTTTTGTTCTATGGCTAATTTAGGTATTACTATATTAGATACATTGAAAATATTCACCCTCATTTCCTCTATGAATTTAAGAATGTCCTAGGCCTTTTTGAGGGTGGTGTGGCATATTTCCACAAACTCTTCCTTCACATTTTTGAAGGGCCATATTTCTCTATTTTCTTTTGTGGGGTGCCAATTTTTTTCCCATAAATGTATACATATGTCTCTATACATTTTTCAACCTCCTTTACCATCTCTCATGTCTATGTGAGTCTAATGAAATAATTCCACATCTACCCAAAATTTGTTAATATGTATTGATGTTGGGTACAACCCAGCTTGGCCTAGTTTTTGGTGAAGACCCCACATTTTGTGGAGTGGAGTGTGAAGTAAAGAATGTAGTAGAGCACAAATTGGACTTCACAGTATATATACCGCATGGTATATGGGGTTAGGGGTGGGTCAAAGCCCCTTATTTTTGTTAAAATAATGTAATGTTGTAAATGATGAATGGTTTTTTACCATAGTAGCTTGTATTAGGGGCGTCCATAGTATAAGGACCATGGTATTGCAATGATATATCCCTTGATGTAATAGTATATATTGGGATGAATAACAAAGAAGGAGATAGTCTAGAAGAAACACATAATGTATTGAATGGTTGTATCTTTGTGATTTGTGGTTTTGGGAAAGAAGGTGAGGCTTTGCAGCTGAGTGTGCAGAGACCTAAGTCTGCAGTTGAGTGTGTAGGCCAAGAACTATTGTGGTACAAATTCTCTATTATAAGCAACATTTCTTATCGACGTAGTCACACATTGGGATCAAGCATGGTAGAATTTGGGACTTCATGTGTTTATTTGCTTATTATCTATGATATGTAGTAGTTTATTGCAACTGTATATTGTTTCAGTACAGTGAATTTTTATGGATGTATATGATATTTTTTAATTGATGAATGTAATGTGTTGAAGTAATGTATCAATGAGAAGTAACTTATGAATGTTAAGTATAAGAAAAAATAGAAATACCACATCTCTGCATCCCTCAAGAGTACAAAAACCTAGTTCTGCATCCTCCCATAGTCACTTTGTGTGAGATTGCAATCTTCTTGCAGGTTGTTGTTGAAAGAACCTGATTAAGGGTTTCTTCAGTGTGCAATATAGGTCAAACCTGGGTTAACCCAATATAAACCAAAAAATGGTTATGTTGTTGAGATTGGGATCTGTTTGAGGGATATGTTGATGTGACATCTATCGAAGAAAGAAATTTGAGATTGGGTAGAACAGAAAGAACGAGAATTCGCAGATCAAGAGAATAGAAGTCCTCATTTGTCATCTAAAAAGTGTTTACAGGAGTATATTTTCGAAGATCAATGTGAAATTTTCTTCGGTTCATGTTTATCTGTACGAGTGGATATCAAGGTTAACCAAGAGAAAGGATTGTTTTAAAGGAGATGAACTAAGGAATGGACTCTTGAATTGATACAATGACTCAAGAGCACTGACAATAGGATTTCAAGAGATGTTGATTTCTAGATTGATATCATCTTGGGAGGATTCATTACTGAGTTCGTCATAGACTCGATTGTGTCCTACGACAAAACAGAACATCAATTTTTCAAAGGACAGCGAGGTAAGTATTTGAGATCTTTGAAACTCTAGTTTAAGATGATTTTGTGTGAAAAGGGAATTTTATGAATGTAATCAGATTTTTGGATTAGTTATGTTTGGGATGAGATCTAAAGAAGAAAATGGAACAACGCAAAGTGATAAAAGATATAGATTAAACACTAGAAAAATCTTGTTTCCAAGATCTGAAGACCTTCATAGAAACTAACTATAGCCCTTTTTTGAGTGAATTTGAAAGCGAAGAAAGCCTCCCTAAGAACCCCGAAGTAACACAACAATATTCACCCTTCCAGCCTAAAAGTTCGTCAAAGATGGAATCGAGTAATAATCAGGGTTATTTTGTTTTTCCCCATCCCCCTACCCCATACCTCCCCTTATGAACCCCCTCCTCACTCTCCCCTCTGAGAAGAAATATAGACAATGATATTAAGCTACTTGTTTTTAAAGGAACTGAGTTGGAGGATCTAGAGTAGTTCTGTTTTTTACGTGAAGTAGTATTGACAATGAAGCAGGTCCATGATGAAAGTATAAATAAGGCACAACACATCACGACATTCTAAGATAGATCATTGACGTGGTACATGAAGTATTTGAGCAGTCACATCAGATCATTTGTAGACATGAAAACAATAATGGTAAAAGAATTTAAGAAGCTAAAGTTTGAGTCATAGTGCATCACTGAGTTAAAGGAGATCAAACAGAGGACTACTGAGTCTATTTGGGAATTTGATCATAGATTCAAGGTATTATTGGATCAGGTAAGATTTTACATAAATCCATAGCAAAATAAGGAATCATTCATAGTTGCATATCTACCACATATCAGATTTCCTTTGACATAACAAAAGATAGAAACTCAAGCCGAAGCTCTAAAGTTGGCGATGAAATTATAATCTTTGCCTATATGAGATACGAGTGCAAATATGCAACAGATTCACAATCAACTGGAAAATTTGACTCTGCAATTACTAGATATAAATAAAATCAAAGAAGTCAGAGGAGAAGTGTGGTGTACAAAGTGCAAATCAGAAGGCCACTCTAAAGAACAATGCCCTCTCTTTAGAAATTACACGGCTAGTGGAACACCCAATCCCTTAAAAGTAGGATCCAGCCTATGGTGTGATATATGCAAGATCAGAGGCCAGCATCACTCAGACAATTGTTACCTGTTACAAAAATATGTGCAGACTCCAAGACACGTATATTGCAATTTGTGTAAATATATAAGACATGATGAGAACAATTGTCGAGCGTTATGAACTAATGATGGAGTGCAGTGTTGAAACTTATAGAATGCAAGCAAAAGAACATGGACATGAAGGCAGTGGAAAAAATGGTGGTTGAGGAGGCTACCAAGGAATAGGTCGAGGTGTTGGAGCTAGTTGAGGACATGGATAAATTATTTTTTATAACTACAGCCAAGCATGTCATTTTGCTAGAGATTGATAGAACCCTACTACGACATGTAAGTACTATAAATATTTTGAAAATGTAATTGAAGAATTTCCTGTACTTATGGAAAAAATGGAATCAACAGCTGACACAAAATATTCAAATGATCACTGCTGAAAGAAGGAATGACAAACCATGAATTAGTATTGTTAATAGAAGTAGAGTTGTGAACAGAAGTGATAAAGAAGATGAGGAGGAAGAATCTAAAAGTACATGGGTGAGAAAATCTATTGAGAAAGCTCTTTATTTTATATTCAGAAGGAAAGATAAGTGTTTATGGAAGTAAAGTGAAGCTTTATGGATGATGGAGCTTCAACCTCCAGCGTGCAACCAAAGAAAAAAACTAGTTGTGATGTATCATTAACTTCCACACAGAATCAAGTTTCGACGCAGAACCGAGCCTCGACACAGGATGGAACTCTGACATAGGATAAGGAGTCAACAAATAAAGGAGGTACTTTAAAGCCTTTTATGAAAAATTGTATGAAATTATTAAGAGATCAAAAGTTTGTATAAGGGCTTCAAGTCTTGATAGATTATTGTGCATCAAAAGAAACACCGCGAAGTGAGATGCATGCAATGAATAATTTGCATCAACAGAAGAGAATTGGAAGAGAAATGAGGCTTAATGCATAGATAGGAGAATATTAGATGGATCAAGTTATTCTATATTTGGGATCTAATGCTAATGTTTTGACAAAGCAGACTTCAGAATTAATTAGTAAGAGGAAGCTACAAGGGTCGCCTATTTAGTGAAGGATGAAAAATCATAAAAAGATCTTCCCCTTTGGAAGCTACCAGGTGTAACAGTGAATATTGAAGGAGTTCACACTACTATTTAATTTGAAGTAATAGAGATCATTGATGATAGTAACCCTTATCCTGCATTGCTTCGACTTGACTAGGAATTTTATAACATGACTATAATTAATCTAAAGAAGAGACAGATGATATTCGAAGATAATAATATGAGGGTAATTGTTCCCTTGGATCCATCAAAAGAAGAATGTTATATAGAACCAGATAGAGAAGAGTACTACGCAACTGATATAGATAATATCTATCAATTGAGACCAAAGGAAAATGATTTTGTTAATCCTACTACAGAGAGAAAGTTAACTTGGGAGCATGATAGTTCTTGTGCATCAGACCCAGAAGAATAATTGGAGAACTAGTAGAACATGCGACATGAAGTATCTACAAGGCGTTGTGCAAGAATTTCCAAATCAGTTCATTACATGACATCTGAGGTATGTAACCTGCCTTATTATGATGGCTTAAGTGATGTGAATATTTTCCTTGATGAATATGTGGAACAGGTTCCAAAAATTAAAAGATTGTTAGCCTTTTATATAGCCCTAAAAGCTACTCCTAATAGATGGTGGGGTGCACACAAGAAGAATATAGAAGGTTAGAAAGATTATCAAACATTGATGTTGATAAGGTTTGGATAGATAGATACAAAAATAGAGATAAAATATGATGGTGAAACTAACCCTAGGAAACATATCTAGCTATGGACTACAACATGGAAGGAGATTCCACAACAAGAATGGGTACATGGATTCCTTCATACATTAGAGACAATCCCTCAGAACTGGTAGATAGAAATAGAGCTATAACATGGTACAGTAAATGGGAAAGACATGGTCCATGATTTTATATTAACATTCAACTTTGAAGATGATTGTTCGTACATAGATTGGCCCTTCAGACAGTTAATAAGAAAATATTTGAGAATGTAACTCCACTAACATTGCAACAAACTGATTGGGTTGTGCAGATAGAAAGAAATATAATTATATAGCCTTCTTGTTGGACCTATCAAACAACGTGGAAAGAGGAATGGTGTGAGGTACATAATTACTACGACTAATTATTTGACAAGGTGGGCCAAAGCACAACTAGTAAAGGATTGCAGCACAGAGACTGTTGCAACTTTTATTTTCGAGTATATATTGTCTAGATTTGGATGTCCAAATATTTTGATGAGTTACCAAGGTTCGCACTTCCTGTATAAAATAATTGAAGCATTGATTGATGAATTCCAAGTTTATCATTAGAAGATACCCCTTATCACCCTCAGGCCAATGGAAGAGTAGAAGCATTTAATAATATTTTGGAGAATGCATTGACTAAGGTATGCAATGTGAACAAAGATGATTGGGACCTTATATTCCAACAATATTATGGGCTTATAGGACTACATGCAAGAAGTTGACAAGTCAGACACCCTTTAGGTTGGTTTATGG
>APFE031602967.1:0-18004 GCA_000404065.3 Pinus taeda
TTTAGAATTGATTTGCAGTAATATAGTGTAAATTTTATAAAAAAAATCATATAACCAAAATTAAAATAAAAAATGATACATTGCTAACAAAACCAATCACAAACCAACCAAATATATATCTCCCAAATAACTATCAAAATAAAGTCCAAATATGAAATATACACACAAAAACATTATAATTTTTTTAGAAGAAAAAGCAGTATTGATTGTATTATATTCAATATAAACAGAAATGTATACAAAAGAGCGCATCTGTCCCTGGAGAAGGCAAAAATTCCAGCTAGCATCTAGAGAAATCTTTCCTTATACATTACAAAAAAAATTTGGGATCTTGATATCTAATGTTCATAACAAAAAACTATAACTTTCCAGAATATGTAGAAAGCCAACAGATTGAGATATTTTCAGATATTTGGCTGTAATTCATACCTGTAGATGTTGACTTCATATTCCTGGCATTGTGAAGGGCAGAATGTCATCTGTACAGGGGAAAGAAGTGATAAACAGGTGCCACTTACAGAGAGGCTAATGTAATCCTTTTTTTGACAAAATATCAGCTTGTGCATTTTGTTTGCCCCTTATATGAGTGATGGGGAAGGTGGTTGGCTTCCATAGAGCTGTTATCTTTGCTAACCATCCAGTGAGGCTGTCACTCTGAATTGCATGTATGCCTTTCACATGTTCTATGATAATTTTTGAGTCCCAATATACATTAATAGGCTCTATATCCATAAAAGTGCAGAATAAAAGTAGACCATGTAGGGCCATTGCCTCTGCCTTGTTATTTGTTCATTTGCCACCGTCCCAATATAAGGAGAATTGGAGGTCATTTGTCATAGCTATGTAAACTCCACAAGCGCAATAGTCATTCTTTGTCACCTAGTCTAAATGTGCCCTTGGAAATGTGAGATGTTGATCACCGTCGAGATTTTTCTGTAAGGGCAAGTTCTGTAAAATGGAGGAATAATATGGAATAACCTTATCCAAAATACAACTGAAAGGTTCCTTGCAATTTTGGAAGATTATGTTGTTCCTCCACTTCCACATGAACAAAAAAACAATTAATGGGATGGGGCTCCAGATAGCTTTTTGTGCTTCCCACCAACTGTATCCTTCTGTAATCGAAGGATGAGAAATCGTTGGAAAGCCAATATATGTGGCTAGTTGCCCCACAAAGACAGCTATTGAGGACAGTATAAAAAAGTATGCAAGTTTTCATCAGAGTTGTCTAAACATATCATACACATAGCTGGACCCTGCAAGCTCTTTTTCTGTAAATTTGTCCAGATGAGGTTCTTATTATGAAATACAAACCAAAAAAAAAAAAAATGATTTTAATCGGGCAGTTTGTCTTCCAAAGAGAGGGAGGAAAATATTGAGGGGTACCTTTCTGCAGCTCTATCAAATAAAGATAAATGTCTCTAACCAATACAAGGGAACTGCCTTTTTAACATGCCATTCTATGCTGTCTCTATCCTGGGATTTGTGAAAACCTGCACTTCTCATATGACAGATGACGCTTTTCCATTGTGTAGCCATAGCTCCATGTGGGCCCATATTCTTACAATTCTTCCATTGCGGAATGGCACTCTTCCATCCCTCAATAAAAGAAAATTCCTTTATTGTGGAGGATCAATAGAAGTTGAGGGGAGATTGGCTTGATGGAATCAACACCTATCAGGTTGTTGCAACCGGTATGAAAAGCCCAAATAAAGTTGAGGGGAGATTGGCACTGAATCAATTCCCTTGATGGAATCAACACCTATCAGGTTGTTGCAATGGGTATGAAAAGCCCAAATGAAGTTTCCGCAAAAAAATGGAAGAATCCTTTGAAAACTTAGCATAGTGGAACCTTGTGAGGGCCATTTGAAATTGTTCCTGTACCAATAGAAAATATCATTGTTGCCAAGGTATTTCATTTTGATAGCACGAATCCATAAGCCATTTCCAAAAAGCACCCGCCACAAAGATTTGCATAGTAGAGCCTTGCCAAAAAGGGCGCATGTTCATGATGCCGGAGCAGCAGATCTTTTAAGGAAGGGCGATATTTTAGAGTTTGGTAAGGTGGAATTTTCTTTTGTCCTTGTTTCCTCCCCAAATGTAGGTAGCCATTAACCTATTCAGCTTATTAACAATGGCCAAAGGGATGAAAAATAGATGTGCCCAATAAACACAAATTTGGGCAAGGAGTGACTGAGCTAAGATCATTCTGACAGCAAGCTATAAGCATTTAAACTCCCAACCTGAAATTCTTTTGTAGAATCTGAGATGAAATCCCATATATTTAAGCCCCTCTTTAATGGAGATGGCCTGAATGTTATAAACTCGAGAGATGTATTCCATCTCCACTTCGACCACCTTACCAAAGTGGAAAGAGGATTTGCCCTCGTTAATGGAAAGGCCAGTCACCTTTTGGAATGAAAGAATTATCTCATGTAAAATCTGCCATGTTTTCTTGCAAAGCCTAGCAAACAGAAGGACATCATCCACAAAGAGGTTATGAGTGTGAAGATTACCTCTGGAGATGGCAAGGGGACCAACTTTACAAGCAACAACGGCTCTCTTAATGTGAAGCCTTAGGGAGTCCATCTCCAATATGAATAAAATAGGAGATAAGAAGCACCCCTAGGGGAGCCCCTTTTCCGCAAATTGTAGCGAATCCATTGATGAGAATTGCGAAATTGATGTCTTGCACACATGCCATGATCCAATTTGTGCACAGGCCATTCAAGCAGATTTTGATAAGTAAACATCTAAGGAAGCTCCAGGCAATCAAAGGCCTTTTTTAAATCAATTTTTAGGATAGCAGCCCCAATATTCCTAATATGCATGGAGTGTAAGGTTTCTTGAGTTATGGCTACAACATCCTCTGCCGATAAGAAATCCATGTTGTTCCCTTGAGATGTGAGCTGATAAGTTGCCTCTGATTCTCTCTGCAATAAGTTTAGAAATGATTTTGTAGATGGCTTTGCATAATGAAATCTGCCTATAATCAACAAAGGAAGAGGATTCCTTTTTTTTTTGGAATAAGAGCTATGTAGGCCTATAATCAACAAAGGAAGAGGATTCCTTTTTTTTAGAATAAGAGCTATGTAAGTAGAAGAGATATGAGGATTAATTCTCCCTTGCATTCTGGTTTCTTCCACCAACCCCAAGATGTCATTTTCATGAAATCAAAAAAGTATATAAAAATGTCAATGGTCCAACAGTTTGGGCCAGAACATTTATCTTTTTTGAAAGACCGCATAACAGATAGTAATTCCTCCTCCCAAACAGCAGCAGAGATTATTTCATTGTCTTCATCCTTGAACATGCAAGGAAATGGATCTATACCCCATAGGATGCTCACTTTTATAAGCAGTCTTAAAGTGCTTGACAGCTTCATTAGAAATGTCATCTTCGGAGTGAAGCAGGTCTCCATTCTCATTTTTTTATTTTTCAAATAGAATTTGTGGCTCTTCCTTTGTTCGCGAAACCGTGAAGAAATTTTGTGTTCTTATCACCTTCTCTCAGCCTTGTAGCGCTGTTCTTATCACCTTCCCTCAGCCATGTAACGGGGCTTTTGAGCCACCAAGAAATCTCTTCAAACTTTAAGATTTGCTGCTTTTTTCTCTCAAGTTCCCTAGAGCTCCATGGGATGGAGTTGGAAGTCATGGTTGCAGCAATATCGGCAAGCTCCTTTTCTATATTCTTTAGCTCAGCACTATTTATTTGTTTATTTGCCATTTCTTCACCATAGATTTGAGAGAGCCCAATTTGCCTATCAAGTACTCCGAGGGGGAGGTACCAGCTGACAAACAATTCGGCAAGATTGAAAAAAGACAAGCAAGTCCTTATCCACAATACCAATTCCAACTCGGTAAGATTAAAACAAGGAGTGCAAGTCCTTATCCACAATCTCTGCATAAAGTCTAAGCCTGTAGTGTATTATGCATTTAAAACAAGGCGCACAAGTCATCATCCACAATCTCTACATTTGATCTGAACCTGTAGTGCACTGTGCAAATCCATTTGCATTGTACACAATTGCCCTTTTTAATGTTTTAAAATTAAACGCATTCCAACGGCTGCCAAATGTGAAGCTTGTTTTTCACATATAACATCTAAGTAGGTGTTTGACACTCCCCCTCTTAATTATTTTAGGTATTATTGTGTGTTCATACTTTTACCGTCCATGAAAGTGAGTTGAATTATCTCACAATTTTGAGATGTTCATATTAAGTTTTAGATTCATATAGTTTATAATATGCTTTTAAATGTAATGTTCTTTGAAAGAGGTCTTGCTGCAAATTCCGAAATCAAAGGAGCAGACGAGACAGATAGCAAGAAGCAGCGGAAGAACCTATACAGAGGTATAAGACCACGCAGGGGAAGATGGGGTGTAGAAGTCAGGGATCCCATCGAAGGCGTGAACGTTTGGGTTGGTACCTATGACACACCGTTAGAAGCTGCTTTAGTATATGATGCAGAAGCCAAGAGGCGCAGAGGGAAGAAAGCCAGGCTCAATTTTCCTGAGGAGGCACCTCCCAAAAAGCCTCATCCCAAAAAGAGTAGGAAGACATGTAAGAGTAAGAAGACATATGAGAGTGAGAAGACATATAAATGCACACACTTGCCAGGACGTTCAGCAAGCTCAAGTGACGCTCAGGGCAGAAATTCCAATGTGGAAGCTAGTGCAAGATTTTTGAATGGGGTCCGTCAGATCTTTCAATCTGATTCACCCTTACAAAGTAGATCTGTTGAGTCACCAATAGGAGGGTATATGCCTATCAGCTCAGTTGAAACACCACTTGTACCATTTCATGATCAGGTGCAAGGCATCAATTCTGAGAACTTCATGACACCACCCTTACAAAGTAGAACTGTCGAGTCACTAATACCAGGGGATATGCATATCAGCCCAGTTGAAACACCACTAGTACAATTTCATGATCAGGTGCAAGGCATCAATTCTGAGAACTTAATGACACCACCGTTACAAAGTAGATCTGGTCACTCACCTATACTAGGGGATATGCATATCAGCTCAGTTGAAACACCACTTGTACCATTTCATGATCAGGTGCAAGGCATCAATTCTGAGAACTTCATGTCAGAATTTGAATCGGGCATCAATTCTGAGAACATATCAGAGTTTGTGTCTAACGTTCAGTCTGTTGAAAAACATATTGAATTTTGGAATATGAATTCAGATTATAATCGCAATTATTTTGATGACTGGTGTTCACCTCAAGGGGTTGATGATGTTAATACATCATCTGCACTCAGCGCTACTGATTTGGCCAATTGGGCTAATATAATTGGTATTTCTGAGGGCAACAATCGCAGTTATTTTGATGACTGGTGTTCACCTCAAGCGGTTGATGAAGTTATTACATCATCCACACTCAGCACTACTGATTTGGCAAATTGGGCTAAGTGCACTACTAGTTTGGCCAATTTGGCTAATAGAATTGGTACTTCCGAGGGCAACAACACTACTATTGTGGGAAATGTGGCAGGGCAAGCAATAATGGATATTCCTGAAGGCATTCTTCAGAATGCTAGCTCATTGATTGAGAAGAATGTTTTGCAGCCCCAAATAAGCCAGGCGACCTTAAAATCCAATTCAATTGAGGAACCAGGCATGGATTCTTTCCTTGCATTGCTTCAATTTCTAGAATCAACTGGACACGCTGATACCAGTGGAACCTATATTCCTTTGCCAGAAGAATGGAATTTTGATGATGAAATGTCCAAATTCGGTTTCTAAGTTAACCAATGCAAGCTGGAATTTTGATGATGAAATGTCCAAATTGGATTTCGAAGTTAACCAATGTAAGCTGGAACTTTGATGATGAAATGTCCAAATTGGGTTTCTAGGCTAACCAATGCGAGCTGGATGTAGCTCCATCAATGTAAAAGGCGACTTGATATGAAGTTTTGACAGTTAGGCAGTGCAGATCTCATTATTCATTTTGTCTCTAGCTTCATATATTCAAGTTGTTGTTGTTTTTTTTGGCCTCATTCAATCATTTATATGAAGATGTTATTTGTAACTTCTATTCTCTGCACATTCTGAAGTTATTTATGCGCCTTGCAGAATGAGCTTTTTATTGGTTTATCTGGTTTTTGTCATCAACTTCGTCTGCCAGAAAATATTACACAGCTGTTGTAAACATTCAAAATCAATTTTGAAATTCTGGCTCTTTTTATCAATTCTGCAATCATAAATTTGTTGATTCTAGATCACGCTGACATAGTCAAAATTCCGCAACCAAACGTGAGCCGTAAAAGTCAAAATTCAGAAACTTTATGGCTTTTCATGCTCAGCCAGGGGAACACTAAGAACTACGCACAGTCGTCATAAATGCCTGTTTTGAACTTTGTTTTGGAGTTAGTGATATATGGTGTTTTTTTGGAACTTTGTAGTGTTAAAATACCAAATCTATCTGATAAGTTTTGCTTTCATCATCCACAGCCAAAGAAAATGTTATGATTACTTGCTTTTGAAAATTGAAGTAACAAAGAAACACAGGTAGAATGATTTACTTTTGTAGCACAATTTTAAAAATCTTTTTATCTAGTTGCGTTTAGAGTAGTTGTCTAATTCAGTATGGATGTCTAATTCAGTATGGAAGAGATGTAGTAATACAAACATAAATATTTGGTTTTGATAACTTTCTTGATTGTTTTTAGGTTGCAGATTTTGATAACCTTGTTAGCTGTTTTTGGGTAGCAGATTTTGATAGCCCAAGGTTTTGGCAATAATATTTGTCCTGATAAAACTTAGATAAGTATGAGAAAATCTATAATAGAATGTAAGTGTACCAATCTGGTTAATAAAGTACTTCATTGTATCTGGATAACCATTTTTTAAATCTAGATCTTGTTAATATAGTAATTCATTGTATATGGATAACAATTTTTGATGTGAAATATGTAGAACAATTTTTCATGTCAAACTGTTTATTATTTCAAAATAAGATTGACCTGTGACAGTGAACTTCAAAAAGAAACAATGCAATTCTAGGAAATATTGCAGCTTCTTTCATGGCTTCTTCTCCTAGTCATGGATTTATCTCTAGCAACATTGATCTCACTATGGCTTGAGCTAACAGAAAAAGGTGGTATTGAATGACTCTGTCTACTGCGTCTGATTGGTTGATTAGGGAGCTTGAATCTAACTCCCATGCAGAACATTGGTCTTCAGCCCTTATTTGCCAATCTGAAGCCCAGTTTGATTTTCCTGAAGCGTTTTGATTCTGAGTGGGTTTGAGGTTAGAAGATCTTCTGGAACCTCCGAGGCTTAGCTTTTGTAGTGATTTGATGAGGCTCTGAGCTATGCCACCACCTCCACAGCCTTTGGTAACTGAATGTAATCTTTTAAAATCTGAGTTCTCCCTTAATTTATAAGGTAGCTCATCTTCTGCAGTCACACTGTCACTATTATTTTCTTTTTCTGTGATGCTACCGTTGATTTTGTTCCTCATGCATGCCATGTCTTCTTCAAGGTTTATAAGTCTAGAATCTGTTTCATCCATGTCAGACTTCAAATTGGATGCTTGGCCAATGACTGAATTCTGTTTCAGTAGAAAGCCCAAAGAAGAATCTCGGCCCTCATGCTTTCTTCTTTCACTTTTGTTTAATGGGTGTGGCATATCATGTGCAGATGGTTTCTTGTTGTTGCTTACGTTTTTTTCTAATGTGAGAGCCTAGTGCTACTGCTTCTTGGCGGTAGCCTGGTGATCTGAGAAGTGGGTGTACGGTTTGCCTGCAGTTGATGTATGTACATGGCCTGCACTATCATTCACAATGGCATGAAGTCATTCTGGACTGCATGAAAGCAAGCAAGTCTCCTGTGATAGCTTTTGGCAGTTGAGGGTTTTGCAAATGTCCAATCTCTCTGCATTTGATGTCTGTGGATGGTTCTGTGTAATGAATCCACCTTATTAAATTACAAAAATTACATACATCATAAAAAAAATTACCGTAACTATAAAGTTTCTGCACAATATTGAATTCTTGATATACACTGAGGTCTAGATTTTCTTGTAATCACTATTATACTAGCATCAACACTTTAATTCAGAGGGTTTGGTTCCATGCTTGGTGGTCCAAGCGGCTTGCAAATAGATTCCAATCTGCTTTTTATGCTTTTGCCATCACCTCGCTTGCTTTCACGCCCCCAAGCCTAAAAGTAGTCTTTCAACCGCTCTTGGCGAGGTGAGGCACCACTAAACACTTTCTTTTCAACAATACTTATGTTCGTGGACTACGCCTAACCACTTACTCCTACTTAGTTTTTGTTTCTCAACCAAGTATTATTTCTTTATCTTTTATACCAATGAACACCCATACACATTCATTATCAACAACAATTATAAACTATGAACACAATTGCACAGTATAAAGGGAGCGGAAACTCTGTGAACAATGAGTCTGCCCAACAATATATTATACAACAGTTTTTATAAGCTTTTACAAGTATACTTGGTAAGTCCAAGTTTCATACTTAGCCAATTTTACAATCCAAGGCAAAACTCGGTTGCCTAGCTCGTCGACACCTCCGCACAATCGCAACATGACTCACCAACGTTTCGTTCACCTTGTTTCATGTTCATGTTGATTGCCCAACTCGGCCGCACCTCCAAGTCGCCACAGAGAGGCGCCTCCAACTGAGACACACCTCTGTCCACAATCTCAACACTTCACCAAGTCACCGTGCACACTTGCACGACGAGCGGGCGCTCACTCGAGTCACCAAGACACCCATGTCAAGTCGTCGCACAAACCTTCGCACAAACTAGGCGCCACACCCATGCACGCCACAACCGTCCGTCAGGCGCCACACACCCATGCACGCCTTCACCCAACCACTGGGCACTCCTGCCTGCACCTTCACCCACATTCGAGACAAAGTGAGTCACCTCCGTGCAACCGTGCCCAAGAATGGGCGCATCCAAATCTACGCCTTCCTCTTAGTACTGCGCACTAAATCTGCGCCTTTCTCCCATCGAGCGAAGAAGATGAGCGAGTGATTGATGGTGGAATGAGCTCCACGCTCATCCAATATATACACATGCGTAGGGTGAAGTCTAGCTGCCCAACTGACTCGCCCAACACCCCAACGCCATCGCAAAAGCTTCAACGCACCGTCCGCTTTTCCCACGTTCAAAGGTCGGCCTCCATACATGTTCGCACATGCTATCATGCCTATAAACAAGCTCGCTCTCCCTTCCCTTGTGCGCATAAGTATCATCGCACTACAGGAAGAGCTCACATCCCGTAACCGCAGTCCGTTCAGCCCGTCTGTCACTCGTTCAAGCCTCACCCGTGCGCACGCCTTTTCACCCGCGCACCCAGGAACTACAGGTCATTACACTTGCCATGCCTGCCGCGAATGTTATTAACTCTACCCGCTTCATCTAGTACGTGGCCCAGGCAGGTTGTCCGATCTCATCAGCCCACTTGGAAAACCCGCCCTCATTGACTGTGCATGATATCTCCCGCGATCCAACAAGGGAGACCTTCTCATGACTTACTTCTTCTTTGGAATGCAATGAGATTGACCTCCTTTGCTTGGCAGCTCTCCTGCAGAGCCTGCTCTGGTTTGCCCCTTCCATTAGCAGCTCCAGTATACTGGGCACACAGAATTACGTTCAAGTTGTCAGTATTGTTCAGACTCAGGTTTTGGCAACAGACAAGACCTTTCAGGTAAATTGTGTTTCTGTAGAGCTATTACATGCTTACCTTCTTAAACATTCATAGCTGGAAGCGCTACATGCTCACGAGTTGCTCTAATCATGTTTTCTTTTTATGTGGGTTCATGCTCCTCGCAGGATGTTCCGGGTACAGCTATGGCTCTTAACTATTTCAAAAGAAGAGGTGCTCCTTTAGTGGCAATTTCGACATCTCCCGAGTAAGACATGTTTGGGTTGGAATCTTACTCGCATTGTCCCTTTTTCTTGGCTGTCTCAGTTATTGTGTATTTGTTTTATGAGTCGCATTAATCGAATACCTTATGGCTATGATACCATGTAGGATGCCTGTTGACTGCCTCAAATCTCTCGGCTACAACTGGTGGAAAGGCGCACCTACAGCGTAGGGCTTTAAGGGTTTCCACGTAAGAGTTCATCCCGACCTGGTGCCCTCGAGCTGAAGGATTAAGGTTTAGGGTGATCTCTAGGTCTTGATACTCTGCATATTATATGGCTTCTTGGTCTTAATGACAGCATATAAAATCAAATGGTTAGGGTTTCAAGAGGTTTTCTCCAAGTTTGTCGAAGGATCTTCCCTTGTGGGGTTTTCTTCTCTGTAATATTTGTTAATAAAGGGCATTGTTCCCTTTACGAACTCGGTGCTTTCTGCTGCACAGGAATATATAGACTCTCTCTAGTTTATTATTTTTGTAATTATACTGGAATTTCCAGGTTGAAGAACTATATAGAATTTTCTGAGTTATAATGTGGATGACCTGGTGCATAGTTGGGACTATGCCCACCTGCATCGGACCCTTTTCTATGTTGTGTAAATGTAATACCTTTGTTTGGTCATTCTTTTATGCTTGCGCAAATATTTGTTGGGACTGTTCAAATTTCAAGGAAGTATTGCGTTGAAACAATGTATTTTAAGCTGAAATGTGGCCTCGGCCAGGATAGAGTTCTGTTCTTTGCCTATAAAATTGAATGTCAGATACAAAATCTTTTGATAACTGCATTTGCGTTTTTGGCTTTATTCTTACTGTACACGATTCTGGTTTGTAAATATCGGAGCGTGTTCATACAGGGTCAATGTGTTAATGTTTTCCCTCGGCACCAATTTATTTTATAAGATTGCCTTATGTTTTGCAAATCCTATGGCTTTATAATCATGAGGGTTTCATCCCTCGAAAGGTTTAGTTATGACCCAATAGGGTTCCACTCTTATGCTCCGGACTCAGGGATTCTTGGACTCATCCGCAGTTCATAACCCTGACCACGGGGCAGAGCGACCCTTCTTTCGCATACCCCGGACTTGTTATCTGCTCCAGAACATGGTTAATCTGCTTCTACATTTGTCTTTAGGTTACGTACAAACGAGACATCTATTATCAGTTCTTTATTTAGTCATGCGTATGAGAAAGCATTTTCCGCTTCCGTTGTTTTATTTAGGAACTGTACGTAGTCCTAAGGTTCTTATATTATCACATAGTTCTAATATTTGAAAATACATTAGCCCACGTGGCCTAGTTCATTTTTCCTCACTATGGTATTATCTTTCATTTTCGCATTGAATGGAATTGCAAAAGAATTATAACTTTTTCTTTGCAATGGAATTATTCTACAAGCAATCTTTAGATTGTCGAAATGGAGTTTTTAAACAAAATAGAAATCAACTTTCCACTTTGAACAAAGTTTTTTTTAAAAAGAGAATATAAACTAATTTCTTAAATGAGAATGACCCTCCTTGATAGTTGCACTTGCTACAAGTATCTTTCGGAAATAGTAAACTCTGTATATAAAGAAAGTATCTGAAACTTGCTATATTTATTTTGCTTATAAACTCTAGAAACTTGTTGCTCGTAGAAGAATAACACTTCTAATTCAGTTCAAATATTAGCACGGTCTTCGGTTGGTACCACATACCTGAGTTGCTTCCAAGTAAGTAGCTCTAGAGGAAGAGATCACCTCTGATTCTGTAGCTAGTCAAACCACCTGACAATGAGATTGTCTTTCGAAACCAAATCTCCCCCCTAGCTTGCTGAAAGACATACAATATTTTGTAGGTTTCTCGTGCTCTGCACCCTTGCTATTTGATCATCACGAGACATAGCAAGCTTTTTCCCCTTTTCCACTGCCTGTCTCTACAACATGGTTTTTTTCCTCCCCTCACTTCCTTTTCCTGGAAGCCCTCCACGGTTAGGGGAGGTAGTTATGGTTCCAACAACTATTTCTTTTAACTTCCCTCCTTAGAGGTTACATGATCTCCTCTTCACTAGGAAATCATTTCTCATTTTCATTCAATAAAATAAAAATTTTAATTAATTCAAACAGATAATAACCATCATCCTTCAGTTTGTTTTCACTATGGTAAATAAAATATTTACAACATTTTGGTGATATTACATCTCCCCCTCCTGAAAATGGACATCGTCCCGATGTCTTTCGGCCATAAACAGCCCTGGGTAAGCCTTTTTCATGAGCTCTTCATCTTCCCAGGTGGCCTCATTAGGCCCAAAGTGCTGCCACTACATTTTAACTTGGGTAATAACTCGTTTCCGCAACATTACTTCTCTCTGATCGAGGATGTTCAGCGGCTCGACTAAGATTTCTCCTTCCGATTCGACCTGAAACATGCAACATCCTAAATTAGTTTTTTTTTTAAACGTTTAGATTGATCTACCAGAGATAATTCTTATCTGTATACCCTGCCAGATATTGTTGACCCGTATATGACTCAGTGGAGCGAGCTGGTATGCTACCAGCCCAATTCTTGCTAAGACTTGAAAAGGTCCACAAAATCGGGGTGCCAACTTAGCGCACCCGCTCCATTGTAATGTGCTCTTTTTTGCTCGAATTCTCACATACACATGATCACTAACTTGATACTCCTTAAACTTCCTTTTCCAATCAGCAAAGTTTTTTTGCCTATCCTAAGCTGCCTTTAAATTGGACCATACCTTCTTAACCATTTCTTCCATTTCCTTAAGCATTTCGGGACCTAACATCAATCTGTCTTCCGGTCCACCCCAGCTTGAGGGCGTGCGACACTTCCGCTTGTACAATACTTCAAATGGGCTCATTTGCAATTATGTATGATAGCCATTATTGTACGTGAACTCGACCAAGTGCAGATAATCTTCCCACTTGGTTGGTTGTTGTATTACATATGCCCTTAACATGTCTTCCACCACCTGGTTCACCCGTTCTGTTTGTCTGTCAGTCTGAGGGTGATAAGTTGTACTGAAATTCAACCGAGTCACCAATTCTTCAAGCATTGTTTTCCAAAAGATCGATGTAAATTTTATGTCACGGTCTAAAATTATTGTTTTTGGTAACCCATGCAGCCGAAATATATTCTGCATAAAAGCATGGGTGATCTGCACAGCTGTGTAAGTAGATTTCACAGGTATAAAATGCATTGATTTACTTAACTTGTCCACCACCACCATGATGGACTCGTTATTTTTCTTTGACTCAGGAAAACCCATCATGAAGTCCATAGAAATGGTTTCCCACTTCCATTCCGGAATGGGTAATGGTTGTAATAAACCCACAGGGTGTTGGTGTTCTGCTTTAATTTCTTGGCACTCCAGACAACGTGCCAAGTATTCAACCACATCTTTCTTCATACCCAGCCAATAATATTCTTTTTAGAGTGCAGTGATCATTTTCTGATACCCTGGGTGTCCAACATAATGAATTTTATGAAATTCATCCAAAATTAGGTTTTTAACGCTGTTTTGATTAGGCACATACAGCCTTTTCTTATAATACAACATTCCAACAACATCCATAGCATAACCTTGTCGATTTTCCTTGTTGGTTGAGCGTTGCGCTTGTTGTTTTATTTGCTGATATGCGGTATCTTGTTCTGCTGCCTTCTTAATCATTTCTTTGAAGGTTCTTTTCCCTTTACTACAAGAAATCTCATATAGACATTGTAATTTTCGACTCAATGCATCTGCCACCCGGTTCTCTTTCCCTTTCAAATGCTTGATCTCGAAATCAAAGCCACTTAAGAAATCCACCCACCATACTTACCTAGCATTTAAGGTGGGCTCGCTAAAATAATTGGTCAGACTGTGGTGGTCCGTCAATAATAAAAATTTTCTTCCCATAAGATAATGTCGCCACATTTTTAAAGCGTGAATGACTGCTGCCAACTCCAGATCATAAGCGAAATATTTCTATTTATGCTCTTTTAATTTTCTTGACTCGTAAGCAATTACCTTCCTTTCTTGCATTAACACACCTCCTACCCCTTCCTTACTTGCGTCCATGCACACCACATAATCTTTATTTGGATCGGCTATGCTTAGATGGGTGCGGTGGTGAGTAGATGCTTAAGTTGTTCAAAACTCTTTTGGCATTCTGGGGTCCACCTAAAGGATCTTTGCTTTTCCTGTAAGAAAGTGATAGGATAAGCTACTCTCAAAAATCCTTCTACAAACGGTCTGTAATAACTTGCTAATCCCATGAAGGATCTGATGTCTGCCACATCCTTTGGTACCGGCCATTCCATTATGGACCTTATCTTTTCGATATCCACTGTGATCCCTTCTTTAGTGATTATATGTCCCAAATATTGTATTTGTTCTTTAAAGAAATCACACTTGCTGAACTTGGCATATAATTGGTGTTTCGAGAGGGTTTGCAGTACCAATCTGAGTTGCTCCTTATGCTCCTCCATAGTTCGGGAATATATCAGTATATCTTCAATAAAAATCAGCACAAACTTAACCAAACACTAATGAAATATGACTTTCATTAAACACATAAAGGTTGTGGGGGCGTTGGTTAACCCAAAGGGTAACACCACAAACTCATAAAGACCATATCGTGTTCTAAAAGCAGCTTTTGCTATGTGTTCTTCTTTAATCATGATTTGGTGATACCTTGATCACAAATCAATCTTGGAGAATACCATTGCTCCTTTTACTTGATCAAAAAGTTCATCAATACGGGGTAGAGGATACTTATTTTTGATTGTCAATTTATTCAATTGACGATAATCCATACACATGTGAAGGATCCCGTCTTTCTTCTTAAAGAACAATACCAGGGCTCCCCAAGGGGACACATTGGGGTGAATGTAGTTTTTGTCTAACAGCTCTTCTAATTTCATTTTTAACTCTGTCAATTCTGGTGTGCTCATTCTGTAGGGTGCTCGAGATACCGGGGCTGCCCCTGGCACCAATTCGATAGCAAAGTCTATGTCTCTCTTGGGTGGGAGTCCGGGAATCTCTTCCAGAAACACGTCAACAAATTCTTGTATCATAGAAATGTTTTCCAATGTGGCTGTTTTATTTTTCGAGTTGGCATAACCCGCTTGGATGGCATAAATCTGACATCCTTTCCTAATGCATTTTGCTAACTGAGAGGCAGTTATTGACCGAATCTGCATTGGCCGCTTAATTCCTTGCATCTCTTGCCTTCCTCCAAGCTCATCATTGTAACAAATAGTCTTTGTTTTATAGTTAATTATTGATCATTTTTTTTCTACCAGCCCATACCAATTAGTACATTATACGAACCAAGGGGAAGCACGTTTAAATATGCCATCACTAGCTGTCTTGCTATCTTTAAAGGGCAGTTATTGACTTTAGCAAGCACTCGTCTCTTTGCCCATATTGCCAGTTGTACTAGCCAAGGGTCCTTAAATTTAACAGGTTGCAATTTACAATCCTCCACAACCTTATGACTAGTATAACTTAATGTAGCTCCATGATCAATTAAAAAAGTTACAGCAAGGTCTAAGATCTTACCTTCAAATTCCACCATGGTCAGCTGGTACTCCGCTTGACGATCTTCCAAGGAAACATTAATCCTTGGTAAACTACGTCTTACATCGCCGACTGTAGATGCTTCATGGATCTGGGAAACCTGTTCGGTTCCCTTTCGTTGAGGATAGATTTTAACGTAATGAGGCCCACTACAACCCCAACATTGCACTCGAGGCCTTGTTGTCCCTTCATTGTCTATTTTTCCATGTTTTTCACTGATTCTGGACTCATTGGTTGGCTTTGACGTGAGCGGATTCTTTTGTATATTTATGTTGTTTTTCCCTTTGGCAAATCCCTTGTTACCACCACCTTGATTTCCTTTATTATTTCCAGCCAACTTGTTGCTCCTCTTATCAATCCACCTTTTACACGAGATTTCTTCCTTCTATTTACTTTGCTGGTAACAAATTATAGCTTTAAGTATTACCTCATCCATCATCTTTGGATTGTCAAACTCAATTCTTTCCCTCATTTTCAAAGGTAAACTACTAAAGAACCTATGTACTTTAGCCTTTTCCTCTCGAATATAAGGCACATAATAGAGCAATGAAGTAAAACGAGTGATAAACTCATCCATAGTTTGTTGTCCCAGTTGCACGTCATGGAATTCTCTTGCTTTTTTTGTTGTAAAAAGTTCGGTCAGGTATCTTTCCTTAAAGTATTTTTGAAATTCTTCCCAACTTATATTATGTTCACTTACTCCTCTTACAATCTTAACTTCTTCCCACCACAAGGTGGCTTTTCCCTATAATTGGAAAATGGCGAAATGTGCCTTGAGGTTGTGATTGTATTCATATAGCTCGAAGTATTTGTTCATATTAATCAACCACGCCTCAGCTGCTTCGTCCAATTCTCCATCAAAGTGTGGCGGTTTGATCTTACGAAACTCCCCTTGCAACTTTATCCATTGCCTTTTTAATGTCTGTTGCTCAGAAGCATTATCAGATCATTCTTCTCGTTCTTCCTCCCTTCCTTCTAACTCTTCTCGTTCTGTGTGATGATTTTGCTCCTCCGACACCCTTTGTTGCTCAGCGTTGGGATTCAGCGGTTATTGATTCTGCTTGTCAGATAGGCTCTTTATAATCCTTTCCTATTCCATGGTTAACCTCGCGTTATCCTCCTGCAATCTAGCCATTTCATTTTTCAACTCCTGTACTGTCTCTAATATTGCCAGATTTTTATTGCGAACCTCCTCTCCAAGCTATACCCCTAATTTTGGGTTATTTTTAGGGCCTGTTGCAGGTCCTTAACCCACCACAAACCTATGCGAAACACTGTCTGCTCTTCTCATATTGGTGATCTTCTGTTTTCCTATACTTAACATAAGAAAAGTAACAGAATAAGGGTTAACCTGTTAACTGTTTTTTATTTTTTCTTTAAATACACAATAGAAATGGAAATAAAATGAATATACTTTATTTATTTATTTCTCGAGGACACAGTTTTTGAAACTTGGCTCTGATACCACTTGTAATGAATCCAAATTATTAAATTACAGAAATTACATACCTCATAAAAAAAAATTTACTGCAACTATAAAGTTTCTCCACAATATTGAGTTCTTGGTATACACACAACTCTAGATTTTGTTGTAATCACTATTGTACTAGCGTCATTAATTTTGTTGTAATCACTATTGTACTTCGCGCAAAGTAAATTTAAAACCCCAAATCTCAAAACTAAACCATTAATTTTTGATTTAATGAATTCTAATGAATGTTTTCTGGTGGGCGGAATATATGGTCTGCGAAACCAGAGATTCTGGGTTCGATCCCCAGTGGAGTCGCCATTTTGTCAAGCGGAAAGAGTCAATTTTGCGGACAAAACCAACCTCCCTAGAAGCTTAAGGCTTTCTAGTGACAAACAAGACAATTAAGAACAATCCTTCTCTAAATATGCATTTACCATATAAGAAATCAAGTGTTTAGATCCTACCTGTAGTCCAACGCTGTTGTAGTAGTCCAGCCTCGTCAATCCGGATGAGCTCCTTCTTCTCTCCAAAACCTGCATTCACTAACAATCAAACGATTAAATAACACCTGAACATCTCATAAAATAAAACATATTTAACATACAGACCAAGGATTATATGAAACAACTCATAAATAACAAATGGTTGAGAAGACTGGACTTATTTGTATTAATAGGAAAAAAAAGAAACCATTACAACCTGAGCCTTGGTGTTGTGCAGGTCCCTCCCACGGTCCAGCAAGAGTTCTCCTTTACTTTGATAAGCTCACCCACTTCCAAATGAAACAAGAAAGGATGGGAATCTCTCCTCACAAGTTTCTACAAGGAAGTCCTAATTCCAGCAGCATCTACCCTTAGGAATATTTAGCTTTCAACCCCCCTCCCTTCTGGCCCAATGCCTGTATTTATAGTACTCTAGAGGAAGTTAGTCACATCCACCATCAATGGGATAAGCCCCTCTCTTGATGGGATAAGTTCCTCTTTCATAGGGATACATGAACCATCTGGAGGCGCTCAATACACGTCGAACAAGCTTCTAGAATGCTCTAGAAATGACCACAAGTAACT
>APFE031602973.1:0-19205 GCA_000404065.3 Pinus taeda
TATATAGATTTATCATCTTTTAAAAAAAAACATATATTTCTAATATCAAACCATTTAAACTATATACATTAATATAACAAAGTCAATAAATTATTAATATTAATTATGTATAATATTATATTTGCAAATATATTTTTCTATTTTATTTGGGGTAATGTTCTCTTTTTATTTTCATATTTGTAAATTGTTGTAAATTGCTTATTTTAAGGAGTATCTTATAACTACAATAAGATCATGCTGGAAAAATATTAACAACTATTACCACTTGAAAAATAAGCCAAATTTTAATTATATAATTCAGAAATCTTGGTCACAAATATTAACTTCAAATTCAAATGGAAGAAAAAAGAAACTAATTTGAAAAATAAACCAAATTTTAATTATATAATTCAGAAATCCTGGTCACAAATATTAACTTTAACTTCAAATTCAAATGGAAGAAAAAAGAAACTAATTCTCCGGAAAAGAATAAGTAAAAAAAATTCCTAAAGAGAAATGCAAAAAATAACCCATGTAAACCAGATGAGGTTTCTTTGAAGCAAATGAACGACCAAATATTTTATTCATTAAAAAACTTCACCAAATCAAAATGAAAATCTTATAAAATACTTTATAAGATTATGAGATTATACTAACAGAAACAATTGTGAAATTGCAAAATCCATCCAAAAAAATCTCAGATTTGTTAGGTCTCCGGCATATTAAAAAAAACCATTTATTGAGTTTCCCAAACCACTGCCATTTTTCTTGATATTTCTTTTAGCAGGTTCAGATTGACTTACACTTATCTTCTCCACCATACCCATGTACTTCCATTTACAATTATAAAAACTACATGTCTCCAAGATTTTCAAAGTCTTTTCACAACATGGGCTGACACAATCACAACTGTCCTCTCCCGGATCAAACTTTCCATAACCTCCTTTAGAACGCTTGCTCTGGCTATTCAACTATTAATGCATGCTCTGGCTATTCAACTATTAATGCAGAACTAGTGCTTTGCTAAACTTCCTTAGATGAATAAGAAAAGATAATGAGGTTAATGAGAATAGCAGTGTCTGGAGTGAAGTCAACCTGTTGATGGTGCTGACCCCTGATCCGTCTCCTTCAAGGATGGTTACAGAAGAGAAAATGAATAAATCATTTAATTAGCAGCTAATTTTATTAAAATTAATAAAAATTCATTTGAAAAGCACTCCATCCATCTGCCCCAGACCCGAAGATCTCTAGATGTACACGCTCCAAAACAACTCACGGGCAGTATCAAGCTATTTCATGAAATGATAATTCATAAAGACGAATAGTCCACAACTAACCTAAGAACAAGAACATAAGTAACAATTATTCCGCTCAAATGAAATAATGATGTTCAACACAGATCTCCCTCCATTGGATCGACACCTCCCGACAAATAACGGCGCTGGGTTGCCTATAACATAAAACCTCCAACATATCCAACCAAGAAGACCAACAACCCACAGACCTTGGCAGTGGCAGGGGAAATGAGGCATTGGTGCTTTTGCTGGTCAGAGGCAGCGGGATTGTTGCCATGTTTGGCTTCAGCGGGCGTGAGAGTTCATTTTCCTTTGCTGACAGTCAGATATTTAGAAAGTGCAGTGTAAGGGATGCTTAGCTTTCAATGTTAGGTCACGGCCACTGGCACTGGCACTTATAAACTTTCAGCTTGATCCCCTGTTTCATTTGCAATGAACATTAGAGTTGCGGGGGCGGTAAAGCAAAAATTTGAATTGGGTGCGGCGGGAACTGGTACTTGCATCAGATGGCTATGCCATGGTCATCAAAACCATGGCGACATGCTGCATAAAATGTTGTAGGGGGGCGGTGCCTGACAACAAAATAAAAATAGCCGGTAGCCGGAGTCCGAGTCGGAAATTTTTGTGGCAAGCAGAGAATGCCGGCCATTCATCCACCTCGTTAGACTATTCGTTGATGGATTCTTTCGCTAAAGTTGTCTTTCCTGGGCCACCTAATCTCACGATCCCCAAGATCTGAGTTTTCCCACTGTGCTGTTGCTGCAAAAGGACTGTATTTTCGAAATCTTTCAGAGTCTAATCCAGACCTGTTGGATATTTTGCCACGACCAATTCTGCCCTTTTCACCATTTTCGACAGACATTGAACAAGCCTATCTAACAGCTCCAGCTCCAGCTCCAACTCGTCACTAATCATTCAAAATAAAAATAGATTGAATTTGTGTGAAACAAAAGTCTAACTTCATTTATCCAACATAAGATACTAACATATGGAGAGGGAATGTTTGAGGTCTTACCCATTGAGCACCTCCAGCTCGAAACCGCTGTTGTCTGCTACACGAGAAAGAACATTTCTCCAGTTTTCAATAGTGCTGGCGTCCTATGGCCGTTTCACTTTATGGGTTTGAGGATCCTTAGATTTCTTCTTTGCCAGCTGTTGTAGGGTTCTAGCATAATTTCCGTTCTTCCCCTGCGTCCACCGAATCTCTGTTGGTGTGACCTGGTAAAATACCGGAATAATAGGAGTCTTTCACTCCAACATCAATAGGAGTTCATTTAGGCACCAGTTAGATTCAACGTATCTGGGACAGAAGAACGCTACATAAACCGATGCGAATCTAATAGCTTGATCTATTTGAGAAGAAAAATTGTATCCAGGCTGCATCTCCTGTTTATCCAGAAAGGGGTTCAATCCAAGTGATAGAACGCTAAGGTAGAGAGACCTAGCGAAGGTTTCCTTGACATCAGGGCCGCGATGGTTTATAAACACATCAAACCACTGACTGTTGTTAGGCTGAGCAGCGGTGGAAGAGGATGCGGCCATTATCAATTGGTAGATGGAAAATAGAATTCGGCATGGGGTGATTGGAAGGATGGTAGATGCTATGGACGCAATTGCAACGGAAGATATTATCAGAAAAGCTCTGACAAATCGCAGGGAAGTTGCACTGAAAAGAGGAGTTAGTTTGCAGAGCTCTGTGTAAACATTCAAACCTTCAGAAATTTAGTAGGAGATTGCAATAAATGAATAATAAGGGATGGTATGTAAACACTCTAAAGCGCGCTTCCAATAAAATAAAATGTTCCTGCGCATTCACTGTCGGTGGTGTTTCCACGCGTTTTCTCCTTAGGTAGTGGCCGACCAATAACAAAGCCAACCGTATCAGTTCAGGCAAGTTGTAAAGGGGGCCATTTAAGAAGCGCGCCAAGTCTATCTCCCAGGCAAGTCTGGTCCGGATGTAGAGCTGTCCCTAAAGGTTAAAAAGGACACCGTCACACACGGCCATTGAATGAAAGATGCTCATTGTACGAAAGTGATTAGCACTTAAACTGCAAACAATCGCTGTAACTCACCCACTTATATATTCCTCGTTAAAATATTTTAAACAACAAAACCTTTATGGGTTTCCACACTATATAAGGGAGTAGTCTAGCGAGGCGGAGGAATTGTCCGGTTTCTAGTGTCGCTTGGAAAAACCTCCGGCTCTGGCCACCGGACAATTTCTTCGCCCTCCGCCACCCTACGCGAGCTCCGCCACCGTCTGCATTAACTGCGTCTGACAGGAGGATCGACTTATCGCTCTCTGCCGCCGTGAGTTAATTCGGAAATTTCAATTCGAATTCAGTTTTTCGTGAGCTGCTCCTGACCAATTAGACCTGGCACTTCGCAGCACCCTCCCCTGCAGGTCACTAGAACACTCCCTCCCCTGCAAGTCACCATAACACTCCGAAAACTCACAGAACTGGCTGACTCGCGCCTGCAATTCACCAGCACAACAGAAAAACTCACTCCGACGCTCTGCAGCTCACCACCTGCACCAGCCAGGGGAAAACCAGGGACGTTCAACACGTCGAACCCATGAATTTATTTATTCATTCAAACCCTGTGTCATTTTAATCATAAATAATTAAGCAAATAAACCAAGTCCATGTATTCTGAAACAAAAAGAGGCTCGCGATGAACCCATGAACGGTGCATGAGTCGTTGTTTCAAGGTAGCAAGATTTGCTGACCAGACTTACAAGTGCCCTCCTTGTGGCATTGTGATTCATTGTTTCAAGGTAGCAAGATTTGCTGACCAGACTTACAAGTGCCCTCCTTGTGGCATTGCATGCAGTTGCAGTATTGCTGTGATGTCGCACAAAGTCGCATTTTCAAAAGATAACTTGCCAGAATTGACTGGGATTATTCAGTTACTTTTTGGCCCATAAGTGATTGCTCCAAAGTTTGGCATAAATCTGGAATGCCTTTTGGGGAAGTTGACCGTAATTGTCTCCAGGACCTTCCAGTGAAATCTTGGCATTTTTTATTTAAAACATAATTCCCAAATAATTCCAAAAATTTTGTTTGTGCTTTATTTATCAGTGATGTAATGTAGAATGTGTTGGTGTATGCTTTCTCGCCATAATTCTAGGTTCTTTCCTTTTATGGCTGGATTTAATTAGTACACCATGGTGCAATTATATTTCCTTTTCCTTTTTTCCTGGATTCCTTGACTGGGTATAAATGGAAAGCTTGTATCTTTTCTTTTTCTGTCCATCTCAGCTTGCTTTGGTGTTCTTGATATGCTGAATGATCATTAATTATTGATTTTTTAGCATGCTTTCAGCGATGATTTATTAAATGATAAGTTACAAAATTGTTATGTGAGCTTGGTATTTTCTGCTTTGAATACTGACCCATTGTAAGAACAACAAGTCTTAGGTTGAATACGCACGAGTTCTGCTTGTGTCAGCGATATAATATATTTTGTTTTACTGTGGAGACGATATAAGTCACATTTTTATTAAAACTATTAACATAAAAAATTATCCATGAAAAATGCTTTTATGAAAGGCACGGTGTTCATGCTTGTCCTGCACACCTTTAGTTTCTTTAGGATGTCCTTGACTTCAAGGAAGCAGGCAGCTTCTTTGAATGTCAAATAGCAAATATTTAATGACTCTGAAGAGCCAACCTAGAGAACTAGGTGAGTAGCCTTCAGACTTTCAAAAGAAAATAAAAAAAATCCGAAAGAGTCCATAGGAGCATTTGTATCTAGCAGTTAACTGCCACTGCATACCTGTAACATGCACTCAAGGACTGATTTTGAATGCTTTTGTCTCCTAATAGGTTGACAGGTTTGTAAGAGAATCCATCTGATCCATTGGCAGTGACCTTATCAAGGGTAAGTAAATGGCTTGAAGCCTCTTCTTCGTATTTGGTTGAAAAACTCAAATGTGGCATTTGATCAAAAGCTAGTACTAGGAGTTGTGTCCAAATCAATTGCCAGTTGTGATTTACCAGTTATTTAAGATCATCTTGCAAATTGAAACTGATTTTTAACTTAAACTTATGATTCCTATATAGGAGCGATACTCCATTTAAACTTTGAATGATTTGATCAATGTTTCACGTGTCAAGTTTTGCCAAGTCTCAATATGATGCTTAATAATTTATATATGTTAGATCAACTGTACTTACACTGCTATGAATAGATCAACCTTGGAGAGTGTCAGCGAAAATTACACTGCCTATGTGGCAAAAGGTAACACCATGGTAAATGAAGGATTATGCTATACATAGCAGGACATTTTTCAATGCATCCGAATCAAACTATTCGTGAAGTAACGTAAAGGATGAGTGCATTTAATAAACACTATTGCATAGACCTAACAACTTTAGGTTACATATACACTTGAGCAGAAAATAAATTGCAGATCTATGTGTCAAGCATAGACGTTTTAGGTATTATTGATTTATAAATTCTCAAGCATAGACGTTTTTGGTATAAATTACAGATTTATGTCAAGCATAAACATTTCAGGTATTATTGAGGTGTGATATTAAAAAAACATACATTTCAGGTATCATTGTAAGATGTATTGAAAAACTTAAAAGTGATTCCAGGAGGTTAACGAGTAACTGGAAGGTAAGGTTATATTATTGCAAATGCAAGGGCTTGACTAGCCACTGGAAGGTAGGATTATATCTATCAGAAAACGTGGAAGTAATGCAAAGTAATTTAGTTTCTAGCCTTTCCTAATTCTAAGTTTGTTAATGTCCTACAACAGTGCCCTGCTTATAGAAAGAGATAAGGCAGGGGTTTTTCTGAGCTACCTTTATCCTATCTATCTGTTATTTCTTCTATTGGGATGTTGCTTCAGAAAACACACCCCAAGGTTGGGGGCCTGTACTGCACAACTTGAACTTTCTTCGGCCTTCATGCCAGGTTTGAGGGGCAACTGTTCCACCAAAATCATCTTGAGATTAGCACCTGCCTTCGTCTCTTTTTGAGATGTGCCATTTGGGTGGGAAAAGACCACAGTGAGAAGTGAACCCTGGGGGGATGGATTACCAGTCTGTTGACCTCACCATTGAACTTATGCCCTGTTGGCAAATCCATCTGTTTTTTATTTTTGGCAGATGTAATTTTGATATTAGAACATATTGAAAAATCTTGGCATTTTTTATTTAAAACATAATTCCCAAATAATTCCAAAAATTTTGTTTGTGATTTATTTATTAGTGATGTAATGTAGAATGTGTTGGTGTATGCTTTCTTGCCATAATTCTAGGTTCTTTCCTTTTATGGCTGGATTTAATCAGTGCACCATGGTGCAATTATATTTCATTTTCCTTTTTTCCTGGATTCCTTGACCGGGTATAAATGGAAAGCTTGTATCTTTTCTTTTTCTGTCCATCTCAGCTTGCTTTGGTGTTCTTGATATGCTGAATGATCATCAAGTATTGATTTTTTAGCATGCTTTCAGGGATGATTTATTAAATGATAAGTTACAAAATTGTTAAGCGAGCTTGGAATTTTCTGCTTTGAATACTGACCCATTGTAAGAACAACAAGTCTTAGGTTGAATACGCACGAGTTCTGCTTGTGTCAGCTATATAATATATTTTGTTTTACTGTGGAGACGATATAAGTCACATTTTTATTAAAACTATTAACATAAAAAATTATCCATGAAAAATGCTTTTATGAAAGGCACGGTGTTCATGCTTGTCCTGCACACCTTTGGTTTCTTTAGGATGTCCTTGACTTCGAGGAAGCAGGCAGCTTCTTTGAATGTCAAATAGCAAATATTTAATGACTCTGAAGAGCCAACCGAGAGAACTAGGTGAGTAGCCTTCAGAATTTCAAAAGAAAATAAAAAAAATCCGGAAGAGTCCATAGGAGCATTTGTATCTAGAAGTTAACTGCCACCGCATACCTGTAACATGCACTCAAGGACTGATTTTGAATGCTTTTGTCTCCTAATAGGTTGACAGGTTTGTAACAGAATCCATCTGATACATTGGCAGTAACCTTATCAAGGGTAAGTAAATGGCTTGAAGCCTCTTTTTCGTATTTGGTTGAAAAACTCAAATGTGGCATTTGATCAAAAGCTAGTACTAGTAGAGTTGTGATGTAAACACACATTGTAGAAAGCCCTTTCATTCAAGTCTAGTCCTGCTTAGCAAATGGTCACCCTAAAAAAACATGGACAACATTCATTGGATTGCATCTGTTCATGTTGTCAAAGGAATCTTTTCTTTTAGGAACGCCATGTTCAAAGTGAATGAGGAAAGAAGCAATATCTTAAAGGAAATGCTTGCATCCCAAATTTTTTGTATCCTTTTGTGCTATTTATTTTTGTCATTATTGAGTGATTGATATTTTAGACCTCAAAAAAAGCATAAAAGAGGTTTTGTATTTATTTATATGTTGGATAACTTGTTAAGATTGAAATTTTGGTTTTGATGTCCTTGCATATTGTTTGACCAGATCAGCTGAAAATGCACAAGCGAAGCAAATGGCAATATATCATTGATCTTGAGGTGCAAGACCTCAAAGACAAAATGACGTTCTCTAGTAAAGACTTGGTTTGGGCAGAAATAAATAGAAAAAACAATACTATTGATCGAGTTGCTGTAATCCCATTACAACGAGTTGTTGACTTTATCAAAGGAGAGGAGGAAAATCCTATTGCTCCAATTCATACGAAAAACAAAAAAAGAACCAAAAGGAAGAGCTACTGCTGCATTGCAATATGATATGTGAGTATTTAAAATATGTATTGTTTATATCTTTTGAAACTATGGTTATCTTTCTTTGTATGTACTAACAATTTAAATTTTTTGTGTAGTTATCATTGTTCATTTGGTCCAGAGGACAAAAGAGGAAATCTTTCAACTAAACGAAGGACCTCATTTGTGCAGAAGAGGGGTTGCCAATGCCACTTTATTGTGAAAGTTATGCATGAATTTCCTGATAGAGCAATATTAACTTTCAATATGTATGAACATGAAGATAGGGAAGGTTGCGCTTGCCATGGTCAATGTGACATTTCAGGTGAGACCAGGGCCTTGCATAGGCCAAAGCGATCAAGGGACATTGTTGCATATGTAGAGAGTTGTTTCTTTTTGGGAGTGCCTATTGATGTAGTATATAGAACCCACATTAAAAGACATGTTGATATCGATGTGGCAGCTCGAGATAGAGATTTCTTCTTATGCAGGAAAGATATTGTAAACATCTATAATAAGTTAGCGAAGGGAAATTATCAACTTCACAAAAAGGATGAAATGAGTGTAAACCTTTGGTATCAAAAGCATCGAGAAGATTTTTTCTTTTACCAAAAGCCCAATGGTGTGGAGGTCCCTTTCATAATAGGGATTCAAACAAAGTGGATGTTGGAGACAATGGTCAAGTTATCGCACAATAGCTTAATAGCCATGGATTCAACATTTAACACAAATAAATACGAGGTAAGTTAGATGCCAATGATTTATTGAATATATTTATTTAAGTTGTATACATTTAGAATAATTAATAACTTGTATTTGAATTTATGTAATGTTGAAAATGACAGTACCAGTTGTATACACTCGTGGCATTTGATGAACAACAAAGCGGAGTCCCTGTTGCATGGGTCGTGGCATCACGAAACACATCAGAAGATATTGCAATATGGCTGGAGCAGCTCATGCACAAGTGTTTCCAAGCCCGTCCTGATTGGAAAGTCAATGCTTTCATGGTTGATGATGCACTGGCTGAAATCAGTGCCCTGAGGTAACTTTAACAATGTTATGATATAACCAAACTTGCATTTTTTCTAAAAATACCACACTAACATGCATTGAATATGGCAGGAGGATCATAGGTTGTGATGTGATCTTATGCGTTTGGCATGTACGAAGGGCTTGGTTGAAAAATGTCAATCGGTTGGCCACTAGTTCCATAAAAGCCAAGGAGATGTTCAGTGAGTTAGGTTTCATCATGAAACACACTCTCAATTATGAAGTGGAAGATGCAATCAATCAATTTTTTATTAAGTTTGCAGATGAAGAGAAGTTCTTAGACTATTTCAACAAGAATTGGGTCATTGGAGATAAGATTCGTAAGTAAACATTTTTTTCATATTATATGCATTTTTTTTTTTTTTATAAAGGTGATATAGTGAGACTGACATCGTTCTATTTGCAATTAGGCATGTGGGTGAAAGGTTGTCGGGAGTTTCCTCATGCAAATCAGGAGACCAATAATGTTGTTGAGTCATACCATTGTTACTTAAAAACAACATTTCTATCTGATAGAAGGAAAAAATGTGCCCGAAGGATGGATTGGTTATTGCATATGCTACTAACAACAGTTGAACCTTGTTATCGGTTCAAGGAAATCTTAAAAGAAGAAGGATTTCTAAACAACTACAAGAGAGAAAAGCAGCTAGAATCATCAGTGGAACGAGCAAGAAAAATTATGGATACTAATTTTTGTCCTCATGAGAGCATAACCCATGCTTATTGGGTGAGAAGTCAGACAGATCAAGGTAAAAAATACCTTGTCACCTGGTATCGTAAGGATTTTATAACGTGTGAATGTCCATGGTCTATCCGTGGAAACATTTGCAAGCATGCCATAAAGGTTAATTGGTTGTATTTCCACTCGGATAATTCAAATCCATTGCTTCATCAGCATGCAGAGGATAACATATGCAATGACCCACCTAAGATCAATATAGAGCCTCAAAACCATGATGCAGATGTTGATGCTACTCTTATGGCCACAACTGTTGTTGATGCAGATGTCAATGCTACTCTTATGGCCACAACTGTTGTTGATGCAGATGCCGAGACACTTCATTTGGCAAGGGAAGAGTTGTTTAGCTATACACGTCTCATTTTAGATAACCCTCCTACTACTTTGACGAAGACAATCCAGTTGACTGGTATGCTTAAAAAAATGTTGGATGAAGCCAATAATTTGCACATTACTGATTTTGACTTCACACCTGGATTGGGTTCTCTTGATCCATCTTTGAAGAGGAAAAAGAGTTTCCTTAGCCCCACAAAGAAAAGAAGAAGCATCAGAAAAAACAATGGTTTGAAAATTGATTTAAATGTTGATCCATCCGAATATGAACCATTTGAGTTTCAATACCTCAATAAGAGAGGACGTCATCGATCAAATTTGTCTATGGTTCCAGGTTAGTTTCATTTATTGAATAAAGTCATCGTTTTATATTTAAGTATTTCATCATCACCATTCTTTAACATGTGCTATGTTTATTTTTACAGCAATGCAACAATCCCAAACCATGGCGATAACCCAAGACCAAAGGGAGATGCAAGACCATCCAATCTTACCTGCCATGCCAGGTACATTTGACACTCTTTCATTGTGTGTGCACTTATACCTTGATGCTCTAGAAAATTTCTTTGCGATAATGTTTGACACTTTTCTAGGTAACTATAGAATAAGTGGAGAAGCATCATTTTCTACCATGACTGATCATCTATGGAAGGACTTCAACTCTAGTGGGAATCAATGAGGTATGCACAAAGAATAGATAAGTTAGGTTTTCATGGCGTCATCAGGTGGCCATTTTTCATATGATAAGTATATTTATGTTTCCCTATTGTTATGTCGTTATGAAAATACCTTTTTCATAATCTGTTCATGCTCATGCTGTTATTTTTTCCCTATCCATCATGCTGGATGTCAAATAGAATCTCTTTACTTATTTATGTTCATGCAACATGTTTGATTTTTATACTTAAACATGTAGTTACTATGTTCTCATACCTTTGTTTATGATTCGATGTTTATTAGATTTATAGATATTTATATTTTACATCTTTATAAATTTATGGTTAGATGGTGAAAGGCCAATGAGGTTTGAACCTTATCATTACGTTTTTTTGTTAGATTTTTTGCTCCTTGCCTCTAGTCAGAGATCTCGTTGGATTTTCATGACTTCATCAAGCTGATTTTGCTTTCATGGAATAGTATATGATAGCATAGTAGATTGTTATGTTATTTTGAACATGCCCTCTTCATGATTTGTTGATATTCACTGAACGATGTTCTACCCTTTTATGCTTGTGATAAAGTGTTAGCTGTCCTATTGCCCAAATCGACGTCGGTTGTTATCTTTTAGTTGTGCGTTCGGTGAAAGTGTTTATTTTGATCTTGTGTGCTCGTGTTTATATGCGTGTTGATGTTCCTGGTTACATATAGTTTATGGTCTGCTAGGATAATGATGGTGTTGATTAATTTTCAAAATTTTAATGTGGATGCTCTTTTTTTTAGGTTGTTCTACAGTTCTGCTTCCAACCAGGATTGTCCATGCATTGAACCTCAATGTGGAAGACATAAATTGTCAGCCAAGCACACAATGTGGTATTTTTCCAAGCATGCAATTCTCATCCAAGCACACAATGTGGTCTTTTGCCAAGCACACAATGTTTATCTATACAAATATTTTTCGTTGTAAAACGCATCATGGAAGTGATGGTCATGGTTGAAGGCTTGCATTTTATCTAGTCCATGGTTTTCCGAGTTCCAGTTGTACAGCAAGTGATAAAGCTATGATAGATTAATTTACCTTTTGTATAGGCATCAATACATGAAATGATGCTCTGGAAGCACAAGGGAAGTATTATTCAATACTGTGGCAGTTTCCACGGTCTTGAGGAAACAATTTTAGCATTTTGTAATAAATTGAATATAATGAAATCCATTGCAGTGATTTTTTGTTAGCAATCTGTTATATTTCTAAACTTCCGATGTTCAGCTCCACTCCATTTGGTAATCAATAAAATACAAGTTTAGGAGTTCTTTGATGGAACCTCAGAAAAATGCACTATTGTGAGTAATTTGCATCTGTCTAGAAATCAAATTGTTGAGACGATTGTAGGATTTGGATTCTGTAGATTCTACTGCTCTCTGTTGTAGTTCTCACTATGTCATCTTGTCCTCTGCATCATTCCTCATAATGTCTAAAACCACTCACTCTGCATTCATACTGAAGCTTGTGCAAGAAGTTCTAGTCTGAGCTATATTTCTTAACATCAATTACCCCGACTTGAGCTCCCTGGTTCTCTTGTCCCTCTTCAAAATCACCATGCTACAATCTAGCATCCAGTGCTTCTAACCACCTAATAAATTCTTCACCAATATTTCTCCCATCTTGTGCTCATTCTGCCATTCCTCCCTCAACTGAATTTGCAGGGCTTCAGTAACGGGTTTGCACACTATTGACTGTATACTCTAGAGTGCAAGAGCCAAGGTTTAGTTGGTAATAGATTTAATTAATTTTGGATGGGAATATTCAATAGATTCACCTCACTCAAGAAGTTAGAAAAAAACTGGAATTTCACATAAAATTTTGACAAGAAAAGTCTTCTCTTTCAAGAGAGCTATGTTTTAAAATTGTGAGAAATATCGTGAGCCACTGAATGACTTAGTAATTATGCACTTCGGTAACCTATGCCAGTGTCAGATAGCTAATAGCAGAAAAACACACAGAGTAAAAATTTGGAGAAAGTAAGCATGCTATTTAATTGAACAGTCACTGAACAAGAGACTTTCATTGTCTGTAAAGTTATGAACACGAACTCTCACATATTTGGAGCTATACTTTACAGTCTGTCACAGTAGCTAAAGTTGCAATTTATTTGTCGATTTTTACCTCTTGGTGTAATGACATTATGTAGTGCCATGGGAAAATGAGAAAATATTAGGTACCAAATTCAAAGGAAGTTAACTTGGTTTCAATAAGACCTTCATACTCCAAAATATAAAAAAGTAGATCTAGCAAGGATGGGGCTTGCAACATGCAACAAACGATTCTAATAACTTGTTTGACTATGTGTTGAAAAGGTCACCTTGTTTACTTTGGAGTTGAGAAACTAATGGACAATCTGTGCTGAAGATATTTATGTCCAGCATGTACATTTGTATCTTAAATATGGCTGAGATATCTTGGTAAAATCCCAAGGATTGCACCTGTGAAACCTATCCAATTTATTGCATGCCTGATTCTGTGTTTCTCAAAAATCCACATCTTGATACTTGTGTCCAATTCAGTTACTATCACTTCTCACTACTCACCAATCCCATTGACTTTGAAAGTTATTAATTTGTTAACCTCATTTTGCCACCTTTTCTCATCTTTCTATCAGCTAAGCATGCACATGACTCGAGTAGAATACTTATTATGACTTTAGAATATGAAATTCAGACATATGATGTTCTCAAAGCATGAAATCGGAGAGTAAATATTCTATTGCCTATTATTTGAATTGAGTAATGGTTAACTAACCTTCCTGCAACTTGCATTTCCTCATATCTTTCAAGATTCAAAGCTCTGCTCAATCAATGTATATCCAAGAAGTTTTGCTGCAAGGGTATTCACAAATAGAATTTTACATGGGCATTGCAGAACATCATGAGATGTCATCACCATGGAGGTTCATACAATTTAGTGATGTTGGAATTGCCCTAAAAGATGTTACTTGTGCATTTAACATGTATGATTTAAAATATTATATAAATCATATTGTTTGTACATTTATTAGTAATCAACATTATAAACAGTTGATTACTAATCAATGTACTAACAATTCATCAACATTGTTTTGCATGTCAACAACACCATAAATATGGAAATCAAAGTTGTCAGAAAGGAAGACAAAGAGATACAGAATCAACAGCACAAACATGACACTGGAAAGAAAGGCATGTTTGAAAGCATAAAGGAGGCAAGAAGAAAACAAAAGATTGCAAGCTCAAAGGCTTACAAAGATCAAGGGGCATTAGAAAAATGCTAGCAGGAAAATACAATTACATAACAAGAAACAAAGGTAACAATATAGGCATATAAATATTGACTCGAGAGTATGGTTGCTTGTGACATAATATGCATGCAATTTTCAAACCAATGAAAATAAAGGATAGAAATAAAAATAGACATTAAGTCATGCTGAATATCCCACAGGCTGTTATATGTGTACATTTCGCCTTAACTGAAATATGCCATTATTGTTGAATAGATTTCAAATCCTGGAGTCTATAAAAAAGGATTTGGGTGCTTCACAACCATTCTAAGTCAATTTATGTATGGTTTTCATATCAACTGCTTCTGCCAGAGTGCCATTTTCATCCTTATTCCACCAATCAAACAAGAAGTTGTCGACAGCTAGACGGAACCAAGGTGAAAGCTTAATTCCATCTTCACCAGCATCTGTTTTCCTTATGAGCTCCTTCAACTTCTCTTTGCTTACGTACTTAACATCAGCAACCTCTTCTGGATTGGGATGCATGGCAACATCCCGAACAATGAAAACAAGGTAATCCACTGCAATAAAACACACAGATCAAAAAGAGCTCTTTTATTTGACATTTTAAAACTGCTCTGAAACACATACAGTCATGGTAGAAACACGCAATATATAGAAATGTTGTTTACTCTGCAGAACCCAACACTTGATCCAAAAATTGAAAATCTGAAATCATCACGTACATTCATGCTCCCCCCACTTTCCATCAGAAGGAGCCTTATAAAGTATGCGACCAAGTGGCACAAACTGATCGACTGGAACATCTTCTGCAGCAATGCCTAGTTCATCATACAACTTCCTTTGGGCTGCATTTCTGACCCCAATGACAAATATAAATTGCTTCAGTTGGGCACTGTAGATGATAAAAAATGGAATCATAAAAAAAATATTAATGCCCAGCAACTATAAGTGAAAACAAGGATTAAAAAATGCCTAAATTGTTCTCCTCAATGAGCTCAGACTCCCTGTAGAGAGGATGGCTGCAGCAGGTATTTGTCCATACCAAAGGAAATGTCACCTTTGTTGCAGAACATTGCTGGAAATAAATGGCCAGTGGTCTACCAGTAAGTAAGGTGGACGTTTCAAGTAGAATATCAAATGAAACATGCTTGCAGCACTACTTTATTTGAATCAATATGAGACTCAGTTTCATTTATAAAAAATCTGCACAACGTGAATATTTCCTCTCAAACTTTGAAGTGTAAAAACCCTTGCTTTACATAGAAAGATGAAACTGCAAGTCCTCTGTAG
Source organism: Pinus taeda (assembly GCA_000404065.3). NCBI lineage: Eukaryota > Viridiplantae > Streptophyta > Pinopsida > Pinales > Pinaceae > Pinus > Pinus taeda. Next base: position 15,341 of record APFE031602973.1, read on the forward strand.
GTTCCAATTCACCATAGAATATGGATCATCACTGTTGCCTTACGCCTAGTTACGTCTTTCCCACTTGAAAGAATCAGCGTTTTTTCAATGCTTGAGTGAACTTTTATTTACGCTATCTAAAAGAATCTAAACTTAGACATCTAGATTATAAACCTGGATCTAAATATTAAGAAGCCTACCCCAAATTTAATTGAGGAAAGTTCAATTAAGTGATTAGTGGGTGGCAAACCAGTAATCATAATATTTTTCCAGTAAAGTCAGATGACTTTTAGAACAACACGGTGCCATAGGTGGATGTTCCACTTTCAAGGAATTGAGATATAACAAGTACATATATCCAAAGACACCTTCCAGCAAAAATAAGCGTTTGACCCGTCAAAGATAGGAACTAAAACTGATAATTAATTGTGCAACAACAATTATCCCTTCAGACTGAACTATAGATACAGCATTGAGAGAGCCATAACAACTGAATGGATCAAATTACAACTAGCTTAGGCACTATTCCCTTCCATGTTATGTGCATTTGTTTGATAAAAATAACATGATGTAAATTCATGTTATCTCTCCAAAATAACCTTTTTGAAAATTCACTGAATCTCCTCCCTCTTTCTACAAGCTCCCTGTGGTAAAATCCCTTCAGTAGAGTTTAACATTCTGTTGGAGACCATTTGCACAATCATGTGCAAACACAAACTGTTCAAGCTGTGGATGATTACAATAAAATATGATAAGTTCAAAATTAAAATACCAAAACTTGGACAGATACATAGTAAGGAAGAGAGATCAACCAAATTCAAGATCAAATTAACATAGTTGCAATTTGAGTCTAAAAAGTTTGTAAAGTTGCACATCCATTTGAAACATTATGAACAGTCCCATTTATTTTTTTTGCAAATGTCCCAAATATATCTCTAGTCATAGAGATCAATTTTCTCATGCATTGGAGGATTATAGTCATCAATGGCTAGTTCAAACTTTTGACACTTTCAGATTCGTAGAATGGCCGACTCATTTACTACCATCCCTTAAAACTGTTATGTAGGATATACAAAACTGGTCTGACCTTTAAAGGAAGACAAATATTAATAAAAAGTGTTTTTCAATTAAAATTTGTCTTTGCCACCCAGCTGGTGAAGGACTTTGGAAGACTACTTGCTTATCGCATTTTAATCAAGGGAGAAAAAAGGCTTCCTCCAAAATTAACCCCATCAACAGTTACATATTAGAATTTGTGAATATTTTGAAGAATCAAACATACAACTATTATCAATGAAATAACATACAGATACCCTTCGAAATCATATCAGAATATCAGAGCTAAGAGTAGAATCATTAAATCTACTCATCCGAAATGGTTGAAACTTCAAGCAACTGAACTGGAAAGAGGAAGAGGACCTGGCTGAAAAGTTATTCCTTCAGCAATTATACTGAAAAATCACTTGGGATTCCATAGGCATTGGAACCATAATTCATGAAGTTATGGATGCACTAATTGAGTTTTCCTCTTCCTCAGAGTGGAATTTCCAGACTGCATCCATGAGACTGCTACTGCTACATTTGGGCTCTCTAGACCTAACGGTCTTTTGTACCTGCAATAAATTGGACTTAATGGTGCTCTTGTGTACCTGTAACAAATTGAACTGATGCATCAGAACGTGGCCTCTGACATAAAAGTAATTAAGATCACTCCACTACAGTCATTGGATATTGCAATAGTTTTGCATTTGCATGATCGTTGCTTGCATTTTATAGGGCAGTATGGAGTTGTGTGGCTTGCACTGGTCAGATTGTTCATGTTTATTATTGTCATATCTGTCATATTTATTAAAGGTAAGTTTTTGGCTATAAACTGAATTTTGAGGGAGGTTAGAATGATCTCTAAGCATCTGAAATAAGATGGTTTACTAGTTTGTAATATTTAATGATTGCAATACAATCTTGCATGTGTAATAAGTTGTTAGGATAGTGTTTTCTATGCAATCATTGCATGAATGAAGTACCTGTTGATGCCTCTCTGAAATAGTAATTAACTTTCTATGGCTTGGACTATCATTGAAACGGTTTTATCATTAATCATGCTTGTGGTGTTAATATTTATATCGCTTAAATCATGATGGAAGAATTTGTGTTACCCATAAAGCTTATGGTTTTTGTTCACCATTAGTTTCACTTTCTCACAAATAGTTTGAGAATGAACAACAAAATTAGTGTAGCCCTTGATTCTTCTTGCTTTGCTCTCTCTTAATTGTTTTCATTCCTTATTATGAGAAGAATGGTTGAAATATAAATAGAAGCTATATGTGATGCACTTTCTTAATCCTGTCATGAAACTTTTGGTATCTTGTAAAACATAAGATCTGATAACTGTCACATCATATCAAAATTGTTAACAATATCGACAACATTAGACAAATTGATTTTCAAGTTCCTAAAGATCGCAGAAAGGATTTTATTACTTTCAACAATACCTGAATTTTTTATTTTGAATGGAAAATCTAATTTGACAATAACAAAGTCAGAATTATATTTTTGAAGTTCTTTACTAAACTTTTTGCCATCTTGGTTAAACATTTACGATCTTCGAAACTACATGGCTTAGACATTTTTCAGAAAGGACCAGTTGTATCATTGAATGTAATCGGGTGCACTCTTTGGTGTTTGTGATGTGAGAGCTTATTTTATCACACAAACAAAGTGATGCTTATGAAGATGCCTCTAAGATCCTTATCGAAATTTTGAAAATTTAAGTTCTTTAAGCTCAGACATAATTTACAGCAATGTCAAAACACCAGAACTACCCTATATTTATCCACATTTTATAAAATAATGCTAAGGATCTAAACGAATTTCTATTCTCGACAGGAATAATAGTGTTATTAAGAATAAATTCCTTATAAACATAGTAAAGAAACCTTTCATCATTGATCAACAACCAACGAACAAATCACATAGCATATCAATATCTCTCAAGAATTAAAGATCTGAGAAGGTGTTTGGAAGGATTAGGCAACACCATAATGTATTAATGATAATCACAAAACCATGACCCAGTGTTGCGGAGGTAAATCCCCTCTGCGGACAGAGGTGGATCCCACTAGCCCCACAGGGGTCTAGCAACAATCAATCACGCTGCATGCAAATTCCTAGCTATATGATTTAGAAGTCGATCAGGGAGACCAACCTGGGATCCAACGCTTGTTTGTTGTGGGAGAAGTGTCGCTCCTGTCCTCTATTTCCGGCCAGTCGCTATCCGCGCATAGACACCTGCACAAATAGAGAATAACCCACAAACAAGCATAAAATCCAAAAATCGTATAGCTATGTACCAGTCAAGCAAGATACAACTCACATATTAACAGTATAACACATGAATGAAACCATAATGACAGTCGCTTATCATTAAATAAAAATGAGAGAAGAAATTACAACCACTTAAGGCTTGACGCTGTAAAACTCCTCTAGCTGGGTGGGCAGTCAGTCTGACACGTCTTGCAAAGTCACTTTCTCTCTCCACAATCCGGCAGCATAACCTCTCTTTCAACTCTTAGCTCAAAAATATCTCTCTCTCACTAGCTCGTTCACTCTTTTGCTTTAGCCTCCAAAAACTAGCCTGTTCATTATGGGGAGACAGGCTTTTATAGACAAAGGGAGAGGAGATATGCATTGTATGTGGACACATTCTGAGTTTTGGTAATGTCTCATAATAGCCATTGCCTTGGATAGAAAAGCCGAGGCCCGGCTGCTTTTATGGGCTTTTTCCTTCAGGGAACTGAGTGAGTTACAGGGGAAAAAGCATTCTAGCATGCGCTGGCCAAAAATCATGCCCAAATTGTGTGGCGCGGGCCGTGCTCTGGGACAGAGC
>APFE031602983.1:0-37223 GCA_000404065.3 Pinus taeda
ATATGTATTGTAACATTGAAAGGAATATAACGAAAAATCAAGCTGGTAGTCTCGGTTTTGAGATCCAGTGGGAAATCTTTGTGTATATGTGTTTTATGGGTTATGCTCTTGCATTTTTATTGTGATTTAGAATTCGTATGCAGGTAATTTCTGTACGGGGTTAAAACCTACACTCCTCTTCCCTCCAAGCCTCCTATTTCCTTGCACAATTTCTCCTGGGTGATCCTCCTGTTACCAAGTGTAACACTGATCTCTCACACTAATCTCACACCCTGTAAAACTGCGCAATCCTCAAGGAACCTTATTCCTTCTGCATGCATGAGTTTCCTTGATAGGAGAAAACATGTAACTGATAGTACAATGTCCTTGTCATTAATCTCAACTGGGTCTTTCTCAGAATAGACATGCATGAGTTACTGATGAGAGAATCTTTAGTTATTGGAGTACACTAGTGGGATGCATGCATGCATTAACTAACTGAACTCACAATTAGTTCCTCAAATAGTTTGGAACTAATTTAGCTGTACTTAACTCAATAAACTAAGCTAACTAATTACAACTCAAATATAACTCAATATTATCTCCTTAATTAAGGGATAATCTCCTTAATTTAAGGGATAATTGTTGCATGACTTCAAAAAGACTTCTAACTTGAATTTCTCCAACTAATTAACCAAAGATGAATTAATTAATTATTTTTCAAGCAGCTGGTGAGACTAAATTCAAATTTTAATTCAAGGACAAATTAAAATTGGAATATTTTGGATTTTATTTTTATCATTTATTGTTTCTATTTTCAACAGATTTTAGCAGGGAAGGAGATGAGGAAGTGTCGCATCGATGAGGTGTTGGCACCTGTCATCGTGCTAGCAACCCAGTGCGCCAAAGGAGTTCAATTCAATTGGGCAGACTATCTCCACAGTGAGTTCCTTGTGAACTACCATGAAGCACAAGAGCTCAGCAAGACATTCCACTGCGTGTGGTTCTTGCTATCGATTGTGCTAGTAGCATGGGAGCTTCCAGAGGAATGCCAATTCCCTTTGGTTGCGTTAGACCTACTAGGAGCAGTAAAGTATGCTTCATTGTGGGTGACCAAGGATGTGCAGTGAATCAAGGACAACAAGATCTTTTGGATCTTGATGGAGATGAACATCCACATGGCCATCAATCACAAACCATGGCTATTGCCTATAGTGTTTTCCAACCTGCAGGGCTACGTTGAGTTCAAAACAGAATTTCACCATGTGGCCATCTTGGCGCAGAAGGACCCTACACAAAAATGGTATGACTTACCTTACCTTGCAACGAATGACACCATTGATGTAGTACTTGATCGATGGACGGTTGAGTAGCGCACTATAGAAAACTTAGTAGTGGGAAGGAGAAAGTCCGCCATGCAGAGAAAGAAGGGGGAGGCCAAGCTAAAGATGATGTAACTAGCCGAAAAGAGAAAGAAGGAGGCTATTGATAAGGCATAGGTGGAGCACGATGCCACTCAATAGGTAGAAAAGCATACAGGAGGAATATAGCAAGGCTCTAACAAAGGCGTGAGGTCGCCTTCACCTGAGAAAGAGGAGGAGACGAATGAGCAAAAAGAACAGCAAGGCGTGGATCTGCAAGTGACGTCTTCCTACATCAAGCATCCAAGGGAGCAGGAGTAAGGAGGGTCTAGGAAGAAATAAAAATCTACTAAAACATCATTGGACCCAATCACCCTCACAGAGGGTGATTTGCATGACATCAATGACACGGTGCAGGATGTCACCACGAAGGCCCTACAACAGTTTGAGTAGCAGTAGAAACTAGTATTAGGGGCTATCCAAACACATCTGCAAGAGTTGTAGACCCATGCGTCACAAGCTGGCATGGTGTCTACTAGCCTTGCTATTAGCACTTCAGAAGCTATCGAGATGCTGTGTGCAAAGGTCTCCAGCGCGATAGTGCTTCCTGATGAAGCACTGACCACAGAGAATGAAGTTGACAAGCCCACTATTAGTGCCCTAAAGGGAGTAGGTTTGAATCTAGCAATTCTCCCTGGTGAAGCGCTCCACTTATTGCAATATGGGGTGATTGTTGAATTGAGGGCCCATGAGAACCATGCCCTACAGGTGATTAGTGAGCAGCGGATTAAAAATGAGCATATGGCACTACAACGAGACTCTTCCATTGCCGCTGTGACTGAGGCGACCAACCAGAACAAGCGTATAATGTAGGTCATTAAGGAGGCATGTTGAATGGTCCCAAAGTTGGCCATTCCTGAAGAAGAACCAGTCGAGGTGCGCGTTCACAAGCTGGCCATAGGGGTGCGCAACGCTCATACAGAAATGGTGAGGGCTCTGTTGGAGTTGAACCTGAAGATCACATAGTTATATTTGAAGGCTCATCCTTCAACTCCACTAGAAGTAAAGGAGCAACGAGCGACCGCTATCATAGAAGTAGTAGCAGCGGTTGACAGTGTAGTAGTAGACTGCACACAACATTTTGAGCAGTCGTTCTAGGTCCTGACAAGCTTGTAGGAGGACCCTAATGTATAATAGCTAGAGACATAAGCACGCGAGCTACAACAACACTATGATGAGGTCAAATGCACAACACAAACCGTCATGCTCACACAGAGATTGGTGAAGCTACAAGAGGCTAAGAAGCTGAAGGAACAAGTGGATGTAGCGTTGCACAAGGAACCAGTGCTGAAGGCATGACTGAAGCCCTGGATGGATAAGGCTTACACGGTGACAACTGCTATTGAAGGAAATATTTCGACTTTGCAATCAACTCAAAAAAATCTTAAGGCCGACAGTTCAAGAGCAGTGACCGAGAAAATGGCAAAAGACGTGAAGTAGGTAGCTGTACAGTGCACTACCAAGGTTTCGGTCATAAGGGTCGAGCTGGGAGGTATTTGCGCTAAGATATCTACACCTGTCGAGTGACTCGAGGGCGAGTCACGATGTTTGTGTTGGGGGCTTGTTGGGAATGGGATCCCCTAAGGACAGTTTTGGGGCTAAAAGCCCATGTTTTAGGTTGAATTTTGTAATAAAGTTGTAAAGTCTCTACATTTTGTGGTTGTGGAGCACAAAGGTGTCATGAGTCATAAAGGGTTGTCTGCCCTTAATTTTGTAAAGTAAAGTCGGTTGTAAAGATCTACCATGGTCCACAGACCATGGGATTGTATAAAAAGAGCTAAGAAAGTAAGCTCTAAGTAGTTCAGATGAGTCATAGTGGTAGAAGAAGTCTTGACTGATAAGGAGAGGAGTCTAAGTTTCAGGTCTTAGTGTAGGTAGAGGCTCTATTGTTGAGTGTGTAGAGGCCTAGGGTAGAAGTCCACAGCTGAGTGCGCGGACCTTTGCAGTTGTGTGCACAGGGCAAATAGAGTCTGTAATCATTTGAAGATATCAATAAATAGAAGCATTCTACAAATTTTGTGTCTTATTTCTTGATAATGCATCTTGTCATATCATGTATGAATTTCATTTATAATGTTTATGTGATGCGCGAATGTATGTAATTACATTGGATAATTGAATGCAATTAAGGATATCTATTTACGCAATGTAAACTGTGGTTTTTTTATAAGATAAGTAAGACACATAAGGATAACTTGGAAACATGTTCTATACGCTGCTTTAGCAATGTGAAAGTACCTGAACTGCAGGTTAGGGTTGCGCGAAGGCCAATTGTACCCCTTGGTGGAGGTACTGAAGGGTGGAATAAAGGGCTAGGCAGATAGAGCCCTATAACTTAACGACCTACATGAAAGTAGTAATAGGAGGAACAAACAGACATCACGGCCATCTCAGGGTGCAGAAAATTGGTTCCAGCATCCTCCCATACTACTTCAGGTGAGACTTCAGTCCGCGCTCCGCAGACTGATGTTGAAAGGGCCAGTAGCATAGGGATTTGTTTGGCTAACTAACGTTGAACCTGGGTCAGGCCCCACCAAGCCAACAAGTGAATAACTTCTTGAATCAGAACAATATTGTCAAAAATTTCCCTTCCTAGAATGAAGCCACCCTAGTTGCTAGAGATCAAATGGGCAAGGATTTTTTGTAGCCTGGAGGCAAGGGGCTTTGAGATGATATTTTAAGAGACATTATAGAGATAAATAGGGAAAAATCTAGAAAAAGAGGATGGATTTTATTCTTTCAATATCAAGGCTAAGAAGTAAGTGTTCTGCAACCAACTCACAAAATAGAAGAAAAGATAGATCAACGACTTCAAAATAAGCCTCTTCGCGGGGTCAACCTCCTTTACATTACACAAATGAACAATTCTTGGATGATACAAATGACAAGACCTCCTTTCTATATATAGGAGTCTAAGGGGTCCGAATATAATCAAAGACTAAATAACAATAATATTGTTGGGGCACAACAATAACAATAGTGGGCTTCTATGGGGCACAATAATAACAACATGGGGACTACATGGGCACACCAATAAAATAAGGGGGTTGAACTAATAACAATAAGGGGATACACTAGTAGTATAGGGACCTAACATGGCCCTCTCCTCGAAAAAAGTGTTTTCCTCAATGCTTGAGTAGTTATGGATGCTTCTGTATAACATTATCATCCTATCATGTGGAGTATGCAGCGGGTAAGTTCTTCAAATTTATGAGATACTATGAAATTGATCAATTTCGTAGTTTTCAAGTTCTTGATTCCGTGATTGCTTCAGTTTCCAATATAATTTTTCCTTCTTTGTCAAGTTCTGACAATGTTGTTTGAACTAGGAGCTTGTCACCTATAACCTTATTTAAGCATGAAACATGGAAAACTGGGGGCACTCGAGAAGATGCAGAAAGCTCCAATTTGTATGCCATAGTACCAATATTTTGCAGCACCTTGTAAGGGCCATAGTACTTTGGTGATAATTTATTATCCTTCTTATCTTTCTTCAGGGATATTTGTTTGTATGGTTGTAGTCGTAAAAACACCCAGTCACCTACATGAAAACTTCTTTCAGTGTGATGTTGATATGCATGTTGTTTCATTTGATTCTGCGCCAAAGTCAGGTTATCCTTGAAGAGTTGGAGAACTTGTTGTTGATGCTCAATGTGATATTTCACAGCTTGAACCTTAGAATTTTCTCTTAAATATGATGTGATGGGTGATGGATGATATCCATAAAGTGCCAATGCATTACAAGATATGGTCAGATTCATTTCTTCTTTCTCTGGGGTTGGTTCCTGGTGTATATCCTCTTCTTTTGATGTTTCTTGATCCTTTTCTTCCTCCTCTTCATAATTTATGTAAATTAATTTCTTCTCAGCACACTTATGACCTTTAGTGTATTTTCTATCACAACTATAACAAAGCCCTTTTTCTCTTTTTTCCTCCAATTGTTGTGGTGTCAACCTTGTAGGTTGTGGAAGACTAGGAGCAACAACACTTTCATGTGTATAGTGATGAGTGGTAGACTTCCTTGTTGCCATAATTTTTCTTTCAACTTTTTTTCCATCCTAAATGTATTCTCTAATGAATTAGGTTCCCAAAGGTGAACCTCATTTTGGATGTTATCTTTTATAGTCCCTATGAAGGCTTCAATCTTTTGCTCCTCTAGAATATCATTTACCCTAATATTCAATTTTTGGAAGTCTTCAATGTGCTTCGCCAATGAACCCTTTTGTTTAAGATTTATCAATTGGCTAAAGAAGATGTTTCTCTTTGTATCTTCATAATATGTTATCATTTCCTTCGTAAAAATTGACCAGGTGACAAGTGGTTTATGATAACAAAGCCATCTATACAATACAAATTGATTTGATTCTAAATATAAAGATGCAATACAGACCTTTTGTTATGGTTGCACATCATGTAGATCAAAATATTGCTCCATTTATAGTATCCAAGTTACCAGATCCTTGTCATCAAAATTCCTCATATATATCTTTGGAATGTGGTGGTTCTTAAACCCCATATTGGAGTCTATAAAATCATAATTTATATTCCTTTTATATTCATCATGGTTTTCATGGATTTCTTTGTCACTACTAGGATGCCTTTCTTCTAAAAACTTTGCCAAAAATTCCTTCCACCCCTCTATCTTTGTAGATTTTAACCTTGTACAGAAATTACTTGCATACAAAATCTAAAAACAGAAAATAAACAATGGTGAGAGAATAAAACATAAAATAGATATACACAAAGATTTACCCCTGGATCCCAAAACCAAGACTACTAGATTTATATTTCATTATGTTCCTTTCAATGTTACAATACATATATATACATGTCGAAGCATCCATACATCCCAATCCATTAACCCTGGATTAGAACGTAACCATAGTTCCCTTGATTGGATCTACAAAACCCTTGACCAGATCTACAAAATACCATGGACAGAAAACCATCGTGCCCAAAACCATGTGAAAAATCCATGCATAAAACCATAGGTAGGTTCGCGCACATAATATAGGGTCCAAAAAACAATTCCCAAGGTGTTGCTCCGAACCCTGTGTAATGGGGCTACCTGCCCCTACATACCCCCTAATGGGGGGGGGGGGGGTTCAGCCAGCCCGCCTGTGGCCCCATGACAATTTTCGGTGCAATGTATAGGGGGGTTCCCCCCCCCTGTGCGTGGGGTAGTCGTGGAAATAATATAATAGAACCCAACATTCTCCCACTTGTTTTTTTCTTTCCATAGGAGATCTTAGTCATTGATCTAGCCCTGCAATGCCCATTATTTATCTACACCAAGATAACTTCTCAATGCTCACAGACCTTTCCAATGCATCTACAGTATTCTTCAAAGTTTCTACCTTTACCAGCAACACCTTTTTTTACTCAACCATATCCCTCACAAAGTGATACTGAATATTAATGTGCTTTGTATTTGAATGATAAGCAGGGTTCTTTTCCAAGAAATTGCACTTTGGTTGTCACAGTCTATCCTTATATCTCGTTGTACTAACCCCATACTTGAACACAATCTCTGCAACCAAATTGCTTCCTTGCTTACATGAGTGGCTGCCTTGTATTCTGCCTCTGTAGTTGAAAGTTCCACTACAGACTGTCTCTTACTCATCCAACTGACTGCACCTCCAAATTGGTTAAACACATACCCACTTGTAGATCTTCTTTGATCTAGATCTCCAGCCTAGACAAAATCAACAAAGATACAGATGTCCAAAACTCTATCCAATCCTCATCTTCCTTAGTAACGCAAACCATAATCACTAGTGCCACGCAAATACCTGAAAACCTACTTCATTATTGTCCAATTCTCCTTCCCTGGTTTTGACATAAACCTGCTCAATACTCCCACTGCATGTGCAATGTATGGTTTAGTACAAACCATTGGATACAATAGGCTACTGACTGCACTTGCATATGGAACACGGGACATGTCCTCTTCCTCTTCTTGTGTCTTGTGACACTATTCAACAGATAAATTTACACCTATAGGATTAGGAACCTTCACCGATTTTCTATTGTGCATATTAAACCTATGCAGCATTGTATCGACATACTTCCTTTGGTTTAACCAGAGCTTCCTCTTTACCTGATCTTATTTAATTTCCATGACCAAAATATAGTTTGCAGCAGCAAGATATTTCATTTTGAATTTGGAGGACAATTGGGTCTTTAAATCCTTGATAATTTCTTTGTCATTTCCAACCAACAACATATCATACACATACAAGACCATATAAATAACATGATCACCAATTAATTTAAAATACACACAGTGATCTGCTTTGATTCTAGTGAAGCCAGGTCCCCGTATAAATGTATCAAATTTTTGATACCACATCCTTGGTGATTGTTTTAACCCATACAGAGACTTTTTTAACTTGCATACTAGTTCTTTCTTACCCTTCACCACAAAGCCTTCAGGTTGCTTCATGTATATCTCTTCTTCTAGATCCCCATGAAGAAATGTTGTCTTCACATCCATCTATTCTACCTCAAAATCAAAAGAAACGACAACAGATAAAATTAATATAATAGAATCTACCTTGGAAACAATAGAAAAAATATCACCAAAATCAATTCCCGACATCTAGGAATAACCTTTTGCTACCAACCAAGATTTGTATTTCTCCACCTTTCCTTATGCATTCATCTTCTTCTTAAACATCCATTTGCTGCCAATGGGTTTCTTTCTAGTTGGAAACTCCACCATATCCCAAGCCTCAATTTTGTGCAAAGATGCCATTTCGTCAACCATGGCCTCTTTCCAGAGATTTCCATCCTCTAAATCTACTGCTTCCCTCACAGTTCTGGGATCAGCATCAGTAATAGATAAAGAAAATTTTTGAACAGAAACAGATGGACTATACCTTTATGGCTGCCTTCTTTCTCGAACTAATCTTCTCACATCCAAAGTTTGTGGCTCTTCATCTTTTGATTCCTCTTATACTGTAGAGTTCAATTCTTCCTCCTTTAGCTCAAACTCTATCTTCTCATGTTCCTTTGGTAGTACTTCATTTTTATTAACATCTTTCACCTCTCTAAACACCACATCTTGGGTGTATACAACCTTCCTTGTTTCTGGGTTCCAAATCTTATAACCTTTTAAACCACTCTTATACCTAATAAAGATGCAATTTTCAGATTTACTATCCAACTTTGTTATTTTCTACTTTGGAACATGTACATATGCATCACATCTAAATACCTCAGATGTGAAAGAGAAGGTTTATTACCATTCCATACCTCTTGTGGAGTCTTATCCTCCAATCATGATGAAGGTGATCCGTTGACCAGGTAACATGAATTCTCCACTCCCTCTACCGAGAATTCATGTCCTAACCTAGCACCACTGAGCATGCTTCTTTCCCTTTCCATTAATTCCTTTTTCATCTTTTCTACAACTCCATTTTCCTCAGGTGTGTATGGAGTAGTATTTTTCCGTGCTATACCACACGTCTTACATAAATATTCAAATTCCTTCTTGTAAAACTCTCCACCATTATCTGTCCTCAACACCTTTATCTTTTTCTCTGTGTGGTTTTCCACTACAGCCTTAAATTCTTTAAACATGTAAAAGACTTCAGATTTCTTCCTGAGGAAATATATCCATGTATTCCTTGCGAAGTCATCTATAAATGATACATAGTACATAGAATTTCCCAGTGATGGAATCGACATAGGTCCAAACACATCATTGTGCACAAGCTCTAATATATGTTTTTCCCTCCTGATTCTGCTTCCCATATACAAAATTTTCATAAAAATCAAAATCTAGAGAGATATTAGACATACCTTCTACCATACCATTACCATGAAGTATTCAAAGGCCCTTCTCTCCAATATTTCCAAGCCTTTGATGCCATAGCATGGTATTTTCTCTAGATATCACTAGATTTTCTGCTCCACTTTCAGGAACTGCATAACTGTTGCACCAATCAATAACAGTGCTACCTTGAAGCTTGTACAGAGTTCCAGTCCAAACTCCTCACATCAATACCAGTGCTCCCTGAACCATCTTGCATGTATCTTTCTCGAACACTATTTTTACACCTTCATCATCCATCTTGCTTACATAAATCAGATTTTTGACCAATGAAGGAACATGCAAAACACCTGAAAGTGTTCTAATCCTTTCACCTTGCAACTTCAACTTGAATTTTCCACGACCAATGATTCTAGCCTTCCTGTCGTCCCCTAAGAACACATCGCCACCATCATATTTCTCATACTTTCATAACCACTCTCTATGGGGAGTGAAGTGAAAGAATGCACCTGAGTCAATCAACCATGTCTCGTGATCTACATGTATACTTGAAGAAGAAGCCAAGTAGACATCCCCACCTTCATCTAAGGTGGTTTTCACCTCTGTGAAAGGAGCATCATCATATCCCTTTCCTTTCTCAGGAGCTTTATATTTACAATCCCTTTTGATGTACCCTTATTTTCCGCATTTCCAACACACCTTTACAGGTTTTCTTGGAGATTTAGATATCCATATAGATTTATATATCCCACTAGAAGACTTTTTTTTTTTTTTTTTTTTTTTTTTTTTTTTTTTGGTTCTGGGACCATCCTCGCACAGAAAATGCATCACCATTATGGCCCTCCATATTTTTTCGTCTCATCGCCTTTGACAGCAAGGATAAGGCTATTTCATCAAATTGAAAGGTAGATGCATTTCTACCTATTGCAACAACCAGACTATCCTACGAATCTGATAGAGAACAAAACAAACTAATGCACTTATCTTCATCTGAAATTTTAATATCAATAGATAATAACTGGCTTACCACAGTATTAAATTCATTTAGATGCTCTTTCACCAAGTCTCCATCTTTCATCCTCATGTTATACAAATTTTTCCGTAGGAACAATTTATTCACTAGAGACTTAGATTGGTACAAAGTCCCTAACTTTTCCCACAAAGCCTTCGCGAAAGCTTCCCTTGATACATTTAGCAATACTAAATTTGAGACACATAATCGTATTGTGCTCTTTACCTTCTGATCCAACTTTTCCCAGTCTTCAGTTGACATTGTTGTTGGTTTAGTACCTGGGCCTACTGCAATCCACTGATCTTTATCCACAAGCAATCCTCCATCTTGAGTTTCCACAACTCAAAAATCTCACCATTAATTTTCTCGATCTCTATCTTTCCACTACTCGCCATCTTATTTCACCACAAGAATTGATCCCGAAGATCTCCCATTGAACAGTGCCTACCACAAGCCTGAGCAAAAACCCCTCAGCAACAAAGGCGTCCCCTTGAAGCCAAAAGCATTCTGATACCAAATGTGGGTTTTAACCTTGTACATAAATTACCTCCATACAAATTCTATTATACAGTTATATATGTTACAGAGCAATGGAACACATAAAAAATATTACAGAAATATAAACACAGAAAATACATAAAAACAAGAGAGACACAAATATATGTGGTTCACCCAATTTGGGCTACATCCACGGAGAAACAATGAGTCCTTCATTTTATATTATCCATCAAAATGAAGAGATAGAACCCATAATAGATCCGATGTAATTCCCTCTTCACTCTCACACAATCTCCTCTCTCTTTCTCTCTTAGAATACACCTCTACATAGCTGCAATACAATTCCCTCATATATAGCGAGGGGTTGCTTTCTAGGGCAAAAAACCCTAAATTAAACATAACTTCTACCATCAGATTTCCACTTAGCGAACGGCCCAGATTGACTACAAAATTACAACACTTTACAAGGCATTTTTACAAGGACTTCACCCCCCTGAACCCCCCCGGCGGTGCAAAAAACTAGGAAGGGTTTCTGTCCCATTACGAACTGGGGTCCAATGCGGAAATACCTTTGACTAAAGAATATAATCAGGCTCCACACCCAACAATATCCCACTTGGAGACTAATTATAGCAACTCCATCGCTACTTCATTTGTTGGACAATGACTCCACTTTGGACTTGGCCTTTTCTCATCTTCAACATCATACTTGAAGACCAATTGAAACTGAGCAGAAGCTTAGTTTCTCCCTCGTTACAACTTTTGTTAACATATCTGCAGTATTTTTGCTAGTGTGTATCTTTTCCAACTTTAACTGTCGATCTTCCAACACTTACCGTATGAAATGGTACTTGAGTTGTATATATTTAGTCTTAGAATGAAATGCAGAGTTCTTTCCAAGATGTATGGCACTCTAACTATCATCGTATAACCTGCCCAACTCTTGTTTCTTACCCAATTCATCCAGAAACCTTTGTAACCAAATCATTTCCTTACTAGCCTCTATAGCAACAACATACTTTGCTTCCATCATTGAGAGTGAAACAACACTTTGCAGTTGTGAAACCCAACTGATAGTTGTGCCACCTACAATAAACACATACCCTCTAGTGCTCCTCCTATTATCTCTATCACCCGCCATATCTGCATCAACATATCCCTATAGATAAATGTTTGAACCAAGAAAGCATAATGCTTGATTTTTGGTACCTCTCAAATACCTGAGAATCCAGTTCACATCCATCCAATTTTCTTTTCTTGGATTTTTCATGTACCTGCTTACAACTCCCACTACATGTGCAATATCAGGCCTTGTGCAGACCATTTCATACATGAAGCTTCCAACTGCTGATGCATATGGAACTTTAGACATATAAGCCTTTTCTTCCTGAGTCTTGGGACACACCTTCTTACTTAGTTTTAAATTTCTAGCCAAAGGTATACTATTTAGTTTTGCATTCTGCATATTAAATATTTTCAACACATTTTGTATGTACTCACTCTGAGATAATGTTAATTTGTGGTTCTTCTTGTCTCTAATTATTCTCATACCAAGGATTTATTTTGTAGCACCTAAATCCTTCATTGGAAATGAGTTTTCCAATTTTCTTTTGACCACATTTATATCCTGCATGTTAGGACCTACAACAAGCATGTCATCTACATATAATAACAATATAATATAGCTACCATCATTTTTCCTTTTAAGATAAACACAATGATCAAAGTGACATATAGTATAACCTTGTTCAAACATAAACATGTCAAATTTTAGATACCACTACCTTGGAGCTTATTTTAAGCCATACAAGCTCTTCTTAAACCTACACACTAGTTTCTCCTTCACCTGCTATCCTTGTGGTTGCTGCATATATGTCTATTCCTCCAAATCCACATGGAGAAAGGTTGTGTTTACATTTAAATTCTCAAGATGCAAATCTTCGACTACTACTAGACTTAAAATAGTTATGATTGAAGTCATTTTAACAATCGGAGAAAATATCTCATCAAAGCCTATACTGTTTTTCTGTGCAAACCCCTTCACCATAAGTTTAGATTTATACCTTTTTCTATGTATATCGTCTTCCTTCAACCTATTAACCCATTTATTTTGCAATGTTTTTTTACCTGCAGGCAACACAACTAAGTCCCAAGTCTGGTTATGTACTAAGGAGTCCATCTCTTCTTTCATGGATTGCTCCCACTTCTTCCAGGTTTCTACTTGCACTGCTTCTTCATAACATTCTGGTTCACTAGAATCAGTCAACAATACATAATATAATGAAGGATAGTATCGATTAGGGGGTCTACTTATCCTGGTAGATCTTCTAACACCACTTTCAGGTGTTTGAGGTGCTTGTTTTTGTTGTGGTTGTTGTTGTTGTTTTGGCTATTGATCATTGTGATTTTCAGGCACCTTCACTTTTTCTGTGATCTCATCAAGCACTGTGCATTCTCTATTTTCTTTTTCTTGTTTCTTTTCCTGCATCTGATCCTTATACAAAACCTTTTCATTGAATATGAAATATTTTCTCCTAATTATTTTGTGTTTTTCATAATCATAAAAGAAATAACCAAAATCAATAACACCATATCTAATAAAGGTACATTTCTTTGATTTTGCATCAAGCT
Source organism: Pinus taeda (assembly GCA_000404065.3). Taxonomy (NCBI): domain Eukaryota; kingdom Viridiplantae; phylum Streptophyta; class Pinopsida; order Pinales; family Pinaceae; genus Pinus; species Pinus taeda. The sequence continues at coordinate 13,319 of APFE031602983.1, forward strand.
TTGTTCTATTTTCTTTATTAATGTGAACAAAGGCTTCACAACCAAAAGTTTTTAAAAATGAGTAGTATACCTTTTTACCTATCCATGCCTCCTTTGGAATACCACCATCCAGGAACTTGAAGGCCCTATGTTTTTAGATAAACAACAACATCTACAACATCTACCCAAAATTGTAAAGGCAATCCTACATGAAATCTCATTCACCTTGCATGCTCCATGATTGTTTTGTTCATCCTTTCTGACACACCATTTTCTTGTGGTGTTCCTGGAACTGTCTTCTCTATGAATTCCATTCTCTAAACAGTACCTATCAAACTATTTTCTACAATATTCACCTCCATTGTATGACTTGACACACTTCAACCTTTTTCCTGTCTCATTTTCAATTGAATCTTTCCATTTCTTAAAAATATCAAATGCATCATATTTATTCTGAATACAATAAATCTAGATTTTTCGGGTTGCATCATCAATAAAAGTAACATAATAAAAAGAGCCACCGTGAGATGATACCTAACTAGGTCCCCATACATCTGTATGCACAAACTCTAATTTCTCTCTCTTCTTTTCTTTCCCAACTCTAAGGAATCTGACTCTCTTATGTTTTCCATAAATACAAATCTCACATAATTCCAAATAAACATGCTTCGAACCTGGCAAAAAATTTCTTGAGTGAAAAAATTTCATCCCCTTCTCACTCCTGTGCCCGAGACTATGATGCCACAATGTCGTATCTGCTCTTGTAGAGGTTAAATCATTAACAGAATTAGACATATCAATGCATAAATATAATGTAACAACCTTTTCTCCTTTTTCTATTACCAGGGATCCTTTAGTGACCTTCCAAGTTTTATCTATAAAAGTAGTTACACAACCTTCACCTCCCAACTACCTTGTTCAAAGTAGACTTTTCTTCATATCTGGAACATGCCTTACCTCCTTCAACAACCATTGATTTCCATTCTACTTTCTTCTGAAAACTCTACCCATTCTAATGATTTTATAGGGTTTATCATCACCCACTCGAACCTATCCAAAATCTCCTTGAACATAATCATGAAAACGTTTCCTATCAAGTGTGGCATGGAATGAGGCCCCCGAATCTACCACCCATGCATAAATAATATTTTCTAATGAAAGAATCAAAGCATCTTGCAACACATCACATGTCATGTTTGCTTCATGATTGTTTCTTGTTGCGCGTCTCCCTCTTTTCCCTTCTGATACTTGTAGTCTTTCTTCAGGTGTCCTTTATTCCCGCATTTCCAACACATTATCCCCGATATAGAATTGTATCTTCCTTTCCTCGACTTACTGTGATATCCTGAGCTCTTTCCTCTTTCCATTTTTCTTCCCCTAGTCTCCATAGTCAAAGCATTACTTGATGTCTCACCGAAGCTTTTCTGTCTCATTTCCTCACTAAGGATTGCACTGAAAACATCATCAAACTTTAAAGTAATAGATCTAGAGACAGAGTTACTAATGGCCATAACTAAACCATTCCAACTTTCTGGCAATGAGCACAAAAATAATAGAGCCCTAATTTCATCATCAAAAGCTACCCCTACAGAACTTAACTAAATGGTAACTATATTAAATTCATTTAAGTGATCAGCAACATATCCACCTTCTGACATCTTCATATTAAATAAACACTTCATAAGAAATACCTTATTTGAGGTTGAGTGTTTTTCATATAGTTCGGCCAATGTTGATATTAAACCCTTTGTTGTTGTTTCCTTTGAAATATTAAAGGTTGCTGACACCACTAGGCACAACCGTATTGTTCCAAGTGCCTTTCTGTTGAGAATATCCCATTTGGTGTCTATCATACTCATCGACTTCTTTGTCTTTCCACTCAATGGTAGGTACATATCTTTCTTATACAAGTAATCTTCCATCTGCATCTTCCATAGTTGGTAGTTTTGGCCATTAAATTTTTTGACCCTAAATGTACCATCTTCCACCATTTCTCCCACTCGAACCAAGAACCCTTCTCTCCTATGATTTTATTAGCCAAATAGACCTTCGGCTCTCATACGAGTTGTTAGAAAATTATATATATTACATATAAATGGAACACATAAAAAAATATTGCAGAAATATAAATACAAAAAACACATAAAAACAGGAGAGACATAGATATATTTGGTTCATCCAATTTGGGCTACATCCACGGAGAAACAGTTAGTCCTTCCTTTTATATTATCCAACAAAATGAAGAGATGCAACCTACATCAGATCTGTTGTAAATCCCTCTTCGCTCTCACACAATCTCCTCTCTCTTTGTCACTCAGAATACACCTCTACATAGCCACAATATAATTCCCTCATATATAGCGAGGGGTTTCATTCTAGGGAAAAAAACCCCAAATTAAACATAAATTATACTGTCATATTTCCACCTAATGAATGGCCCAGATTGACTACGAAATTATAATATTTTACAAGGAAATTTTACAAGATCATTGCCCCCTGTGGCCCCCCTCGCAGCGTGCAAAAACGAGTGGTGTTGCTGCTCCATTACGAACAGGGGTCTAATATGTCGATACCTTTGACTAAAGAAGATAATCAGGCTCCACACCCAACAAATTCTAAAAACATAAAATAAACAATGACGAGAGCATAAAACATAAAACAGATATACACAAAGATTTTCCCCTAGATCCCAAAATTGGGACTACCATATTTATTTTTCATTATGTTCCTTTCAATGTTACAATACATATATATACATGCTGAAGCATCCATTAACCCTGAATTAGAACATAATCATAGTTCCCTTGACTGGATCTTCAAAATACTATGGATAGAAAACCATCATGCCCAAAACCATGTGCGAAACCCATGCAGAAAACCATAGGTAGGCCAAGCCACCTAAAATAAGGTCAAAAAAAAAAATTGTTGTGGTGTTGTGCTAGACCCTGTGCAAGGGGGCTACACCCCGCGCATACCCCCGATAGAGGGGGCAGCCGCCCCCTGTGCCCCCCCTTCCCCCCCCGCACATGGTGTAGTCGTGGAAAGAATATAACACAACCCAACAATGTTGGCATTCATCATTTCTTCCATGTCTTCTTTTAAACCATCATTAAAAACTCCCATGTCCCTTTTTAAACCATTTATCTTAACATTCATCATGGCTCCCAATTCATTTTTCACTACTTTTTGTGAGAGCGGAATTTGTTGCACTTGGTTTCGTAAGTTTGATATATCATGTTGCATTTCTTCCTCTTCATCATGTGTCATAGTAAATATTTCAAGTTTCTTACTAGGTGTTTCCATTTTCTTTCTTCAGGGCATCAATTAATGATAATTATGCTTCACAATGCCATTTGAATCACTTCAACTAATTTTTCAAACAAAACTTATGCAAAATTTTAAAAAAACTACACATCTTTTTTGCTTTGCAGGAGTTTGATATTGAATCTATTGTATCTATGTAATTTCGTATATCCAAGGTCTAATATTTAGTTCTATTGTAGCCCTCTAAGTTCTCTTTCCAAACCCACAAGACTGATCACAATTGGATTCTCCAAGAAAGAGTTATTTCCAACCTCCTACGATGGCCTGATTATAGACTAGTTCAGTAGAGATAACTTGTACGAAGTTCCACATGTCACTGTTTCCACATTCGACCCTAAAAATGATACCCAAAAACATAAATTTCGTTCTCTTTCTGTCATGTTTTATGAAATTTGAATCTGATGCTTAGGGAGAAAGTTATGACGATTTTCCCAAGGTCACCTGGTTGAGATGGAATTCGGGAGTCTACAAAAACCCTAACTTCCTTGGATCCTATCTTCGAAAATATAGTAAGACAAGATCTAAAATTCGATCACAAGGTTCATCAAGATTTCAACTCAAATAGGTTTTAATTTCAGCTTCTGAGGCTTCGTAGAAAAAACGTTATAGCGAAAATTCCATAATGACTTGTTTGAAGCAATGAAACTATATAATCCAAAGCTCTGATACCAAATGTTATGGAATCAACTCACAAAACAGAAGAAAATATAGATCAACGACTTCAAAATAAGCCTCTCCTTTACATTACAAAAATGAACAATTCTTGGATGATACAAATGACAAGACCTCCTTTCTATACATAGGAGTCTAAGGGGTCCCAATATAATCATAGCCTACATAATAATAATATTGTAGGGGCACAATAATAACAATAGTGGGCTTTTATGGGGCACAATAATAACAACATGATGAGTACATGGGCACAAAAATACAATAAGGGGGTTGCACTAATAACAATAAGTGGATACACTAGTAGTATAGGGACCTAACTATAAGAGTTGATGCTTCCCCCATGATGAAGCGTTTGAATGAATATCTTATCATTTGGCACAGATCTTTGTTTATCAGGTCCCATAAGTGATGATAAAAATTGGCTAAGAAACCATCTAGACTCGAGGCTTTATTCGGAATAAATGAGTAAACTACATCTATGATCTCATCATTGGTTATAGGGGTAATAAGGAGAGCATTCATTACCTCAGAGACTATGGTGGGAACATACTCTAACATATACTTCTCACTTTCTTGGTCAATTAGAAAGTCTTCTTGGTATAGAACCTAGAAGTGTTGGATTGCAACATCCTTGACATCTGTAACACCCTCCTCCCAAATCTACCTAAGTAACCGACCAACCAGGGTAAACATGTGACGAGAGGCTACTATGATGGGATTAAACCTCCTATGTGACCTTAATTAATTGGAATCAGTGGAAAACACAACATACAAACCCTACATATAAGCAAGAGGACTCCCAGGAACCATCCCAACCTCTCAAGTAACCAACGTTTGGATGCCACTTCATTTTTAGACAAATTAACCCCCGAATGATCCCATGATATGGGCATGCATGCATCCAAAAGGCTCTAGATGCTCCCACAACATGGTGTGCCAGCGTGTAGGGACTATTTTTCTCAATTTTTTCCTAGAGTCCCTACGATTTGAGCCACTTTTTTAGGCCCAGAGTCCAAGTCACTGCCCAAAACTAAATGACACCTTCATAATAGAAATATAACAAGGGAATGATGATACAAATGCAATTACTTAACCAAGGCCTTGACTCAACCCCTGCTATCCATGAAAGTAATTTCATCAAACATATCACAAAGATGTAATCTACAAGTGTAAACAACAGATCTAAGCATATGGATCTCATACTTATCTGAGAATCTCTAAGAATCATTGTTCTCTTCTATCATTTGTTTCATTATCATCTATTAGGTCATAGATACATCATTCATTCATTTACAAATAAAAACATGAGAAGATCCATACATCATCACTATCATAATACATGATTATAACTAGCATAATAACAATGGAAATATCAAGGATACATTAGCCATAGAATCCACATATATATTGGTACATTTACACATAAGGTACCGAGGAAAGAACCTCTTATTAATGAATGAAAATGCCAGTATGGTATGGGACTACCATGTTCCACCCAACCATAGAATGATTGACCCAATTCTCTCTTTAGCCATTCACCCCCATGCCATATTCCAAGCATGAATGGCATACTCCAACCAAAAGAACCAACTAGGGCATCTCAAGGCTAAACCACCTCACCCTTATCAATAGAAACCAGGATTTACCACAATCCACACTAAATCACTAGGCCAAAACAATAAATATGTAATAAAAGGCTTTACCATGATCTCCACCAGATCACTAGGCCGAAACAAGCATGGATGCCATCGGATTTCTCCACCAACACAATGAGGAATTTTCTTGTCTCCTAGTTTCTCAAGCTTTACTGTAATCCATAGTTTGATCCAAGAATCACTAGGCCCTAAACCGAGACATAACCCTCTAGGATTTATTGTATATCCTTCCATTCATCGGCAAGGATGCCTAGGCCTAATCAAGGGTAACCAACTCTAGGATTTACCATATATCCTTCCATTCACTGGAAAGGATTCCTAGGCCAATCGAGGAAACCCAAAATATGGCCTTATTGCAACTCATAGTCCAATTCAAGGGTTACTAGGCCATGTGTTCTATCCTTCAGAGATCCACCTCACTCAGATTTGAATCCATCTGGTAATCCATATCGAACAAAACATGAGAACCCCATCACACCATGGCTATTCAGAAGTGGCAAGGCTAGGTTGAAAACACTGTCACACCTGACAAAACCCATGCCATAACACTAAATAATCACATGCAATACCATGCATTCTAAATCTATAAAGGAAAACACACATGCTAATCGATACCTGCAAAGAATCTTGTTGTAGTTGCTTGATCCTACTCTTCCTTACTTTCTCTTTGCTTCCCTTTGACTTCTTGCTCCAAATCCCAAGTATGCCACTCTCCTCCAAGATTTCTCCAAGAAACTCTAAGTGTCCAAGAATGAGAGAGAGAAATAGAATAATGAGAGAGCTCCAAAACTGAACTAACAAAAGTCCATGAACTGATCCTCAAAATCCTTTTTATTAATGAGGCCACTATTTTCTTCATTTTCCATTATTTTCCTTCAATTTCCTCCTCACATGCAACGTGTTACCTTTCACCTTCATTTTCTCCTAATTTCCATTATTTTCATAAATAAATGTGTCAAAAATTCCATTTTGCCTTTCCAAAGCCTTTTCCATTGCCTTTGCCAATTTCCTTAGCTATAATAAACTGAATGAACACCCACTAGGATGTTTTTCCCAACATTTAGCGTGGAATACATGTCCTGTGACTGTGGTCTTGTATTTTTATATTTACATGGATTTTTATCCAGGTTTGTTACAAAACTCTACCCTTTGGGGGAACACTGTACTCGGTATTTAATGACACCTATAACCATCAAGACTGCTGAAAACAAAAAATATTGCCCATGGAGCTTTATAACATTTCCCATTGTAGTATTTACAATGATCATCTGCTAAAACATGACAAACATACCATTTAGTGGAGCTTTATAACACAACTCATTATGGTATTTACAATAATAACCACATATACACACATACACATTTTCTTCACCCAACAAATAATCATACTATCTATGGAGCTTTATAAATCCAGCTCGATACAATATTTACAATAATATACACATATGCACATTTTCTAAACCTGAAAATAAAAGGATACAATGCACATCAGCAACAAGGGAATCCAGAGGCTCACACCTCCAACCCCAAAGTAATACCAAGATTCATCTCCTTCCCAAGAAGTCCATAATCCACTGTAAGATCAAATCCACATCCAATGTCTAGCACTATTCCTACACCACTTGTCCTCTCAGTGAGTTTTTACTGGCTCATTGTTCCAGGGTACACTCCTAATGTGCATATTATTCCATCTAGCAATGTTAATGACAAAAAAAATTCATCCCCGTCCTTCCCTTCTCTACTATACAGTCCCTTTGGAAATTCAGTCGCCCCTTCCATGTAGTCACTCACCTTCCAATTTCCCTAACATCCCCTATCCTAGGCAATCCATCCCTTGGCCAAGCTTCTTCACATTGGAAGGTCAAACAACTAAGGCATATACCTACCTCAAAACCATCACACTGGTCATAGCATGCTCATGGAAATCAATGGACACTATTGGGTACCAGTGTCCCACAACAACCCTATTCCTGAGTACTTTACCAACAAACTATTGTATGTTCTAATTCCTTTTGTTGTTGCTAATTCTTGCAGTCAGTTTCAACCATCTGACCAGGAATTTCCATGCTTCTTGTAGCAAGCACATAACTTCCATTAGATTTAAAATATATTGAAATAAATTCACATCATACCTCATTGGTAGCTCAACAATAAGGTACACTTGCAATCCCCAAAGTAATACTAGGATTCACCTCCTTCCCAGGAAGTCTAGAATCCACTACAAGGTCAACTTTGTATCCAATTTACAATGTTATAATATTGTGCCACTTGTATTCTCAATGAGTTGTTACCTACTCATTGTTCCAGTGCGCACTCCCAATGTGCATCTAATTCCATCTAAAAATTCTAATGACCAAAATAGATCCATCCCCGACCTTCCCTTCTCTGCTTCACTGTCCCTTAGGAAATCCTGTCACCCCTTCCATGCATTCACTCACCTTCCAAGTTCCTCAGCATCCCCTATCCCAGGTGATCCATCCCTTAGCAAGGATTCCTCGCATCGGAAGGTCAAACAACCAAGGCATATACCTACCTCAAAACCATCATACCAGTCATAGCATGCTCATTGAAATAAATGGACACTATGGGTAATACTGTCCCACAATGGCCTTGCTCTTGAATGATTTACCAACAAACTATTTCCTATTCTATTTCCTTTTGTTGTTTCTAATTCTTGTAGTCAGTTTCAACAACTGAGCTGGGAATTTTCATGCTTCTTGTACCAAGAACATAACTTCCATTAGATTTAAAATAAATTGAAATAAATTCACATCATACCTCATTGGTAGCTCATCAATAAGGTACACTTGCAATCCTATTCACTTCCTATCACAACAAGTCAAACTAATTGTTTGATCAAATCATCATGAATAAACATATCACATCAGGCTATCTAAAACACAACCATCATAGATCAAAATTATAAATCACATGTAACCATCATAATCCAGAATCATAGATCACATGTAATCATCATAGACCATAATCATAAATCACATGCATAATAAAACTGAAATAACATATTGATACTTATCCTTTAATTAATCCTTAGCTTCTACATTTGTCCTTATTCTGTACGCACACTAGATCGGTTGCCACACCTAAAAAACATCCAGTGCCTTCTCCTCAACCATGTGCACATACACATAATGTGCATCACACACATACAACCACACATGACATACAACACCATGCAAGAAATGCACCTACACCTGAAATATCACACATGAACCTACACCTAGTGTACAACATAACACAATACATCTATACCCGATGAACAACACCACACAATGCACATACATAGTACTACATTCTCGCAACGCAGCATGTATGACATGCATACAATACCACATGTACACCAGTATCATATGTGCAAAATGTACACATTACCACTTATGCAAAGCACCACCTACACAATGTTTGCACAACATCACATGTACATGGCACCACCTGTACAGTGTGTACACAATGCCACATATGCATCATACCATCTGTATAATGTGTACACAATGCTAGATGTACACAACACCACATGAAGATGTACACAAATCCACATGTACATAACACCGTATACATGACATGTACACATCACCACTTACACACAGCACCACATTTACAACATGTACATGACAACACATGCTCACCTCACCACTTGTACAATCATGCACACAACAACATATGTACATAGCACCCTTTGTACACAACGCTGCATATCCAACATGTGCATAACACTGCATATCCATTGTGTGCTCAGTATAATATGTGCATGACACTACATATCCAACATGTACTTAACACCATCTATATCCAATACTACATATGAAATGTACACACAACATCATATGTACACAATACTACATATATTACATGTACACATCACCATAGGTACAATGACTGAATATACAGCATCAACAACATATACACAACAGTAGTATTGCACATCCAAAACCACACTGTCTCTACCAAGAAACCTTTCTTGTAGTGTCTCTCCACCATCCATGCTTATCCCAGTATGTCGTAGATCTCACTACTTTCATTCAGCCGATGTATCCCTCAGAGTTACCTATCATAACATAAACATAGGTATAATACAAGAATACAATATTAATTCATATCCACATGATATTGACCTCATATGTTTGTCATGACTACTCTCCCCACTTGATTCCCCATAAGACCAAGAACCTCATCATGCCATTCACCTACATAAGCAATCATTCCTACACAAGAATGATCTCTGACAACCCTGTCAGACAGTGACATAGATACATGCATACATACATACATAATCATTAAATAAACATGATCCATGAAGACCCTATCTGACACGACATACATACATACATATAAACATTATCATTAAAAAAATGATCCATGACGACCCTGTCAAAAATGACATACATATATACATTTATACATATATAAACATCATCATAATCATGATCGTAACAGAATTACCAAATATCATAAGGTCAAGGTTAAGAAAACTCCTTTTATATGTGCACACCATGCACAACATTGAGAACAATAGTTCCCAACATAGCTAAGGCATCTGATGCCTTAGGTCCATTTACTTCACCTTTCTTGTTACCTTTCTCATGTTTTTACTACCATTATCCATTTACACCAATGGACCAAATCAATCCAACCGATTGTCATATTCTTACCTTCAAATTCCCTTACTCATGTGGCAAGCTTCATTCGGGTCTTACATTACTTGCTAGGTTTCATTCAACTCTCCCTGAGCTCCATTAACTTTACTCTTTCCCAACCAATTCCCAAGACCCTCAAGGAATAAAAGGCAAGAAAAAATGAAAACAAGAAGAAAACCATGAAAACCAATAACAATACGACACCATGAACAAAGTGGCAAGGCCTTGCACCATACACAAGAAAAACCCATAAATCAAGCTCAAGCAAATCACAAAATACCAAAAGCACAAGACTGTAAACAAACACCATGAATGAATCCTCGTGGTTCCCAGTGCTTCCAAAGGAAATCTCAACCTAAGCATTCTTCAGAATTTCATGGAAGTCTCTTTTCCATGAAATCCCCTGCATCATATTGCCATAAACACATTATTGTCAGTGTATAATTAAACATAACAATACACTAGTTACCTTACCTTGTTGTGCCAAGCACATTCCTTGCAATTGAACACATCCATGCCATGTCTCAAGGGAATCCAATCCTTTAACGAATATAGTCATAACTAGAACCAGTTGTTATACTTTTCAAATACATATTGATGAATATAACATGTATCCTCATAATGTCATACAAATTCAAGGTTAAGAAAATTTCCTGTTTGCAAAGCACTCATTCGTTTGGAATTGCAGTTTCCAAACATAGCCAAAGAAATTTTCACCCAATTCATTTCTTTTACCTTTTCCTTATTGCAGTGGAGTGTTACTATGCACTATCACATCACCTAACTGTTAGTTATATAAACACATCGACTATTACCTTGTCAAGCTAATACCAAGCATGTTCCCCTGCAACTGCTTACACATGTTAGTCTCACGTTCCAAAGATCAAGACATAATGTATATTAATTTGAAATCAACCTTTATCAAGTCTAACAACCATGTCATAATAAAAAATAACTCACATTCATCATTCACAATACATAATGCTACAACTATCACCTACTTACACTCAAGTGCATATCAATTGTCTCAACACATATCTATTAGTACAACCATTTTAAAACAATATCATTTCTTCATGCAATATTATAGACGCATACTCATATAGTGCAATTAGTCAAACATTTAAACAATTGGTACATGACATAATAGACACCAAACACTTAAACACCAAATAGACAACATAATCAAACATTCAAGCACCAAGTAGATGACATAAGCAACTCATACGTTAATATATCTCAGGAGAGGTTATCTTGTTTTCACAACTAGGCTAGATTAGCATGACATAAATTCACAACATATCAACTCAAACACAAATAAGGCCATGATATCCATAATAGTCACTAGCTAACTTTTTCACATCATAAACTCATAAAAAATCATCATTCATACATAATAATCACATCTTCATAGTCATTCTATTTTAGTATCACATAATATCACAACATACTAGCTCATACCTGAATGTCATAACCCTAACCATTTTCATAGACCAATCGAACCTAGTATGATACAAATAACATCAATATTTTAATGTAATAACCCTAATCATCAAGTAACTAGCTTATAACAACAACAAGTTAGACTATAACACACACATCAACAACATATAACATAATCATCAAGTTATCTAACCTAAACAAATAATAGCAATGCATACAACCATAGGTTAGTATCATTCATGACTATCTGACATGTGCATATGACTACACTAATCAACTAACATCTATCATGTATGTAACCATAACATCAATAGAATGAAAGGTATACACATAACCATAACACATATAACAATCCTTAACCTACATACCTGCATGCCAAATGTAGAAACCTATATGATGACATGCTCTTGCCTCAAGTTCCAATGCTGCAACTTCACTTTGATGGTCTGCATATCCTGCTCTATCTCAACCAACACATTAGCATCTTAACAACCAATAAAATCATGATGACCTAAAATTCATACAATGACTTCAAAATACATGTTTGACCTACCATACATGCATAACTATAACCATGACAATGCATGCATAATAAACATATATAAAACTAAACACTCATGACAACACATCCCACAACAACATCATCAATATTCACATGGTGATGAAATGAATTCATGACCAACACACCACCTGTAGAGCTATAACTAGGGTCTCTCACACCTCTAATTATTCCACATTAATAAATCAATCCAGGAATGTTTTGTATTGCAAAGAGTAACTCAATCCGAGGCTACTTGTCCGAGTAATGCTTAGTAGTATAGTGTTCAGAAGGTACAAAAGAAGACAGATGCTAAGCTGTAACTGAACTAACCCAAAAGATAGAATCACACAAGATAGTTGATCAATCAAGGGTACGGAAGCAATAACCCATCCCTCTAGAAACTGATAAAAAGGAAATTAGAGCATGGACTTATAGGTCTGGGAGCTAGGCAGCGTCTTGCTGAGGCTCACTACAGCCTTAGACCTTCTCTCACACCAAAACAACAAAGGCAAGTAAATAAAACGGCAGAAGGTAAAATGGAACAGCAAAATGGAAATGGAACAACAGTAAATGGAACAGCAACCATCCACCATATATACAAGCTCTATATTAATATAGTAATCTGAGAATGAAGGATGATATAACTATGTTTCTAAACAGAGTAACAGTACTTTCAAGTCCCAACAAGTATTATTTCACATGGATCCAATGACAGTAACATTCATACCGACACTCTGTTACAAAAATAGCTGATTAAAGACGCAATTCAACCCTGAATAGATCCAATTATACAGTGCAGAGTCATTACATGGAAAAATCATTCATATATTGATCATAACAGAGCATAGCATATCATATGAAAGATGTATCAGATTATTGAGCAATACAGATAAACAAACCACACATAAATCACAGTATAATGATACAAAAGCAAGTGTCCTTCGGAGTCGGGCCCTTAGCTACCAATGGTACACCGCCTTAGATTACTCTAGATGCAGAGATGAAATAAACACCAAGTCTTTTGTATTAATGCATCAACCAATGTATAACAAAACTAGGTTTCAGTGAGACTCGATGATCAAATTTTTGTTTCAAAACTTAAAATTATAAAAACAGTAGTCCTCTTGCTCAATGACATTGTTCCTTTATATAAAAGTAATGAGAGAGTTATCTAGATAACAAAGATAAGTAAAACAGCAATCCCTTAGGATCGAAGATCCTGAGGGATTCGCCAATCGGTTAATCTTTCACTTTTCTTTCTCGCGTTCGCTGACTCGGTATCCCTCTTTCCTTTCCTGGGCTATTTAGCTTGGATTTACTCGATCTTTTTCGCATCTGGTTCCCCTCTGGAGGGACAACAGGTATTCCTCTTCGGCTTTCCACTTTTGGACGACAACTCCTTGCTTCCACTTCTCCCTGCATAGAAAAACGACGATTCTTAGTGATTGAGCTTCCCTTGTTAATTCTTGCACATTTTATTACAATCCTTTATCTCTTTTGAATTGACAATGCAGAAAAAGTTACAATTATTGCTAAAAAGCCATTAGATTTCTTGTCAAAAGCATACCTTTCAAGTACTCCACACACCCCCCTGCTTACCATGTTTCATGCCCTCATGAAAACATTATAGTTGACATGCAAGGCGGTGAGAGAATAGGCCGGAGAGGGGATCTCGTGAGGAGGCTGACAACCGTGATGAGCAACTAGATTATCAAAGAACTAATTTATTTGATCTGCAGGCATTTCAAACAAGGCCTGATATCTGGGTGCAGGGTGCCAAATAATTGGACTGCGAAATCGATACCCCAACCAGGATGGCCCTGCTTGCAGAATCCATTCGCCATAAAGGTTCAACCGGCTGGCAGCCAGCTCAAAATTCTCGTATTTGAATGGTTCCTTGAGCTGGATGTTTGGGCTAGAGGTCCGGTATCGAAATTTTGCAGCATCGATGGCAAGGTCTTTAATAGTCAGGAAATATTCCAGGCTATGTCGGATCAAGTCTTCATGCATGGGTCCTAATATCTCGATGACACCGGGGATCCTCATAAAGCTCCTATGCTCTCTCCATAGCGTCACTGGGTCTCTAGGTTCGGCTCATACCCATAAGTCTAGGCTATTATCCTATCTCTAAAAGGTGTTATAAGCTCTGAGCCATTTCAGCTGATTAACCCCAAATGAGATAAAGGCTTGGAATTGTATATCGCCAACAAAAGGGCCAGGATTTAAATAAGTTTCCTAGTCTAGCACGAGGTTGTGCAAGTAAAACTCGCACAATAACCTTTGAACCTTAATTCCGTAATGCTTGCAACAATCTATAAAATCATTAATAGTGTTGATGTGGATAGGTGCACCTGCCCTAACGGCTTTTATTTTCAATTGCAAATATCATTCAAGCAAAAATAAAGCATAATTTTTAGCAGGGGCCCTACAAGTCAAAACGTCATTATACAAGGAACACACAGTGTCCATCTGCTTAACAACACTATCTAATCGACGAGTTACCTTAGCAACCTTTTCTTGCTTCTTTTGCCATCCTTCGAAGGCCTGGCTCTCGGACTGACTAATATCTCGAAGTTGCTGTTGTAGCTCTTCGTATTTCTCTTGGTGGACTATTTGTTCTCTCAGCTGCTCAGCTTCTTGCTGAGCTTCCTTCATCATTTTGTGCAAGGTCCTTGTTTATGGACCCTTTTTCCATAAAGCCGTAGAGGCTGAGAGTTTGACCTAGACCTTTCTATTACGCTGCTTAGAGTTTAGGACCCGAATTACCCCTGAGGGTGGTGCTTCTGTCTGGGTCTTCTTGCTTTCTCTTTCTTTCTTAACGCGAATAAAGGGTTGATGTGGTCCCCCTGCCATCGGAGCCTCTTGTTGTTCCATTGGAATGTCCATCCATTCTTCATGGTCAAATGGAACAGCAGTCTATCCCTCCACGATATTTGGAACAACAACTTGTTCTTCAATGTCACTTGGAACAGCAACCTGTTCCTTGATGTCATTTGGAACAGCAATCTGTTCATTGGCAGTAGGTCTCCTAATGGGGTTTTGACCAACAAAACGGGTACAGGTTTGTCGCCTCCAGGGTTTTACTGCAGTGGCTCTCTCTTCCTTTTCCTTGCGGTCCTTTGTATCCCAAGTTGGCTTTCAAAATTCGAATTTGTTGTCGGAGCCTGGCTATAGTGCCCAACAACCTCTGTTGTTTCTTCCTTAATTTCTTAATTTCCTTTGCCTCGGCAGAGGGTTTGGCCCTTAAGTCTGCTCCGTCTCCGTCTGGGATTTCTTCCGGCGTCTTAGGGACGGATTGTCCCTGATTGGTGTCTTCCATTTCATCATCAGGCAGGTTTTCTTCTCCTACCTTTTCTGCATGTGCTTTCTCGAGTATATCTTCCTTCACGGGTCCGTCAGGGATGCCTGCTATGCTGGAGGGCTAGCCATATTCTCCCATATTGGCCAGGACTGCTGCCAATTCCTCCTCACCTAGAGGGTCCTACAACGGGCTACCCCCTGGCTGTATTACTTCTTCTTCTTGGTTGACCTACTCAGTAGCTGTCTCTGCCTCAGAGTGCTCGTCTCTTTCCTCAATTTCTCCTCCAGGTTGGTCAGCCTCGGCCCCTGATTGCTCAGCATTTTCTTCGGAGGGTCCTCCTTCTGGTTCTGGAGGTTCATCTGCAATTTCAATTGGTTGGACAGTGGTTCGCTGAATCTTTTCCACCCTTCCTCATATCTAGGCCAGCTGGCCTGATTTCCTTGGTCTCTCGGGTTGGTCAGGTGTGCCAACAAGTTCTCTGGGTTTCTCTAGTCGTTCCGGCGTACTGCAGGATTGTTTTCGTTTTGGAGCAGCATGTCTTTCTGCTGCTGATTCCTTATGTTTCTCTAATCGTTCTGGCGTACTAGAGGACTGTTCAGGTTTTGGGGGTGGTGCAGCCAGTCCCCCCTCGACTATTGCGATAAGTTCCTCCCAAGTGCTTTGTTGTTGAGTCAGACTATGGCTCACTATCAATCGAATCAGTCGGTGGTGGCTAACGACTGCGTCTATGTGCTGTGCCTTTTTCAGGCTTCGGGCCGCGTCATGTAATAATGAATTTAAAAGTGTAGGGAGATTTACAGAACATTTTCCTTTTAAAACAGCTAAAAGTTTCAAGTGACGAGGTCTTACCACGTCTTTCCTCCCTTCGCAGGTGATATAGCTCTGCACTATCTTTGCCAGCTCGGTCCATGGTTCCCCTAGCATTGTCGGCAGAACTCCTTTCCCTTTGACTGTCAAGCTTTGGCCTTCGTCCTGGAAAATATCCATAGCCTTTTGTAATCTTTCCTTTTTCAGCGTCCATACGGGTCCGGCAGCTGGTAGTCCCGAGACTTCTACGATGATATCATCCGTGACCGCTATCCGCTTTCCTCCTACTATGGAGTAATTTTCCTACAACTTTTGCAGGAATTCCAACGCCACTGCTTCATTTGACTCTTGTAGGTGGCTGAAATAATTCAACCACCCTGCGTCTTCCAGGATTTTGCGGGCAGCAGCGGAGACTATCAACTCCTGAGGTTCGCTTCAGACCGTCTTTCCCCCCATGATTCTACTCAGAATTCTTAATGGAATAGCAACTGTTTGTGGTGTTTGAGATGCAGAGAGGATGATCATTGCCAAATTTTGGAACAAAACACAGAGCATGCAACAAAAAAAGGATCGTGGACGGAAATTTCCGTAAAATGGAATTATCATACCGTTAAACCATGCCATACCTTCGTACATTATCTCGCCCGAATGGTGTGCATCCACGTAATCCATGGAGTAATGAGGTTACCTCCCATCCGCAATCTGATAGGTTGTCCCCAGCCGTCAAAGAGAGGAGCAGCAGCCAGTCGGAAGTCAAGTCATTAAGAAACAGCATATGAAATTATGCCATGTTTTAGAAAAACAACGAAATGCCGAAATCGAGGCAAAAAGGTAGATTGCGTTTTACATAAGAGCTTGCGTGATATAATGAGAGGCCAGGGGATGGGACGTCTGTCAAGCGTACGAAATCTCCAGTGGTCATCGTCAGTTCCGTTGCCATGATTGGTGGTAATGAATATTCATGCGATATATACATCGGGACATGACATATGATCTATTCAAAGGATATAAGAGACAAAAAATATTGATATTATACCTGTTGGTGTAACCATTACGACTTCGATGCCATTAACAGAGCTTTGCTGCCAACAGGTGTTCATAACCTTGGCAAAGTTGTTTATTTCACCCTCCGGAACCATGATCCTTTATGTGTATTCTAAAGAGTGCTTTGTCAAAATGCAGGCCATTATGATGGCTTGGTAACCAGATAGCCATAATGCCATTCACAAGGTAGGCGCGAAATGTG
Organism: Pinus taeda; assembly: GCA_000404065.3. Lineage (NCBI taxonomy): Eukaryota > Viridiplantae > Streptophyta > Pinopsida > Pinales > Pinaceae > Pinus > Pinus taeda. The sequence goes on from APFE031602983.1 coordinate 30,939, forward strand.
GACAGGCCGGCTCGTGATCAGACCCCCTGTTTCAAGGTTTGTTTATTTAATATACCTTTAGACCATTTCCCTGGTGTGGTGGCGGTAATGGGAATGCCACTTCGCTTCCATACTTATGATCATGGTAGGCTGGCTCTCAATGAGACCCTCTATCCTGCATTTGACAATTTTCATATTTTCTTTTTATTTTTGCAGAGCACCTTTTTTTTTTTTTTTTTTTACACATAAGGGTGGTTCCGCACCCCTTAAGAGCGGGGAATGGTGGAAGAAGCTTTATCATTCCAACAGACAAATATAAATCCTTTGCTCTTACTCCTAAGTAATAATCAAGAGAGATTTTTAGGGAAATCGTCATGATAAAGATCACTAATCAGGGTGCCGGTAATAAGAAAATGACGGCGAAGATGAAAAGTTAATGTCCCTCCTCTTGTCCTCTTATAAATATTAGGCTTTTATAATGATGGTGATCTATGATCTGTTGACCTTAGTATATCATGGTTTATGTTCATCGCATAGGTCCATTGTTGTATCTAAAAGACTGGGGAGAACATGGGTGTAAATCATCCTTAATAAGAGCAAAAAGATGCCGATGGCATTCCTCAAAGAAGAATCCATGCAGATAAATTCATAGGATGCCGTTTCTTTGAAAGGAATAGCAGAAAATCACGAATGTTGTTCCTTCTGAAAAAGGAACAACAGAGACACTCAAATGCTATTCCTTTTGAAAAGGAACAGCAGACACACTCAAGTGTTGTTCCTTTTAAAAAGGAACAACAAAAAACACAAGTGATGTTCCTTTTGAAAAGGAACATCAAAACCACACAACTGTTGTTCCTTTTGAAAAGGAACAGCAAAAACACACAAGTGTTGTTCCTTTTGAAAAGGAACAGCAAAACCGCACAAGTGTTGTTCCTTTTTGCAAAGGAACAGCAAAATCACACAAGTGTTGTTCCTTTTTGCAAAGGAACAGCCAAATCACACAAGTGTTGTTCCTTTTTGCAAAGGAACAACAAAATAACCCAAGTGTTGTTCCTTTTTGCAAAGGAACAGCAAAATCACACAAGCGTTGTTCCTTTTGAAAAGGAACAACAAAATCACACAAGTGTTGTTCCTTTTTGCAAAGGAATAGAAAAACGCACCAGTGTTTTTCCTTTTGAAAAGGAACGGCAGAAACACACCAGTGCTGTTCCTTTTGAAAAGGAACAACAGAAAAACTTAGAATGAAAAAAGAAAATCAAGAAAACATATATACAAGATGTTATGTACAAGTTATGAAAAAAATGAATTCCTTAAATTATAGGTGAGGAAGATTTAGCTTCCTCTCTTAAAATTTCCATATCAGTGTCTTGTCGTAGCTGCTAACAGAAGGATTCCCGAGTGAGTGGCTTTCGATAGAGACGAACTCGGTGGCCATTTACTTTGAATGCATATCTGGAACCGTCAATTGTGATCAGAGTAAGGGTCCCGTTGTCATGTACTTTCTGGATTTCGTATGGCCCTAACCATCGAGTCTGAAGTTTCCCCGGGAAGTCCCGAAACTGAGAGTCATATAACAGAGCCCAATCTCCTTCCTGAAAGACTTTGTTCTTGATAAGTGCATCATGCCATTTAGCTCGCTGCTATTGAATCAATGCTGTATTTTGTAATGCAGAGAGCCTAATTTCGTCCAATTCATTAATCTATTGTAATCGATTGATTTGTGCCTCACTCAGATCTAGGCCGACTTCCTGTGCAGTTCATAGCATTTGGATTTCGAATTCTATGGGGAAGATAGGTTGTTTTCCAAACACTAATTGATAAGGCGAATAGCCTGTGGTACTTCTTCATGTGGTTCTATAGGCCCACAGTGCCTCAGGTAATCGGGCGGCCCAATCACGCCTATGCGATGCAATAGTTTTTGTTAAAATTGATTCTATTACCTTATTACTACTTTCTACTTGCCCATTTGCCTGCAGATGGTATGGGGTAGTAATCTTATGTTGGACATGATAATTTTTAAGTGTTGCAGCTAATTTATTTCCAACAAATTGTGGTCCACCATCTGTAATTAGTTCTCTGGGAAGTCCATAACGTACAAACAAATGGAACAAGAATTGTATTACAGAGTCTTCTGTAGCCTTAGGCAATGATTCGGCCTCGACCCATTTAGTAACATAGTCTGTCGCTACCAGAATGTATGTCCTCTGATTTGATGATGGATTAATGGGCCCGAAAAAGTCAAGAGCCCATCGTTCAAATGGATCAATGACCAATTGTGGTCTCAGAGGCATTTCGTCGGCTTGGCCAGGTCGTCCTGCTCGCTGGCAGCTGTCACAGGCTTGTGCAATTTTTTTCGCATCTTTGAAAATTGTAGGCCAATAGTATCCCGTCTGCAATACTTTATGTGTTGTTCTCTTTTCAGCAAAGTGTCCCCCGCATGGTCCGTCATGGCAAGATTTTAAAATTTCGAATATTTCGTCTTCTCGAATACATCTCCTAATTTGCATATCTGCCCCTGTGTGGAACAAATGGCCCCCAATCCACGAAAATCGAGTGCTCTTCTGAACAATCTGCTTTCGTTCCTGAGGGGTTAAGTGTTTTGGTAGCTTACCTACTGCAAGGTAATTGGCGACATCAGCATACCAGGGTGTTCGAACAGTGACAGCAAACAGGTGCTCATCAGGAAATTGATCTTCCACTGCTGTTGTTTCAATTGATTTTGGTATTCGTGAGAGAAAATCGGCTACGGGGTTCTCCTTGCCAGGTCGATCCTTGATTGTGATATCGAACTCCTGCAATAAGATCAACCATCTAGTTATTCTAGCATTTGTAACAGGTTTATTTGCCAAATATTTGATAGCAGAATGATCTGTATAACACAACAAGATAGCCTGTGATATAATGTCTAAACTTATTAACAGCATGTATTACAGCCAGGAATTCCTTTTCAGTGACAGTATAATTCAGTTATGCAGAGGATAAATTTTTGTTGATATAGTAGATAGCATATGGTTTTTTATCCTCTTCTTACCCCAGGACTGCACCGATTTCTGTATCTAAGGCATCAGATGAGATTTGGAATGGTAAATTCCAGTTTGGTCCTCGAAGGATTGGGGCTGTTGATACAAGCTTCTTTAATTCCTTGAAAGCCTGGTCACATTTTTCTGTCCACAAGAAATCAACATTACCAGTTAGAGCATATAGAGGTGCAGCAATACGTGAGTAATGTTCTATAAATCGTCTGTAATACCCAGAAAATCCAAGAAAACTGCGTACCTCTGTTTGAGTACTGGGAGTAGGGATAAGAAAAAGAATCTGGATTTTGGCCGGGACTACCTGGATGCCAGCTGCTGAAACATAGTGCCCTAGAATGAGCCCTTCTGTCATCATCATGTAACATTTTTCATGGCTCAGACAAAGACTGGTAGCGATACAATGTTGTAGGACTTTTTCCAGGGTATCTAAAGCTGGATCAAAATCATCTCCATATGGTGTAAATTCATCCATGTACACCTCAAGTCCATCATTTATTAAATCTGAAAAGATGCTTAGGACAGCCCTTTGGAATGTAGCAGGAGCATTACATAGGCCGAAGGGTAGGACTCGATAGGCAAACGTTCCCCAAGGACAAGTAAAGGTACTTTTATCCTGGTCTTCAGGGGAAATTTCGATTTGGTTGTATCCACTGAAGCCATCCAGGAAAGAAAAGAATTTCTTTCCTGCTAAAGTGTCCAATACTTGGTCTATGAATGGGAGAGGGAAGTGATCCTTCTGCGTGGCTTTATTTAACTCCCTGTAATCTACACAAATCCTCCATTTTCCATTTTTCTTGGGTACCACCACCAGGGGAGAGACCCATTTACTGTCAGAAATAGAATAGATAAAATTAACATCTAAAAGTTTCTGAAGTTCAGCTTTTACAACCTCTTTTAGATGGGGGTTGAGTCTTCTTTGCGGCTGACGAATAGGTCTTGCATCTTTTTCTATATAGATGTGGTGGGTGCATAATTGAGGATCAATCCCTTTCATATCAGGGTAATCCCATGCAAATTCTCCTTGATATTTTCGTAACAGATTAACGAGCTTTGTTTCTTGGTCCGGTGTAAGGTTGGCATTGATATTTAGAGTCTTACCAGGTTCAATTTCCAATACTTTACTGTTGGCAATGACAGTCACTGGTATTGTTTGGTCATGTGCATCTTTCAAAGGGTCTTCTTCTAGCTCATTATCAAACGGTGCTTCTATCATGAAACATTGTGTGTGAGGTCTAGATTCAGTTTGGCTAATGAAATTATTGATGGCATCATCTCCTGTTTGGTCCTTAAAATATAAGGCCTTTTGTACAGTCAATGGGGATCTGATATTGTTAGTAAGGTATGACACAGGATGCTGATTAGTTTTGATCATTGGAAGGCTTGGCTGTGCTGGAGGATATAGAACTAGATTTTAAACGTCTGGTCCTTTAGTTATGGTCATGTTTCCCTGCCAAAAACCAATGTAAGCATCGGCAGTAGCAAGCCAAGGTCTTCCTAGAATTAGCAGATGTCCATCCAGTCGGGTTTTTGGATTAATTATCAGGAAATCGGTTAGAATATTCCCAAGAATCTACTGAAACCATGACATCGTATAGAGTACCTTCTGGTCGAACTACAAATCGGTCTGCCAATTCTAGCAAAGTAGAAGTAGGTTCTATTGATGTAATACCAAGCTTTTGGCAGGTAGAGGTTGTCAAAATATTGATTGCAGCTCCTAGATCAACTAAAGCGTTAGTCAGGGTCTGACCATGGATTTGGATGGTTGCAATTGGATTTCCAGGATCTTCATATTTAATGGGTGTCTCTTTTCCTGATAACAAGTCAGATAAAGTACCGACTACTTGGACTCTTGGGTTAGTGGTTGTATTCCTCCTTGATTTTTTTATGCACAGTTCTTTTATGGTTTTTTGCGTATATAGGATTGTCTTGAATGGCTTGGAGGAATGGAATTCTTATGTACAGGTTTTGTAACTCTCCCAGAATGTCAAAGTCTGGATATTGCACCGGTCATGGTATGACTAATCGTTCTGGGAAAGGAGGAGAGGATGTACTTGCTTGATGATGGGTCTGTTCCTTATTTACACCCTCTTGTTGTAGCGGTTGTTCTATTGGTAACTGATCTTCAATGTGAACTGTTTTGTCTCCCTCTGTTTCTATTCTACCTCCAGATCTTAATTGAAGATCATTGCACTCCCTCAGGTCAGGTCCGATTTCTGATGTTTCTATGATTTGAAGGGATTGGACTGGTCTATTATTGGGATTGGGATTGGGTTGGGCTGGGAGTTGCGGCCTCAGATTAGACTGGGGGTTTTGTTGTAAGGCTGGCAGAGTCAGTTGAGGGAGTGAAATAGTTCCTATTGGCTGATATGTCGATTTTGGCCAATTTGTCTGCCAGGGTGAACCTTGTGAAGTAGGGGGAATCCATTGTGGAGGATATGAATTATTCTGCCAATATGGTGGGGTGTAGGGTAAATTTGGCCAGCTGAATTGGCCTGTCTAATTCATCCATGGATTTGGAGGACGAAACGGCTGTGATGACCAGTTCAGAAATGGGGGTGGAGATTGATTTTTCCACATACTATATTGTTGAGCATTATACTGCGGAGGCTGGAGGGAAGAAGTTGCGTCCGAAAACTTACCAGATTGCCTAGGTTTCCATTGGCGACGCTGGTTAACGAAGTATGCTGGCTCTGGTTCTTCTTCCGCTTCCTTATATACTGCCTTCAATCCAGGAAGTGAGGGGCAGCTCTCAATAAGGTGATCTTTTGTACATATAGCACATGTTTGAACTGCATCCAGTGGACATTCCTTGTGGCTATGTTTCCTTCTACATCGGGGGTAGAAAATCGCCAGATTTTGTTCCACCTCCATCTGCTTTTGTTTAGCCTGCACAATATCAAGCTATGTAGTTAATGTCCCCAGAATATCAGTTTTAAAATTTTCTAATAAATTCCCAAGTTCTACATGTGTTACTCCTTCTGTTGATATTTTGTTATCTCTGACAAACCGATCATATTCTGTTGGTTTTATCCTTGTGCTGCCTCTTGAACTCCTTATGCATAAATCAATGATGTTAGCAAAATTCTCTTGATAAATATCCCCTTTTCCCATGATATTCAATGTTTCAATCCATTGTTCTTTCATGCCTCTAATCAATGCAGTTTTCAACACATTATCAAGCAGAGGTAGTGATGCATAGGGGGATCTTTGTAAACTATACTGGAAACGTTCTACGTATTCCTCTAAATTTTCATTTGGTCTGGCCGTCATT
>APFE031602983.1:48243-90353 GCA_000404065.3 Pinus taeda
AGGAGTTGGGGGAGCAGCCACAACAAGGGAAGCTGAGAGGAGATCGAGTAGAGACATCTACTCATGCAGAGACCTCCAATAGGGGGAAACTTCGAGCCAGGTGGACTGAGGGATCACATGCAGCCATACCTCCAGGTAGGAGGTGGGGCGATATAGATTGATAGTCCCAAGGAGGAGGGGCAGGATCCTTGAGGTACCCAACCTCTTGGATGAGACCTTGCTACGGGAGCCCCAATGTGGATTAGTAGGAACTGACTGATTGGGTAGAGATAGATGTGGATGGAGTGGCAGAGAGAGCGACAGTGCGGGGAATCCCAGGACAGCGCATAGCATGCAGGTTGCATCAATGCGAGAGGCGCAAGTGTTTTGCACAATGCTAGGTGGCACAGAGAGGTGTGCAATGGTGTGAGATGCATGAAGATGTTGCAGTAGTGTAGATGTCAGAGAGGGAGCACTTGTCAGCAGCAGGTAGAGCTTCAGGATCAGAGTATGTTTCTAGTCCAATAGGGAGGTCAGTTGGGAGGTGCAGTGTGGATGCACTGCCGGGAGATAGAACCAGCAGCAGCACGGATGCAGTCAGAGATCAAGGTGACAGAGGCTAGAGAATTCAGATACTGAAGAGCACAGAGATGTAGAGTTTTCAGTCGACAGAGGCAATAGCAGTCAGAGACTTTGATGATAGAGCAAGTGGACCGGCCAGATGTGTTGCATGCAGAACATTCTAGAGTTAAAGGATCGGGTTTGAGAGGAAGCCTTTCTTGTTGAGAGGGAGTGTTGAAAAGTTTGCGAGAGGGAGTGTTGAGATTGCAACAAGATGATGGAGCTTAGTGAAAAGAGTCGCCTTCACTAAGTGGGCCCGCAGGCTATTTTTGGCGCAAGTCTATTTTTAGACTATGTCTATTTTTAGACATATGGATCATGTCTATGGATTGCAGGTTGTTGTTTATGGATATTGATCAAGTTGGAAAATAGATGGACTTCTATTTTTATATCACAGTGGAGTGACTGCTTAGTCTAAATATAGAACAGTCAAATATTATTAGCTCATAATAATATTTAGACTATAAACTTTGTCTTATTTTCTTGGAGCACTTCAGGATGAGCTACGGATGTGGTACATGCAGATCCCAGAAGGAAATACGTGGTTACCTATGGGATGACTAATATTTGCATGCAGGACTTCAGTTAGAACTCAAGTGCGTTGAGTTTAGTGGACTGGAGGTGCAGTTGATGGAGTTGTGTTCAGTTTAGCTTTGTTAAACTGGTTGTATTTAGTCTAACTGGCGAATAGACTAGAGATGAGTTGGGTGAATTAGTTATTAATAAATTCACAAGTTATTAACTCATAATACAACTAATGAATACATCAGTTAACTCAGTTGCATGTCAGTGCATGTTCAGTTCAACAGGGATAGGTGTTAGAGGATCAGATTGCTATTAGTTGTGACTATAGCTGTGCATGATGATTTGCACAATCAAAGGGATTGAGTATTCCAATGAGGATTGTGTGGTATATCCAAGGGAAATACGAATTTGGATCATTTATTCATCAGTATTCTCATGCAGGATTGCGCAGCTGAGGCAGGCAAGCAGTGGAAGAGATTTGGAGATCAGATGTGAGCTGTATTGTGTGTAACAGAGGTGGAGATACTTGTGAGAAGTATTATGCTGTGTAATGTTACATGACTCAATGATTAATATACAGATAGTTGGGGTTTTTAGCGAGATTCTTTCCCCAGGATACATACTATGTTAATGTGTGAATGCTCTTGATGTTTTATTTTTATTGATGCTGCTATATTGATGATCAACGTAGAGGAGCTTATGTATTGTGTATGTTTTCCGCAATAGTACATGATCAGCATAATCTCCATTGAATATGTGTTAAATTCTTCAAAATTTCTACAATTATCTCTTCAGCCATTGACCCTCATGCCATATTCCAAGCATGAATGTGGGACTCAAACCAAAAGAACCAACTAGGGCATCCTAAGGCTAAACCACCTCACCCTCATCACTAGAAAACAGGGTTTATCGCAATCCAAACAGAATCACTAGGCCAACACAATAAACATGTAATAATAGGCTTTACCATGATCTCCACTAGATCACTAAGCTGAAACAAGCATGGAAGCCATCATATTTCTCCACCTACATCATGAGGAATTTTCTTGTCTCCTAGTCTCTTAGGCTTTACCACAATCCACATTCCAATCTCGTGATCACTTGGTTGTAAACCGAGACACCACCTTCTAGGCTTTACCATATATCCCGTCGTTCACTGGTACTTAGGCCTAATCAAGGGAAAAAACCTCTAGGATTTACCGTATATCCCGCCATTCACCGGCAAGGATTCCTAGGCCCACCAAGGCAACACAAAATCTGGATTTACTACAATCCACAGTCTGGTTCAGGGGTTACTAGGCCATTTGTTTTATCATTCGGAGATCCACCTCACTAAGCTTCGAATCCATCTGGAAATCCAACTCAACCAAAACATGAGAATAACATCAAACCATGTCTATCCAGAAATGGAAAGACTAGGCTGAAAACACTGTCACACCTGGCAAACCCCATGTCATAACAACAAAGAACGACATGCAATACCATGCATGAAAAATCTAGCAAGGAAAACACACATTCAAATTGATACCTAAAAAGAATCCTATTGTAGTTGCTTGATCCTACTCTTCCTTACTTTCTCTTTGCTTCCATTTTACTTCTTGCTCCAATTCCCAAGTATGCCAAGTTTTCAAGAGTGAGAGAGAGAATAATGAGAGAGCTCCAAAACTAAACTGAAAAAAATCCATGAATTAATCCTCAGAAGCCTTTTTATTAATGAGGCCTCTATTTTCTTCATTTTCCATATTTTCTTTCAATTTCCTCCTCACATGCAACCTATGACCTTTCACCTTCCTTTTCTCCCGATTTCCATTATTTTCATAAATAAATGTGCCAAAAATGCTACTTTTCCCTTCCAAAGCCTTTTTCATTTTCTTTTCCAATTTCCTTAGCCATAATAAACCGAATTAACACCCACTAGGATGATTTTCCCAATAATCATCCTAGAATACGTGTCCCATGACTGTGGTCTTATATTTTTATATTTACATGGATTTTTAACCATGGTTGTTACACTGTCCTTGAACAAGATGGTTTTCCTCCTGTGTTGAATCTAAGAGATCTTGTTTTTACTTTCTCTAAACTTTCCTTTCTTATGGAAGAATTTAGTGTTTCGATCCCCAGCTAAAAGCCAGTATTTCTTGATTTTAGCCTCCAATGTTATTATTCCCTTTTGAGGAGTGTGTAGAGTTCCCTAAAGGTCTCATCTTATTTTTGGAAATCTGCCTAATTGACCAAGGAAGCCTCTATTTGTTCTTGAATAGATGTTATGTGTTGCTCAGTGTCCCTTATAGATACTACCTTTCCGACTTATTCTCCTTGAGACATTTTTTAATGTCTCTTTAAGTCGTTTGATTTTGATTTCTCGAATAGAAATCGGGTTGTTGTGTACCCATTGAGACCACGAGATTGAAACCAAATCAGAGAACCTGAAGGGAATAGGGGGAAAATTATGGGAGGACAAGAGGAGGAGGTGATTGGGATGGTGATCTGAGCCACACCAAGGGAGGATAAAGGATTTAAGTCACAGGTTCAATGAGAGGAGGTTATCAGAGGCCTAAAAGTGATGTTGAGAGATTAAATTGGTGAACCAATATCCTAATATTTATATGTCAATACGGGCTCATAAGCACAAGCTATTTTGTGCTTCCTTCATTCAGTTCTAGGTCAAAGTTTTAATGTTTCCTTTATAATGATCAACTAGGTAATATACACACCGGTGCTTGCAAACTCAAAAGAAATCAAACATCTATCTAGCATAGGTAGAATCAATAATCAAATTTAATTTAAAGACTTCCAAAATTCTATGAACTTAATTGATTTTGAACTAAAATAAAAAATCTGGACTTACAGGTGACTTGGCTCTTTACCACATATTCCAAGTGATGAGAATGAATACCTAGTCAAGCAGGCTACATAGTAATGATAATCCAACTCTAGCTAAACAATCAAATTGTACTCAATGACTCATTAACCCTACTAGTTGGTCAACAAACCAAGGCTCTTGGTGTTAAGCACTAATCTAGATACTATGCTTTACTCTCAACCAAGCTACATACGAGTTCCTAATTGATCATGACCGCAAGCACAAATTCAAGCACTAACTCTATTCAAACATGGAAATCAAATGAAACAACTATGAGAAACTGCAATCAAATCTACCCTACAGTCACATCAATCTCCAAAATGTAAATAACCCTATTTGAAACCTTAACAAACTAATACTCTGCTTTTGAAATCCAATCAGGCATCTAAGCTACGGAAAATATAACCAAGCATTCAAACGAAACAGGGGAATCAAGCAGTCCAAACAAACTCAAGGAAATTGCTTTGAAAACTAACACTATATCACTCTTTTGCACTCTGAAATCAATCCACAGAGTCTACTTAACAACCGAGAATCCATTTGACAAACAAAACTAACTGAAGCTATAATAAACCATTCAAATCAATTACTCTAAGAGAAATGATTCTGTTGTATACACATTAATGCAAATAACCTAACATAAAACCATTCGACTTAAACTAAATCAAGCTCATGCCAATCACATTATTCCAAATAATCAACCTAAAACAAATACTTCCTATGGCACACACATCTACAGAAACAATTCAGAAGAGTTCCAATCAATTCAATTACTAGAAGAAACAAGAGAAGCGATTTTGAAATTGACTGATCATAATCCAAATTAAAATGAGATTCTATTCAACTTTGATTTCTAAATATGTTATCCAATTTTGTCATTTCAAAGTAGCTTCTGCATTGTCAATGGATAAACTAACTCATCATAAGAATTAGATGACAATGTAATTCAACAAACTTCATATGCATCTATGACAATCACAGTCCAATTCAATGTAAGTGTCCATGAATAGAGTAGGTCTTTTCCTTGAAAGAAAGAGCGATGACCACACAAGAGATTTATATTTGGATTGCTGAAGCAAAGGGGTCTAAAAGCATCATATCATTAGCTTAATACAATCATTCAAAACTAAGGAAAATCTACACACAGCAGGTAAACTAGTAATGAATCAAAGATAAATGAAGAGCAATTATATCTATCACACAGGTATACTCCTACACAATAGTACAGACCTGAACCCAGATGGGTGGGCCCCGCCACACCTGGGGTGTTGATTAACCTACAGAAAGCGAGAGACTTCGATCACAATTAGCTCATCGTACATAAAAAACCATCAAACAATTTAACTTGAACTTAATGCAAGACCATTGTAAATGTATTTGATTAAAAATAATAAGTCTAAAGGATAAACAATGAAAATTTAACTTCTATTCGCTAGCTTCTAAGTATTACAGAGCAACCTTTTATAGGTGTTAACTAAGTTGAAACAAATTGAACCATGGATAGTAAATCCTAATAGCCTAGCTAAATCATTCTTTCAGATTGGGTGGCTCAAACAACATGTCTGATTTAGCCTAACAACCCTCAACCAATCCCAATCTTGGTGTCTCCTCCATTCAGAGAGGATAATGAGGATCTTTGTCGTGGCTAGAGTCGAACACGTTAAAACATGGCTGAAAGCAGTGCACCTATCTAGAAGTATACAACCTCTTATCCCTTGCGTTGTTAGGTACCGAACCCAAAATGGATATTGAGTATAAAAGTGGAGGAACCATGGTTCAATGTGTGCATTCTCCTATTGTCACCCTGCTCATTTGCTGCAATGTCTACACTTCGACCATATTGATTAGTTAGTTCATGGATAGCTACTCATATTCACTTAAATTCACTAATAAACAGCAGAATGTTACCATGAAAGACTTTACCTCATAGTAAGATTAGAACAATGTTTAGGGAAATAAGAATGGTAGGTGAGTAGGTTTGGGAGTGCCAAAAGGTCAAAATAGAGATGGAAAACAGTAGTGGTGGGAACAAAATGAGGGACCAACATCCTCCCAAGCCAATTCTAATGCATGTCCTCATGCATCCACCAAAAATAAAATTGTGTTTAACCAAAAAGAGACTATGGTCAAAGACCAACAGTCTTGATCAGTACCTCGATCTCTTGTTTGATTGGTGGTGAACATTTTTGAAATTGAAGAGTTAACCATTTTGCATTCAATCTCTTAACAGGATTGTTCCTTGTCGCTTTCCAACGTAGTAGTTTCTTGTTTTTTTTGGTCAAGGCATCATTATGAGTATATAACTTCATGGTGGAGTCCCACACTTGCTGGTTTATATCCCTAACGAAATGGAATAAAACTTTATATTTGTTGGCCTGTTCTCTGAGCTTGGTGATCATTTTCCGTAACTTAACAAGTCGGATCTTTAAGCTTTCTTCAAAATCATATGTAGGAGGTTTGGTGTCATCGACTGCTACGAGGTACTACCTTCAGGCAAGTTTCCTTTATGTTCTCTTGGGGAAGACTGTTGTGGACTGGCCTTTGTGATGCTCTTACTTGTTGAAGGTCGGGCAGGAGAGAAGGTATCCATATCTCATGCAATATCTGCAGGGGTATTCACCTTGGCCATGGTAGTGGGCTCTCTTTCAAGGGATATTTCAAATTTTTGGACATCAATATCATGGGAGGATAAGATATGGATATGTTGTGAGCTGGTGCCTTTAGACTTAGACTTCGGGGCCTGAGCCATGCTATGAGTCTGGTGACGACGTTGAGCAACGGTCTCAGTTGGAGAAGTCAGGGAGTGCTGAATGGAAACAGGGGTCGCTGGCATTTAGACTTTGGTGTGGCGCTTTTGGGATTCAGGGAAGGCTCTTCTAGGAATTCAAATGAGTCACTTTTTGTAATGGGGCTCAATTCAGTTTGGTTTGGCTTGGCCTGATCTCATTTTTTTTTCCTTTGTGAGCCCACTGGGCTTCCACAGGAACTTCTTTTTCACCATCCTTCACACTGTCATTGGCTGCCTGGGGGAGTTCAAAAATAGGAGTGGGAGAGTGGGTAGGTGTATATTCAGATTTGGACAGGGACGTGGCATCATCTAATTTCAGGGAGCGGCCTAGTGCTCGTTGCCGACCCTTGGTCTGGGTTTCCTACCCAAAAAACTCCTCAATTAGAAAATACTCCCATGATTATTTCCTCTTCTTGAGCTCAAGGACCAACAAGATTTTGATTAAACTATGGTGTTATAATGCAGTCTCGGGTTTCCTACCCTACGACTGCATGCCTCTAACCATCTTATGAAAACTTAATTTTAGAAAGTGAGGAGTTCAACTGTCTATCCTAAGTAAAATGGAGCATTAGCTGGATATGGTAAAGGAATACAATAGCATACGTCCCCTCACAGGTCATAAAGCATCGCAGCATCATAATTAATGGGTGCCATCATTCCTTGATGCAGTTGCATAGCACACCTTTTTCCCAACGACCTGTAGGCATGATTTAAAAATAGGGTACAATTTGGAATTTCCAGTTGCTCACCTTTGAAGAATTGTTTGCCCATGGCTAGTAGCCCAATGGCCCTGCTCACAAATTATTTTGTGATTCTGAAATTTAAGTTGCCTACTTGGGTGTGATCTCCATCGAAACTTCATTCAAATGTGATAGCAACTTGTTCATTGTAACCTTGAAACCTTTGCAGAAAGGTCATCCAACCCATTTCCTCCAAAATACCACTGCATTGCTAATACTTTGTGTTGCACTCAAACTGGTTGAAGGTAGGTTCGTGTCGATCAATCCCCATGGTGCCTTCATTCAGCTACAATTCTTTTTCTCCCAATTCTTTTCTACAGCTTTGGTCTCTCACTGATTCTATAACCATAGCTGCAGACACCCCTTGTATTAATTTTGGATGAATGATCATCATTATGATGGATTGGAAATCTGAGATCGATTACCATTATGATGATCATCCCATCCACAACTAGTTCATAGTGTGAATGTTTGATTGCCTTATGTGCAAGCATCTAAGGGAATGTGTGAGTATCACAGCCAAGAGGTAGCACATCCTCCTCATGATTACTCTGAGGCACCATGAAATGATGGCCAAGCACAGGTAGGGTAGACATCATCACATAGCAAGTATGAATCATGAGTGGGTGGCGACTATGGTTCATGTCTCATCAAACGTGTTGGAGGGTAATCATTGTGGAATTGGGAATAGACAGGTGAGGAAGCATGGTATATGATTATGGGCTAACTTTAGGAGAGGTTCAAACTCACACTTCCACAATATACATTTTAACCACTTACTAGTCAAATTCAAGAAAAATATGAGCGCATACCTTAACCACTTTAGTGATTTTGTGTCGATTGCTTGATTTGATGCAACTTACCAGAACTTGAATATAAGTAATGCTGGCTGCAATTGTGTGCTGTGAACCATATTCTGAAAATGGAACTAAATTGACATGTTTGTAACCTCTGCAACTTGAGTACTAATCCTATGGATCTGTACTTGCACATATTGATTTGCTAACCATGATCATCCTTGATTTCTGGTGAAGACGAGTACTGACTCAGGAAACATGTTGACATATATATAAAAATATTCTCTTCATGATCCAAAAGGGCTTCTTCACACACACTGTGATAGTAAATTTGTAATTTCAGGACCCTCATATGTGATAACAAGTTGTATGTAATAACAAGTTTCATTTTAGACAAAGTATATAACATAGGCTATTTGATCATAATTTTAGGATCCTCATATGTAATGACAAATTGAATTTAGACAGAGTATAGGGCATAACCTGTTTGAATATAATTTCAGGACCCTTAGACTTGATGCCATATTTCATGTTGCTCATTATCTTTGGAAAAAGAAACTACTTATCAATCCATGGATTTTAACCAGGCCTCGAATCATGACTACCTAGGGAATTTCTTCTTTAGGGAGCTGGAAATGTCCAAAAAGAGAGCTCCAAGGGGGCTTCTTTTACGTAGTTATTCCTTTGGGCCTGGAAAAGAATAATTCAATGCCCAAAGGATCCCTAAAATACCATTACTTTATTGTTTTAATGAGCCTAAAGTAGTCGGTGCTCAAGGCATTCATGTTTAGAGAGTTTGAATTGCCCATAGTAGACTCCAGGGGGTTTCCTTTATGTAAACATTTCCTTGAGCTCGAAAAAGAACAATTCTATACTCAAGGAATCCCTACACTAATATTGTTCCATATTATTTGTGATCCTAGATTAGTCAATTCTAGGGAGCTTCATGTTTAGAGAGTCTGAAGGCTTCCAAAGAAGACTCCACAGGTTCCTTTTCCATAAGTAATCCACCAGGCCTGGATAAAGGAATAAACTTGATGTTGGTGAATTACTCCTTTATTCTAAATGGGTTATGGGAGGACCACCTGCATATGAAAAATTAAGCCACTAGTTAATATATATATCTATATATATATATAATATATAATATATATATATATATATATATCAGCTGAACCAGCAAGGGGCTGGTCATTCGCATGAATCAGCTCCAAACCTAGATCCCTTCGAACTTCCTACAAAAATTGATCATGTGAAAGTGGTTTATGATAAACTTTAAGCCGATGACCATTTAATACAAAAGAAGTCTTATCATCATCGATAAAACAAATATGAACTGAACTGCTATCAAAACATTCAGCTACCTCATACGGTCCTAACCATTTGGTAGAGAATTTACCTTTGAAATGCTTAAACTTACTATCATATAACAAGGCCCAGTCACATGGATGGAATACTTTCTTCTGAATAAATTTGTCGTGCCATCAGGCTCTTTGGTTATGTACTAATGCAGTTCTGTGGTAGGCATCTTGTCAGATCTCGTCAAGTTCATTCAATTGCATCAATCTCTACTCTTAAGCCTCATTTAGACTCATGCCCAACTGAGTGGTAGTTCTGAATGTCTTTACTTGGAACTCGTTGGGCAAGAGCACTTGTTTACCATAGACTAACTCGTAAGGTGTGTGTCCGGTCACATTTCTCCAAGTGATCTGGTAAGCCCATATTGCTTTTGGTAATTTATCCACCCAGTCCTTGTGATGTAGTTGAATTGTTTTTGTAAGGATGGATTCCAAAACTTTGTTCGTGGACTCCACTTGCCCTTTAGCCTAGGGATGGTAAGGATTCGATTTGTGATGCTTAACTTGATATTGCTCCGTGAGTTCCTTGACCAAATTTGATGTAAATTGTGTGCCTTGGTCTATGACGATTTCACGAGGCACATCAAATCTCATAAAGATGTCCTCGAACAAAAATTCTACTACTGCCTTTTCAGTGACAACATATAAGGCTTTAGCCTCCACCCACATGGTGACATAATAAGTGCACACCAAAATGTATTTCTTCTTATTTTACATTGGGGAGATGGGCCCTACGAAGTCCAATGCCCAATTCTCAAAGGGTTCAATGGAAATTTGTGGTTGAAGAGGCATTTCATTAGAGGCAACTGGTCTCCCCATTCGTTGGCAAGCATCACAACTCAAAACAAACTTCTTAGCGTCTTTAAAGAGTGTAGGCCAATAGTATGTGATACGAAGAACTTTATATGTCGTCCTTTTATCGGAAAAATGGCCACCACAAGGCTTTTTGTGACTGGCACTTAGTATATCATTCATTTCATCTTCTTGCATACACCACCTCATAATCAAGTCTAGCCTGATATAAAATAGATCTCCTTCGATCCAAGAGAAACTAGCATTGCGCTACACTATATTATGCTTCTCTCAGGCCGACATGTTTTGAGGTAGTTTTCCTGATACCATATAATTGGCGACATCAGCGAACTAACGAGTAATAGTGGAAATGGCAAATAATGCTTCATCTGGAAATTCATCAAGCACTAGCGTTGGCATATTTTCCTGCGTAAGATTCAAACAAGATAAGAAATCAGCTGCCAAGTTATCTCTTCCAGGCCTATTAATTACAGTTATATTGAATTCTTGTAGAAGAAACAACCATATAGTTATCTTACTCTTAGTAATAGGTTTATTTATTAAAAATTTAACAACAGAATGGTTGGTATGGACAAATGTCTCATAACCGGTAGTATAATGTCCAAACTTTCCTATAGCATGCACAACTGCTAACAGATCTTTTTCAATAATCGTATAATTTAATTCAGCGAGAGAGAGATTTTTGCAGACGAAATAAATGGCATAGGGAAAGTTGTCCTCCATTTGTCCCAAAACCACTCCCAGTACAGTATCTGAAGCATTTGTACAAATATGAAATGGTAAGGACCAATTTGGTCCTCTTAGCACCAGAGTTGTAGACAACTTTTCCTTCAGTACCTAAAAACCCTGTTGATAGTCAACATTCCATACAAAGTTAGCATCTTTATTTAACAATTTAAATAATGGTGTTGCAATTCTAGTGAAATTCCAAATAAATCGTCAATAATATCCTGCGTGCTCTAAGAAACTTCTTACCTCTTTTTGCAAGCTCGGAATAGGGATACACGAGATTACCTCAATTTTTGCCAGGTCAACTTCAATCCCTTCAAATGACACATGATGGCCGATAACAATTCCCCTAGTTTGCATCATCCTACATTTATCACTACTAAGGGCTAGATCAGCTTCTTGACAATGAATCAATACCTTCTCTAGATTTTTCAAAGCCTACGGAAAGTCATCTCCATAGACAATGAAGTCATCCATATAGACTTCCACACAATCATGGATTAGATCAGAGAAAATGGCAAGTACAGCTCTCTGAAAAGTGGCGAGGGCGTTACAAAGATCAAAGGGGAGGAATTTATATGCATAAGTACCCCAAGGGCATGTAAAGGTAGTCTTCTCCTGGTCTTCTTCAGCTATTTGTATTTGATTGTACCCGTTGTACCCATCTAGAAAAGAAAAATATTTCTTACCTGAAAGTGTGTCAAGTACTTGATCAATGAAGGGCAATGGAAAATAGTCACGCAATGTGGCCTTGTTTAGTTCTCTGTAGTCAACGCAGATCTGCCACTTGTCATTCTTCTTTGGAACCACTACCAAAGGCCACACCCTCTTACTGTCAGAAATGGGGTAGATAATATCTGCACCCAAAATTTTTTGAAGCTCATTTTTGACAATGCCTTTTAATATTGGGTTCATACGCCTTTGTGGTTGCCGAACAGGTCTTATTTCTTCATTCGTATAGATATGGTGGATACAAGTATCTGGATGTATGCCCCTCATGTCCAAGTAATCCCATGCGAATGTTCTTTTTTTTCTTGAATCATACTCATCAACTGTTGCCTTTGTTCTACAGTCAATCCTGTACTGATATGTAAGATTTTTCCTTCAAAATTTTCCACAGGTTCTGTGGTGAGCTCATGGCTTTCCTCCATTGCTGCAAAAGAGGCGAAGACAACTGGGTGTTAGGTTTCTTGAAACTCATCACTAAACACATGCTGATAACCATTAAAAGAGATGGGATAATTGATACAGAGCTATTAGCTAAAAATGTTGTAGAACATGTTCATCAGAATGTTCCTGGAGACCTCTAGATTGATCTAATGTTAACAAGGGAAACATGCAATCTTCGTCTCCATATGGGTTTTCGAGCCATAATGGTACTTCGGCAATTGTCTAAGAAGGTGGAAAAATAGATAATGTTTGATTGTGAGGACCACTAGAAATAATCATTTCTCCATTTCTGCAGCTAATGACAGCATCAACAATTGCTAACCATGGTCGTCCCAGGACCACAAGGTGTCCAGGCCTAGAAGTTTTTGGAGAAATGACTATGAAATCTATGGGATATTTCCAAGAGAAAATAGTGACTACTATGTCCTCTAGGGATCCTATTAGTTTGACGAAGGATTTATCTGCCATTTCTAAAAGGATAGGGGTGGTTTTAAGTCTAGTAGCTGTAATGATGTCATTTTTTCATAGGTCATTGCATTTATTGCTACCCCTACATCCACGTGAGTGTTTGGAAGAAGTAATTTGTTTATCTCAATGGTGACAATGGGGTTCCTGGGGTCATTTTATTTGGCAAGCATATCAAAAATCATAGTGGACATTTGGCCCATGATTTTGACATTCTAGTTTTTATGCCCCTTCCTCCTGGTTTCTTAATGTAGAGATCCTGAACAATTTTGGTATATATGGGAATGTCTCTAATTACTTGTAAGAGAGGAATTTTAATGTAGACATTCCTAAGTTCATTTTCCAAATCATATTCAAGCGGGATCTCCTCTTTCTTTACAATTAGTCTTTCTGAGTATGGTGATTCATGTGATTCTTATTTCGATGATTGTTGTTGTTTTTCGTTTTGTGAATGATTTTTAGATGATGTGGAGGGTACCTCTTCTTGGATAACAACATCTGAGTTTCATTTATTGACTGCCTTTCCTGATCATAATTTGATTTCATTCATAGGAATGGCAGTGATCATGTATGTAGTAAAAGGCTGAATATCAATGTTTTCCACTGGTTGAGGTAACCTATTATGACTTGGGTTAGGTACGGGTTGCATAGGCAAAAGTGTAGGTCAGGGTGGGTTTACAGTAGCAGGTGCCTGTTGTTGGGTAGCGGAGGCCTCGCGTAGCAGTTTTGGGTGTGATAGCCTAGAAGTTAGGGCAAAAATATTGTAAACCTCCGAAATATGCAGAGCATGAAATGTAAAAAGTAGAGTCAAAGGGTTGTCCACCCAAGAAATAATATAGAATAATAGGAAGTAAGTCAGTTCACGGACCATAGGAAGGCATAAATAGAGCGCGGCTCTATGGGGAGAAGGCAGTTATTTTTTAGTATGATCTTAGATTAGAATTATAATGGGTTTTTGAGGAGAAAAGTTTGAAAGCCTCTATAAGTCCAAGTCAAGGGTATTGGGGAAGGGATAGAGGCTCTATAGCTATGTGTGCAGAGGCTTGGAAGAGTCCGCAGCTGTGTGCGCAGACCCCTGCAGCTAAGTGCACAGGGTAGATCTGGATGTATTGGAGATAAAGTGGAAATAAAGATAAGTTGCTTATGTAATTTTGTGTTAAATCTAAATTATCGCGGATCTAGATTCTTGTATGGTTAATATAACTATTTGATCTATGCGCATATGCTTATGTTATGAATGTATGTGAATCTGAGTTTATTCTAAGTGCGCAAACTGGTTAAATTTGATAAATGTTTTCTTAAAGACCCTGTTAAGTATATCTGATTTATAATACCTCAACAAATAATTAATATTACGAATTAAACAGGATCTGGATCTATGCGGAAACAGAGCAGTGCAAGGCTGCAGAACAGTGTGCAAACCCTCCAGACCACATCTAGCCATCCCAAGGGTGTGGAAACCTGGTTCTAGCACCCTCCCCTACTACCTCGGGTGAGACCTCAGTTCGCGCTCTGTGAGTTGTTGCCGAAAAGGCCAGTAGCTGCGGGATTTGTTTGGCTAAGTAATTCTTCCGAACCTGGGTTAGGCCCATATAAGCCAACAAATGGTTCTATTGCTAGGACCGGGATCAGCCTAAGGGGTGTTTGATGTGGAACGCAGGGACTCTATAGAAAAAAAATTGAAGGATCGAAAGGAACAGGAGCAGTAGTAGTTGAGAGTATGGTGGCAGAGTTGACATTGACAAACATGATCCAACTACTAATATTCAAAGGAGCAGGAAGCGAAGACCCAGAAAAATTTGGTTCGTGCTAACCTCAGTATGGATTGCACATAGAATTGCAGATGATAATATTAGAAAGGCTACATTAGTTAGCGCGCTACAGGTGTGGGCATTGACATGGTACATAAAGTACTCAAGCGATCACCTAACTGTGGGGACAGTAGAAATCCAGACCGAACTAAAGAAAGAGTTTAGTTGGCCAAAGTCAGAACACAGTCGATCATAGGGTTCAAAGATATCGTGATGATGCCTGGTGAAACCCCATGGGATTTGGACCAAAGACTAAAAAGTACTATTCGTGAGGCTAACATGACATTGACAAATGCGCAACACTGCGCTTGGTTTATGGCATCCTTAACACCACATCTGAGGACGACTTTGTCACAACAGAAGATCTCAACCCAGGCTAAAGCATTAGAGACAACAATGAGGTTGCACGAAACTCCGTTACAAGACTCGAGGTTGGGAGTTCAACAAATCCAAGTGCAGATCCAAAATTTGTGTTTGGAAATGAAGAAGTTAAAACAAGAATAGGCACTGCAACCAGAAGTCCGTGAGGAAGTATGGTGTATAAATTGCAGGAGCCAGGGGCATGATAAAGATCACTGCTCGGTCTCAGTGAATTATGTGGCAACGAGGGAACCAACACCATTGCGACCAAAGGCACAGGCAGGGCCAAACACAACAACCCCGCTCTAGTGCATAATCTATTAGGTGGGAGGAAAACACAACACTGATAACTGCCATCTACTGCCACAATACAACCAGACCCCCCAGCAGCTATTTTGCAACTATTGCAGTTCGGTGGGCCACCAAGAAAGAGACTGTCGTAGCTACCAATTATTAATGGACCAGTCACCTGCTTACAGAATGCAGACTGAGGCGTGAGGTCAGGATCTAGCCGAAACGATTGCGTGTGGTGGGTTCCAAGGCCGTGGACAAGGACGGGGCGAAATGGGGCCAGGAAGGGGTCATGAACAGCTAATCTATTACAACTGCGGAGGTCCAGGACATTACGCACGGAATTGTACCAACCCAACTAGAATTTCATGTAGTTATTGTGAGAAATTCGATCATGAGATGATAGATTTCCCCACAATGATAGCATAGATTCATGAAAAAAGGGCAGTGCAACCAACAACGACCCAGAACATGTAGATGATGAGGTTTGAACCCTGCGAGGAAGATCCCAAAGTAAACATGGTACTGAGAAGTGGCATGGCCACAGGAGCGGATAGAAGGAACTTAAGTAAGGAAGACGCAGGGGTTGGTAAGGAGACATATCTGGAAGCTACGGAGAGCTTCACGGAGGTCTCTACCCCAGGTAGTAGGGATTAGCCTGAGCCAAACAGGGATCCCTTGACGATAACTACCTTTTCAGAGACATGTATAAAATTACTTCTTGACAACAGGGCAGTTAAAGGCTTATAGGAATTGATAAATAGATGTGAAGGATGGAGTGAACCTCACGTAGTTCAAAAGTTGGGAAGACATGCGTCGCGGAGCAGGAGGGAAATGTGACTAACAGCGCATATTGACGATTATGAGATGGATCAGGTCATTCTAGATCTGGGTTTAGATGTCGACGTTCTGCCTAAAGAGACTTGGGAGCGCATGGGTAAGCCTACACTACAATGGTCCCCTATCCAATTGTGGATGGCAAACCAGTAGAAGGTCCTACCCATGGGACTGCTGGAAGGAGTTATGGTAGATATTGACGGCGTAAGTACTCAAACAAACTTTGAAGTGATTGAAATCATGGATGAAAGTACACCTTATCCTACGTTGTTGGGAATAGACTGGGCCACCAACATGTATGGGGTTATTAATTTAAAGAAGAGGACAATGATATTTGAAACAACGTCGCTCCGTGTAGTCGTTTTGCTAGATCCAACTGAAGGACCACGCTATATTGAACCCGTGCACAAAAAAGAGAGCGATGATGAACCAAATGTTATGTACAGAATCACTGCACAAAGGCAGGAATGGGTCAAGACAACGGAGGATAGAAGAATATCACAGGGCTATGTAGAGTATTACACCACCGATTCATATGAAGAAGACAGGCGATGGCATAACAGGTTGAACAGAGTGACCACGGTACACTGCAATATGGTGACTAAATCTTTGTACTGCGTAAGGGCCCAGGATCGCGAACTGCCAATGTATGATGGGCTAACAATAATTGATGAATTCCTAACCAAATTTGAAAATGCAGTACCAGAGCACCAATGGTTTGATGCGTTGAGATGGGCATTATGCACAACACCTGTGTGATGGTGGGGCAGACATGAAGGGACTTTTAAGGATTGGAGCGGCTACAGGCGCATGATGAAGATCAGATTTGGGAAGCCAGAACTATGCATAATGGAGAAATACTATGGACGTGATGATCCGCGCATGCACCTTACCAAATGGATCAAAGCCTACGAAGAGGAACCTCAACTAGAATGGGTGCACTTATTTTATCACACCCTAGATGTCATTCCCAAAAACTGGTATACTGAAGTGGAGCTCCGATGTGACACAGGTGAGTGTTATATCTTGTGTGAATGGTTTTTGTTGACATTCCTCTTTGAAGATCAAAGGTTGGATCCCGTGGATGACGCATTACAGCTGGTAAAGGCCACCATTTTCAAGATGCCACTCGAAGCAGAAGCAACTGTGCAGCCTAACTGGTCATGACAGCTGAGCCAGGATCTCGAATTTTATAATGTCCAGGTAGAAGATGATGAGGACGATCAGCAAAACATCAATATTCTGGAATTAGCAGAGAGCCGTGAGGTGCACGAACCCAAAATAGAAGATCCAGATATTGCGGCACCATTGGAAATGAGATAAGTCAATATCGGAATAGAAGAGGAGCCGAAGTATGCAATGCTTGGGAATTGGGATGATGCCATAGTGGAGAAGGTCATCGAATTGCTTCGGGAATATCAAGATATATTCCCAGCAAAAACCACGGAGCCAAAAGGGATCCTAGGAGACCTGGGAATGATGAAGATAACATTGAAACTAGATGCAAAACCAGTTAAGAAGGGACCCTACCAATTGAATCCAAAATATAAAGCCAAGTTCTGTGAAGAACTGGACAACATGCTAGCAGTAGGAATCATTGAACTAGTCGAGGAGTCTGACTGGGTAAGTCTGATGGTTGTGCAGGAGAAGAAACAGAAGGGTTAGATTCGCATCTGCATGGATCTCAAGAAGCTCAATGATGCCTGTGTTAACGATCTTTTTCCAACACCGTTTACAGATGAGGTACTGGAAAATGTGGGGGACTAGAAGCCTACTCCTTCATGGATGGGTTCTCAGGATACCACTAGATCAAGATCGCGCTAGAGGACATGAGTATAACAATGTTTGCCGCTGAATGGGGTTGCTTTCAGTACACAGTGATACCCTTTGGACTGAAGAACGCGCCGGTGATATTTTCACGAATAGTGGTAGCATTCAAGGAATTTATACACAAGTTCTTAGAGGTCTATCTTGATTACTGGACCGTGTTCAGACTAGTTAAGAAACACGTAGCAAGCCTACGGTTAATGCTGGATACTTGCCGCCAACACCAGATTGCGCTAAACCTAAAGAAGTGTACTTTCCCTGTCCCATTTGGGAACCTACTATGCCATGTGGTCTGTAAGCAAGGCCTGATGGTGGATCCAGCAAAGATCACTATCATACTCAATCTGCAAGTTCCCTGAAGTGTCAAACAACTATGCGCCACACTGGGACACACAGGCTACTATCGGAAGTTCATCAAAAGCTACGCCTAGATCACGGCTCCAATGGAACAGTTGCTGAAGAAGGATGCTAATTATTGCTAGAATGAAAAATGCAACAAAAATCTGGAGATGCTTAAGGAAAAGATGGCATCTACCCCTATATTGGTCTTTCTGAAATGGTACATCAAATTCCATGTGCATGTCGACGCGTCATGTATCGCGTTGGGGGCGGTAATTACTCAACCAGGAGCGGAGGGAATTGACCATCCGATTGCATTCACAAGTTGCCAGCTGTCAAAATCTAAGAATAATTACTCCACTACTGAGCAAGAAGGATTAGCCATGGTATACATGCTTCAAAAATTCTACCACTATCTGCTCGAAGGCCACTTTAAGATGTATACCGATCACTCTACATTAAAATACCTAGTGAACAAGCTTGTGTTGGGGGGGTGCACTTGTAGATGGTTGTTGTTATTCCAGTAATATGACTTTGAGGTCGTCATAAAGCCGGGATGTCTAAACACATGTCCAGATCACCTGTCCCAAATTGAGGCCGGCAAAGAGCCCACAAATTTAGAGGAAAAACTCCCAGATGCACAACTATATGTGGTGCGCATAGCGGATGGCCATTTTGAGGATATAATCCTTTTCTTAACTACAAGAACTGTGCCACGGGGATATTCTATTTATCAAAAGAAGGAATTGGTGATACATGCAGTAGAATTCATCATGATTATAGGACACCTCTACAAAATGGGCAACGGTGAAATATTACGTAGGTATTTCCCGGAGTTCGAGCGAGGACAGATCCTGGCCGAAACACATGGGGGGTTTGCTAGTGGACATTATGCAGGTCGTGCCATAGCCCAAAAGATTCTTCGCACAGGACTATGGTGGCCCACTCTGCATCAAGATTCGAAAGCATACTATCGAGCCTGCAATGTATGTCAGTGGACAAGGAAACCATTGCGGAGAGATGAAATGTCACTCCAACCATAAATGATGCTACAGCCATTTGAGATGTGGGAAATCAACTTCATAGGTCCTATCGAGCATGAGTGAAGACGGGCATGTGCTATGTCATCACCACGATAGAATATTTGACCCGATGGGTAGAGGCACAGCCGGTTAAAGACTGCACGGCTGCGACAGCTGCGAAGTTTTTGTTCGAGAACGTACTGACAAGGTTTGGATATCCCAAAATTCTCATGAGCGGTCAGGGAATGCATTTTCTGAATGAAATGATCAGTGCACTCACTAAGGAATTCCAAATATACCACCAACAGAGTACGCCATACCACCTGCAAGCAAATGGGACCGTTGAGGCATTTCACAAAATCTTGGAGACCACATTGACCAAGGTCTGTAATGCGCAGCGAAGTGACTGGGACTTACACATCCCTGTTATGCTATGGGCATACCGAACCACATGCAAGAAGCTGACAGGCCAGACACCTTTTCGGTTAGTCTATGGCAAGGAGGTCGTTATGCCTATAGAATATATTGTGCCTAGTCTGCAGATCGCGGCAATAATAGGAATGGGCGATCGCAGGGCTTTGGAGGAACGGCTCGCGCAACTAGAAGAACTGAAGGAGGAACAGTTTTTGGCTGGATTCCATCAGCAAGTACAGAAACAGCATGAGAAAGCATAGCATGATCACCATATCAAGGTGCACACCTTCAAGGAGAATGATCTAGTATTGCTATATGACAATAAGTTCGAGAAATTCCCTGGCAAACTCTAAATGCATTGGTTGGGACCCTATGTCATCAAAGAAGTTACTGATGGGGGCGCGGCTCAGCTTGCCAAAATCAATGGAGACCCCTTCCCGGGCCGAGTGAATGGCAGTCGCCTGAAGCTCTACACGGGCGGGCCGGCCCCCTGACTAAGCGACCAAGGGACAGTCTCATCGCTCCAGCCAGTTGAAAGAGAGTACAGGATGATAAAGTAGTCTAGGGGAAAGAGGCGCGATTGCCAGGATACACGTTGATTTGGCCCATCACCAAGATCGTGATTGCGCAGTAAGAAGTGCGCTGATGCGTTGCTCAGAGGAGAGGTGACCGCTCCTGTCACTATTCATGATAAGATGTCTACATTATGGGAAAAGAGAGTGGGTGGCGGGAAATTAAGAGAAGGAGTACGAGCCAAATATGGAATGAGCTGCCACAAATTTCACATGAGGACACCAGAACAAGTGGGAACCAATGAATTTGAAATTTGAATCACTTATAAATCACTGAGGGGCATCCACTAAGTGACCTACACTTCTGGAAAACATATGCTGGTTATCGATATGAAACATTTCATTATCTCTGCATAAGGAGTAAGCCCGAGGGTGGTGATATGGCCAATGGAAAGGTAGGACTCTCTAAGGAACATGGAGTTGATAGCTTCGGGCGTCCCGCAGAGTGTAGCTTCAACCATAGGAGATGTACTAGAAAAGGGGAGACACGAAGTAGAATTGGTCCGGATGCCACCGGCCCGGTTGGGGGCAGGCCGATGAACTACAAAAAAAACAATGAAAGGATGGAAAGATGGAGACCACTGGTAGTAATGTAGTTAATATGTCGTCTTTGAGGTACCTTGAGGATTGGGACCTCGTGGACAGCAGCAAAGGGCTTGCAAAATTGCAACAAAAGCTGTAGCAGACAGTGCGAAGAGTAGATACAAAGATTGGAAATAGCTACGGTGGTACAAGGAGGTCCCGTATGAGGCTCCCCCAATCGAGCTAAAATCCTATGAGGGGGTATTTTGTGTTAACCGAGCAAAGTAGAACGAGCATTATTGGTCGCAAGAATTGGTAGAAACAATGAAGCAGGAGCCGAACAAAGCGTTGTAGGAGACAACGAGGAAGCAGTAGGACAACAAGCGTCACTCAGAGGGAGGTGAACTACGAAGCCAAGGCAGTGTGTCTCGCTGCACCGACGAGTGACTCGGGATGAGTCATGATGATTGTGTTGGGGGACTGTTGGGTAGCGGAGGTCCCGCGTAGCCGTTTTGGGTCTGATAGAGTAGAAGTTAGGGTAAAAATATTGTAAACCTCTGAAATATGCGGAGCGCGAAATGTAAAAAGTAGAGTCAAAGGGTTGTCTGCCCAAGAAATAATATAGAATAATAGGAAGTAAGTCAGTTTGCGGACCATAGGAAGGTATAAATAGAGCGCAGCTCTATGGGGAGAAGTAAGTTCTTTTTTAGTATGATCTTAGATCGGAATTGTAAGGGGTTTTTGAGGAGAAAAGTTTGAAAGCGTTTGTAAGTCTGATTCGAAGGTATTTAGGAACAGATAGAGGCTTTGTAGATGTGTGCACAGAGGCCTAGAAGAGTCTACAGCTATGTGCGTGGACCCCTATAGCTGAGTACACAGAGCAGATCTGGATGTATTGGTGATAAAGTGGAAATAAAGATAAGTTGCTTCTGTAATTCTGTGTTAAATCTGAATTATTGTGGATCTCGCTTCTTGTATGGTTAATATAACTATTTGATCTATGTGCATATGCTTATGTTATGAATGTATGTGAATCTGAGTTTATTCTAAGTGCGCGAACTGGTTAAATATGATAAATGTTTGCTTAAAAACCCTACTGTAGAGCTATAAAAAGGGTCTCTTTCACCTCTAGTTACCTCACATTAATATGTCAATCTGGGAACGTCTTGCTATTTCAAAGAGTGTCTCAATATGAGGCTTAGCATTTGTCAGAGTAATGCTCGTAGTACAACTGTTTAAAACTACAAGAGTAAACTAATGCGTGTCTACAACTTAACTTCAAAAGGCTAAATCACACAAAGCAATGCTTCAGTCAAGGGTTCGGTAGCAATAACCCATCCCTTTCGTAACTAATGAGAACAGATCAGAGGTTTGGGAGCTAGGTAGCAGATGCCGATGCTCACTACAGCCTAAGATTGTTCTTAATAAGTAAGAAATGAAATGGCAAGTAAAGAAAATGGCAATGAAATAGAACAACGCATCAGTCAAGGGTTCGGTAGCAATAAACCATCCCTTTCGTAACTAAAGAGAACAGATCAAGGGTTTGGGAGCCAGGTAGAAGATGTCGATGCTCACTATAGACTGAGATCATCCTTAATAAATAAGAAATGAAACGACAAGTAAAGAAAATAGCAAATCAGGAATCTTGAAATGGAACAGCAATTGAAATGGAACAACAATTCAGAAATGGAACAATTTAGAAATGGAACAGCAATTGAAATGGAACAGCAATTGAAATGGAACAACAATTTAGAAATGGAACAACAATTGAAATGGAACAACAATAAGGAGTAACCAAGTTCATCAAGCTGTAACTCTATTTAATCACACCAATCCAAACATCAAGCTTTCGCTCTTAAAGATGTACGCATACTATGGAACAGCACTACCTACGGATCTAGGATGGAACAACACCAAAAACCATATAAACACAACGTGCTTAATCTGATGCCATTGTCGCTCTAAATAAAAGCATACGATTGCATCTCAAGATGAAAATAGTAACATTCAAGGATTCAATAATCATGTGAAATAAGAACCTTCAAGATAGATTTTGTAATGCTAAGGCACAATCGCATAAAACTCTGTAATGGAATGATAGTATCCTGTAGATATTAACCGTATTATACCAACACTTAAAGGATTGGCAACATGGTGCAATGTCAATACAACACTTTTGTTTGCAGGAACATTAAATGAGTTAAACACAACAGAGCATGTAACATAAACGTTATAAAACACAACAGATTACCAGATCACACCGATAAACAAACCACACAGAAACCACGTGTAATGGCACAAGAGCAAGTGTCTTCCAGGGTCGGGCCCTTAGCCTCCAAGGGTACACCACTTAAGATTGATCCAGGCTCAAAGATAAAAGAGTAACCAAGTCTGTATTAATGCATGAAGTAAAATTGCAGTAACTCAAGTCTTAACAGAGCATAACGATTATAGTCTTGATCTTTCTTAAAAGAAATTACATAAAGACATCCCCTTCTAGCCAACAACGCTATCCCTCATATAAGGATGACGACGAAGATATCTAGATGCAGAAATAGATAAAACAGCGATCCCTCAGGATCTAAGATCCTTAGGGATTTGCAGAATCATTAATACTGAGTCACTTCTTTCCTTTTCTGCGCCGAGCTGGTATCTCCGCTTCTTTTCCTGGGTTGTTCCATTTTGATCTGGTTTGCATGTGGTCTCCTGTCGAAGGGACAATAGTTAATTCATCTTTGTCTTTTCCTTTAGGATGGCCACTGTCCGTTTTTCCTCCTTCCTGTACATGGGAATGACAATTATCAACGTTCTCTATTAATCTCACATGTTTCATTATAATTCTTTATTATTGTCTAAGTTTCTAATGCAAAAAGGCTTATAAGTCCTAATGAAAAGATACTAAAATAACCATCAAAATATACCATCTTTGATACTCCACACACCCCCCAGCTTACCCTTTTTCATGGCCTCATGAAAACATTGTAGTTGACATGCAAGGCAATGAGTGAGTAGGCTGGAGATGGAATCTCATGTGAGGGCTCACAGCCATGATGCGAAACTAAATGATCAAAGAAATGGCTTGTTTGACCCTAAGGCATCTCATACAGGTCTTGGTATCCGGGTACAGGATGCCAAATAATTGGACTCCGAAACCTATATCCTAACCAGAATGGCCCTACCCTTACAACAATTTCGCCATAGAGGGGAAATCGGTTAGTAGCAAGTTTAAAATTTTCATACTTAAATGGTTCTTTGAAATGGATATTCGGATTAGATATTCGATATCAAAATTTAGCTGCTTCAATGGTAGGGTCTTTAATAGAGGAAAAGTATTCAAGTCCCTATCGAATGATTGCTTCATGCATGGGTCCTAATGCTTCAATCACTCCTGGAGCCTTCATGAGATTTCTATGTCTCCTCCATGACTGTTCTGGGTCCCTAGGCTCAGCTCTTACCCATAGATCTAACCCGTTTTCTTGTCTTTGAAAAGCATTGTAGGCTTTAAGCCATTTAATTTGATTAACTGTAAATGAGATAAATGCTTGCAATTGAATTTCCCCAACAAAAGGGCTAGGGTTCAGTTCGGTCTCTTGTTCTAGTACAAGGTTATGCAAGTAAAATTCACAAAATAACCTCTGCACCTTTACCCCGTAATGTTTACAGCAATTTATGAAATCATCTATAGTGTTAATTTGTATAGGAGCACCTACTTTAACAGCCTTTATTTTCAATTGTAAATACCTTTCCATTAGAAATACAGCATAGTTCTTGGCAGGGGCTCTACAGACTAGGACGTCATTGTATAGAGAACGCGAGGTATCCATCTGTTTGATAACTACATCTAATCTACGAGTTACCTTTGCAACTTTCTCTTGTTCCCTCCACCATCCTTCGAAAGCTTGGCTTTAAGATAAGTTGACGTTCCTTAGCTGCTGCTATAGTTCTTCATATTTTTCTCGGGGGACTGTTTGCTCCCTAAGCTTTTCTGCCTCTTGTTGGGCCTGCTTCAAATCTTTGTGAAGGGTTATCATTTTCGGATCCTTTTTCCATGCAGCTGTGGAGGCCGGGAGCTTTACCTGAACTTTCTTATTGCGCTGCTTCGAGTTCAAAACCCTTATTACTCCCGAAGGTGGTGCCTCCATCTGAACTATCTTATCATCCTTTTCAATTTTAACATGAACACCAGCCCACTGCTGTTCCTTTTCAATTGGAACAGTAGTCTGCTTTTCAGCTTCATTTGGAACAGCAGCTTGGCTTTTGTCAGGGTTTTGAGCAGTGGGATGGATTCTGGTCCTCCGCCTCTCGCCCTTAAGGGAATTTACTGGTGTGGTCAGACCTTTTCTTCCTGAAGTCCCTTTTACCCTTTGCCTCGCCTTTAGAACCCTAATCTGCTGGTGAAGCTGGACTATTATGTTCAACAATCTCTGTTGTTCCTTTCGTAATTCCCTTATTTCCGTCATTTCTTCAGAGGAACAGCAGGTTGTTTGCTACGGTTTGGACTGCGGCTAGCTTCCTCATTTTCTCCCTGGGGTGGTTGTTCCGGGGTAAGAACCTTAATTGGCTCTGTTATTTCTTGGGCTAACTCTTCTTCTGCCCTTATTTCCTCCGGAATTTCTTCTGGTGCCTTCTAATTAGGAACGGGTTGTTCCTGCTCAGCGTTTTCTGACATCTTCTCATTATGAATGGACAAATTTTCTACTTCCGCCTCTTATGCATGCGATTCCTCGGGTGCATCTTTCTCCTGGGGTTTCTCTACGGCATGGAGGTTTGATGGACTCATAGATTGGCCATATTCGCCCATATTGGCCAAAAGTTTGGCCAATTCATCTTCTCCTAATGGGTCTTGTATTAGGCTACCTTCCTGTTGTTCCATTCCTTCCTCCTGCTCGCACTTCTCGGTTTCTTTTCCCTCGTCTCCTTCCTCTTCATATTTCTCATCTTTTTCTTCTTCTCCTTCCGCAGATTGCTCTGCCTTCTCTTCTTCTTCTTTTGTTTCTGCCTCTACAGACTGCTCCACTTCCTCGTCGTCTTCTTCTTCTGTTTTTGCCTCTGCAGACTACTCTGCTTCCTCTTCGTCTTCTTCTTCTGTTTATGCCTCTACAGACTGCTCTGCTTACTCATCGTCTTCTTCTTTTTTATCCTCGCTTGGGATTTGCTCATCTTCGATTTCTATTGTCTGGCTCGTGCCTTCCTGGGGCTTCTCCAGCCCCCTTCGTAGCCATGCAAGCCGGGCCGATTTTCTGCGTTTTTCTGGTTGTTCGTGTGTGCTGGTGACAAGTTTCCATTTTTCAGATTTCGTTCGTTTTTTAGGTTGCTCTGTTGTGCAAATGTCCTGCTTCCGTTTTGCTGAACATTGGGGTGTGCTAGTAACTTGTTTTCATTTTTTCGGGCGTCCGGATGTGGCCAACCCTCCATTGATGATGGTAATTAGTTATTCCCAGCTGCTCTGCTGCTGGGTGAGACTATAGTTAACTATCAACTGAATTAATCCATGGTGGCTAATGACTGACTCTACGTGTTGTGCTATTTTCATGCTTCGTGCAACGTCATGAAGTAGTGAATTCAACAATGCAGGTAAATTCACAGAACATTTTTGTTTTAAAACAGCTAGGAGTTTAAGATGCCGTGGTCTTACCACGTCTTTTCTGCCTTCACAGGTGATGTATCTTTATATGATTTTTGCTAATTCCGCCCATGGCTCTCCTAGCGTTGCTCGTAGCACCCCTTTTCCTCGAATTGTCAAGCTCTAGCCCTCGTCCTGAAATATTTCTAAAATCTTCTGCAGCCTTTCCTCCTTTATCGTCCATACCGGTCTAGTGGCTGGTAGTCTCGAGACTTCAACTATTATGTCATCGGTGACTGCTACTCATCTTCCTCTTACCTTGGAGTAGTCTTCTTGCAGATTCTGTAAAAATTCAATCGCTACTATTTCATTGGACTCCTTCAGGCGGTTGAGATAGGTCAGCCATCCTGCTTTTTTCAGGATTTTCCAGGCTGCAGTCGAAACAGTTAACACTTGCAGTTCTTTGCGAACTGACCTTCCTCCCATAGTTTCACTGCAAATTCTCAAAGGAGCGACAGTTGTTTGTTGAAATTCAGAGAAGCTGATGGCGTATTACTCGTTCAAATTTTAATGCTACGACGTATGCAGTGGAAATGGCTTTGAATAGCAACTCATGCAGAAGAAAACAAAAATAGAAACAGATAATACCATTGAGCCGTGTTGTTCCCGAGTACACACTTTCTCAAAGGACGGGTTGACATGTGCTCTGGGGAATGATGAGGTTACCCTCCCCCCCTGCAATGTGATAGGTTGTCCCAGCTGTCAAATAAAAGAGCAGCGCCTGTTCTGCCGTAAGGTCTTTATGGAACAGCGTATGGCAATATGCCATGCTTACAAAAACGGCCTATTACTGAAATCGAGGTATAAAGTTACATCGCTTTAATACGTAAGAGACTGTAGTGATTTGATGGAAGTTCGGGGATAAGACATTTGCCATAAATAGAGAGTCTCATGCGGTCACTATCACTAGTTCTGTAATGATTAGTGATAATATATAGTCATGTGTTATATGGTTGGGTAATATTATATAATTAATTACCACGGCATAAGAAACAAGAGGATGTAATCTCTTACCTATTGGTGTAAAAATGCGACTTCAATACCATTAACAGTGCTCTGTTGCCGATAGGTGTCCATAACCTTGGCAAAGTTGTTTGTTTGAGCCCTAGAACCATAGTCCCTTGTGTATGCCAGGAAACATTGTGTAATGTCAAAATGTAGGCCACTTGCTGGCTTGGTGACCAGTTAGTCATAATGCCATTCATGAGGGAGGAGCGAATAGTGGGCAGGCCAGCTCGTGATGAGACCTCCTGAGCGAATAGTGGGCAGGCCAGCTCGTGATGAGACCTCCTGTTCCAAGGGTTGTTTGTTTTATATAACTTTTGGACCATTTCCCAGGTGTGGTGGCCATAGTGGGAATGCCACTTCGCTTCCGTCCTGATGATCATGGTAGGCCAACTCGTAATGAGACTTCCTATCCTCCAATTTGACAATTCAAAAATCATGTTTTGCTTCCTTTTTTCTTGTTTTTCATAAAGAGCCTTTCCTGTTTATACACAAAGGGTGGTTCAACACTCCTTAAGAGTAGGAATGGTGGAAGAAGTCTTAATATCCCAATAGTAAGGTATAGATCCTTTGCTCTTATTACTAAATGATAATCAAAGAGGATTAAAAAAAGGACCATTATGATACAGATAACCAATCAGAACAGAATTAGTAGGGCAATGGCAACAAAAGATGATGAATAAGAATGTCTTTCCTTGTGTCCTTTCACCAATTCAGGGCGGTTTCTTATAAAGATAGTGATTTATGATTAACTAATTTTCGTATGCTGTGTTTTTTTTCCCATTACATAAGTGCATAGTCGTATTCAAAAAGACTTGAAAGAACATTAGCAATAAGCATCCTCAATTTAGAATAGAAAAAGGAACAAGCTATTTCACAAGGAGAGAAAAATCATATAAGTAGTGTTCCTTTCGAGGAAGGGCACAACAACAGTTCACAAATGCTGTTCATTTGGAGAAAGGAACAACAGAAATCAACAGTGTTGTTCCTTTTGAGAAAGGAACAGCAGAAACAAAAGTGTTGTTCCTTTAGAAAAGGAACAGCAAAGTCAAATAAGTGTCGTTCCTTTCAAAAAGGAACAGCAAAAATCAAAAAGTGTTGTTTCTTTTGGAAAAGGAACAGAAAAAATCAAAAGTGTTGTTCCTTTTGGAACAGGAACAAAAAAAACACACAAGTGTCATTCCTTTGGACAAGGAACAATAGAAAGCAAAAGTGTTGTCCCTTTTGGAAAAGGAACAGCAAAAATCACAAGTGTTGTTTCTTTTAGAAAAGGAACAACAAAAACCAAAGTGCTATCCCTTTTAGAAAAGGAATAGCAGAAACCAAAGTGTTGTCCCTTTTAGAAAAGAAACAACAGAAAACCGAAGTGTTGTCCCTTTTAGAAAAGGAACATCAGAAATCACAAGTGTTGTTCCTTTTGGAAAAGGAACAGCAAAAACACAAAGTGTTGTCCCTTTTAGAAAAGGAACAGCAGAAAATAAAAAGTGTTATTCCTTGTGAAAAAAAAAAAAAGGAACAGCAGAAGTAACAAAACCTGTTGCAAAAATATGTACAAAATAATTCAAGAAGTTATGTACAAATTGTAAGGAAAAGTAAATTTCTTAGTGAGTTACAGGTGAGGAAGACTTGTCTTCCTCGCCTAAGATCTCCATATCTGAATCTTGGCGTAGCTGTTGGCAGAAGGACTCTCGAGTAAGTGGTTTGCGATAGAGACGGACTCGATGGCCATTTGCCTTAAAGGTATATCCAGAACCATCAATAGTAATCAGGGTAAGGGTACCATTGTCATGTACTTTCTGGATTTCATATGGTCCCAGCCAACGAGTCTGGAGTTTCTCGGGGAATCCTGAAACTTAGAGTCATATAAAAGAGCCCAGTCTCCTTCATGGAAGACTTTTTTTTTAATGAGAGCATCATGCCATTTAGCTCTCTGCTGCTGTATCAGGGCAGTGTGTTGAAGTGCAGAGAGCCTAATTTCATCCAGCTCATTGATCTGTTGTAGTCGATTATTCTGTGCCTCAGTTAGATCTAAACCAACTTCTTGTGTTGTTCGTAATGTCTGGATTTCAAATTCTATAGGAAAAATAGGTTTTTTTCCGAACATTAGCTGGTAAGGCGAGTAACCAGTGGTGCTTCTCCATGTTGTTCTATAAGCCCACAGTGCTTCAGGTAGTCTGGCAGCCCAATCGCGTCTATGTGATGCAACTGTTTTTGTTAAGATTGTTTCTATTATCTTATTGTTGCTTTCTACTTGCCCATTTGCCTGTGGGTGATATGGGGTGGTAATTTTATGGTGGACATGATAGTTGTTGAGTGTTGCAGCTATTCTGTTCCCAGCAAATTGTGGCCCTCCATCTGTAATTATCTCTCTAGGGAGGCCATAGCGTACAAATAGATGGAGAAGGAACTGTATAACAGATTCTTCTGTAGC
Organism: Pinus taeda; assembly: GCA_000404065.3. Classification (NCBI taxonomy): domain Eukaryota; kingdom Viridiplantae; phylum Streptophyta; class Pinopsida; order Pinales; family Pinaceae; genus Pinus; species Pinus taeda. The sequence goes on from APFE031602983.1 coordinate 78,146, forward strand.
TCTGGGCAATGCCTCTGCTTCAACACACTTGGTGACGTATTCTGTTGCCACCAAAATGTATGTTTTCTGGTTTTATGGTGGGTTGATTGGTCCCACAAAATCAAGAGCTCATCGCTCAAATGGTTCGATGACTAGCTGTGGTTTCAAAGGCATCTCATCCGACTGACTAGGGCGTCCTGCTCTCTAGCAACTGTCACATGCTTGGACAAATTTCTTTGAATCTTTGAAAATTGTGGGCCAATAATACCCTGTGTGTAATACTTTATGTGCAGTCCTGCGATCAGTGAAATGTCCACCACATGGTTGGTCATGACAGGCTTTCAATATAACAAAAATTTCGTCCTGTCGAACGCATCTCCTGATTTGCATGTCTGCCCCTGTGTGAAACAAATAGCCCCCAATCCAGGAAAATCTGGCACTTCGCTGAACAATCTGTTTTCGCTCATTAGGGGTTAGATGCTTTGGTAACTTACCTACTGCTAGGTAATTGGCAACGTCAGCATACCAGGGTCTTTGAACAGCAACGACAAAGAGATGCTCATCTGGAAATTGATCTTCAACTCCTGCTACATCAACTGGTTTTGGCATTCTTGAAAGGAAATCAGCTACCGGGTTTTCTTTCCCGGGTCGATCATTGATTGTAATATCAAATTCCTGCAATAAAATCAGCCATCTAGTTATTCTGCCATTTGTGATATGCTTGTTTGCTGAATATTTTATAGCAGAATGATCTGTGTACAAGATAACAGGATATCCAGTGATGTAATGTCTGAATTTATTGACAGCATGTATAACAACTAGAAATTCTTTTTCAGTGATGGTATAGTTTAATTCAGCAGGGGATAGATTTTTGTAATCAATTGCATATGGTTTTCTATCCTCCTCCTATCCAAGGACCGCTCCAATGGCTATGTCTGAGGCATCAGATGATATCTGGAATGGCAAATTCCAATTCGTTCCTCGAAGGATTGGGGCTGTAGATACGAGCTTCTTCAGATTGTTGAAGGCACATTCACATTTCTCTGTCCAAAGAAAATCAACGTTACCAATTATTGCATACAAGGGTGTAGCAATACGTGAATAATGTTCTATAAACCTTCTGTAGTAACCAGAGAATCCAAGAAAGCTACGTACCTCTGTTTGAGTAGTAGGAGTAGGAATAAGCAAAAGTATTTGGATTTTGGCTGGATCTACCTAAATGCCAGCTGCTGAAATATAGTGTCCTAAAATAATTCCTTCCGTCATCATCATATAACATTTTTCATGGCTTAAACAAAGCCTCATAGCTATGCAACGTTGTAGGATTTTTTCTAGTGTGTCCAGTGCTGGATAAAACTCATCTCCATATGGAGTAAAGTCGTCCATATATACTTCTAGTCCTTCATTTATTAGATCTGCAAAAATGCTAAGGATAGCCCTTTGGAATGTGGCAGGGGCATTGCATAAGCCAAAAGGTAAAACTTGGTAGGCGAATGTTCCCCAAGGACAGCTATAAGTACTTTTGTCATGATCTTCAGGAGCAATTTGTATTTGGTTATTCCACTAAAGCCATCGAGAAAAGAAAAGAATTTCTTCCCCGCCAAAGTGTCCAATACTTGGTCAATGAATGGGAGAGGAAAGTGATCTTTTTGCGTTGTTTTATTTAGCTCCCTGTAGTCCACGCAGATTCTCCACTTCCCATTCTTTTTCGGTACCACCACAAGCGGGAGACCCATTTACTATCAGAGATAGGGTAGATGAAGTTAACATCTAAAAGTTTTTGAAGCTCGGCTTTTACCACTTCTTTTAGATGAGGATTTAGTCTTCTCTGAGGCTGTCTAACAGGTCTTGCATCATTTTCTATGTAAATGTGGTGCGTATATAATTGGGGGTCAATTCCTTTCATATCAGGGTAATCCCATGCAAATGCTTCCTTATATTTCCTTAAGATATGGATGAGCTTTGTTTCTTGTTCGGGTGTGAGGTTGGCGTTAATGTTTAAGGTTTTACCAGGTTCAATTTCCACAATTTTACTATGTGCAACCGAAGAGACAAGGATTGTGTGATCATGTGTATCTTTCAGAGGTTCCTCTTCTAATTTGTTATCAAATGCTGCTTTTATCATATGACACTGAGTACGAGATGTGAGTTCAGTTTGACTAATGAAATTACTGATGGCATCATCTTCTATTTGGTCTTTGAACTCAAGTGCTTCTTGTATAGTTAATGGAGACCTAATGTTATCGGTAAGATATGATACAGGGTGCCTATTAGTTTTAACTATTGTGATGCTTGGCTTCGCTGGGGGATATAGTACTAAATTCTTGATATCCGCCCCCTTGGTTATGATCATGTTCCCTAGCCGATAGCCGATATAGGCATCAGCAGTGGCGAGCCAAGGTCTTCCTAAGATCAATGATGTCCATCAAGTCGGGTTTTAGGATTTATTATCCAAAAATCAGTTGGGTATTCCCAGGAGTCAAGCGAGACCATGACATCATGTAGTATGCCTTCCAGCCTAACCACAGATCGATCAGCCAATTCTAACAGAGTGGAGGTGGGTTCTGCAGATGTAATGCCTAGCTTTTGGCAAGTAGCGGTTGTCAATATATTGATTGCAGCTCCAAGATCAACTAAGGCATTGGGCAGGGTTTGACCATAAATTTGAACAGTTACTATTGGGTTTCCTAGGTCTTCATATTTAATGGGTGTTTCCTTTCCTGATAATAGGTCAGATAAAGTGCCGACTACTTGAACTCTTGGATTATTTATTATATTCCTCCTTAGTCTTTTTATGCACAATTCTTTAATAGTTTTTGTGCATATCGAGATGTCTTGAATGGCTTGGAGGAATGGAATTTTTATGTACAAATTTTGTAATTCTCCCAGAATGTCAAAGTTAGGTTATTGTATAGGTCTAAGTATGACTAATCGTTCTGGGAATGGGGGAGAGGGTGTGGTTGCTTGATTATGAGTCTGTTGTCTATTCACATCCTCCTCTTGTGACAGATGTTCTCGAGGTAACTGATCTTCAATCTGAACTGTTTTATTTCCCTCAGTTTGAATAATATGCCCAGATCTTAGCTGAAGATCATTGCACCCCCCCAGATCAGGTCCTTCTTCTGGTGTTTCTAAAATTTGGAGAGCTTGGACCGGTCTGTTATTTGTATTTAGATTGGGCTAGGCTGGGAGTTGAGGTCTCAGATTAGATTGGGGATTTTGCTGTAAAGCTGGCCGTGTAGGTTGAGGGAGAGGAATATTTCCTACTGGCTGTTGTGTTGGTCTCTGCCAGTTAGTTTGCCAGGCTGAGCTTTGTGAAGTAGGGGGAGTCCATTATGGTGGGTATGGATTGCTTTGCCAGTATGGTGGGGGATAAGGAGGATTCGACCAACCAGATTGGCTTGTCTGATTTAGCCACGGGTTCACAGAAGGATATGACTGTGATGACCAGTTTGGAAATGGGGTCTGAAACTAACTTTTCCATGTATTATACTATTGAGTATTATACTGCGGATACTGAAAATGAGATGCTGGGTCTGAAAACATACCAGTTTATCACAGCTGCCACTGATGGTGCTGGTTGAGTAAATATACTGCTTTTGGTTCTTCTTCTGCCTCCTTATATACTACTTTCAGTCCAGGTAATGAGGGACAGCTTTCTGTAGAGTGATCCCTTGTACAGATGGCGCATGTTCGGACTGTGTCTAGTGGACACTCTTTATGGCTATGCTTCTTCCTGCATCTGGGGCAGAAGATTGTCAAATTCTATTCTGCCTCCATTTGCTTTTGCTTGGCCTGCAAAACGTCCAATTGTGTATTCAGTGTTCCTAGTATATCAATTTTAAAATTTTCAAATAAATTTCCAATTTCCACACGTGTTACTCCTTCTAATGGGATTTTATTTTCTTTTGCAAACCAATCATGTTCTGCTGATTTGATTCATGTACTGCCTCTCAAACTCCTGATGCATAAATCAATTATGTCAGCAAAACTTTCCTGATAAATATCCCCTTTCCCCATAATGTTTAATGTTTCAATCCATTGCTCTTTCATGCCCCTTATTAATGCTGTTTTCAACACGTTATCGGGTAAAGGCAGTGATGCATAGGGAGATCTTTGTAGATTATACTGGAAATGTTCCACATACTCTTCTAAAGTTTCGTTTGGTCTAGCTATCATCTGGAATATTTCATCTTTTAGTTCTCTAGACCTGCAATAATCTTGATATTTTTTAAAAAAGGATTATTTCATTTGTTCCCAGTTATTTATAACCCCACCACCTAATCCAATAAACCATCTTAAAGCGGTCCCTTTCAGGGTAGAGGGGAATAGTTTTAGTTTCTGGGGGTCAGTGATGTAATCATATCCCCTGCGCAGTACATCAAATTCAAATAAAAATGCATCCGGGTCCTCTGATGTAAGCCCGTGAAATGTAGGGATATGTTGAAGGGGGATTGCTTTCATGGGGGCATTTTCTGCGGAATCCACTATGGGGTATTGTAATGTAGAGGTTTGGGTGTTTAGCGGATTTTGAACCATTAGGTCAAATATGTGCCAATAACTTTCCGGAATGTCTAAGAGGGTATTCCTAGGTTGAGAGGGAATGGCTTTGATAGGAACAGTTTTAATAGCACTTCCTCTATCTGGGATTTTTGTCTGAGGGGATTGGGTCCCTTCAATAATAATTTTTTCCGCACTCCCTTTGTCTGGGCTATTTAATGGCTGAGTTATCTTGAGAGGAGATCTCAGTTCCTCAATTTCCCCTATTTCCCCTTCACCTTCACAAAGATTACTGAAATTCCCTTCCTACAATAGTTCTAGAATAGAATTTTCAATTTCTTGAAAGTCTTGTTCGTCAGTTTGACTATGCACCTCAGCAAAGGCTACAGATGGTGAACCTGTGGCCTGAAGGGAGCTAGTAGGCTATTTGGAAATAACTTTCTTGGGTCCTACTGAAGGCTGAGATTCAGCTTTCTTATAGATTTCGTCTATGAAGGTTGATCGACCAAGGGTCACCGGGCCCTTAGCTTTTTCTGGCTTTTGCAAAGTTTTGGAATTTTTCTCTGGCTTTTTCTTCTTAGTCATGCACTCAATTTAACTACTAAATCCTTCTTAAGCAAATAGCAGTAAATCTGTAGGAAAGCGGGCAAAGGAGCAGGGATTTTACATGTTCTGTACATAGGTTCTTACCTTCCGTTTTCAAAACCCAATTCTTACCTAGTAGGTTCGTACACTACCCTGAAAAAAAGAACAAATGGCTACACTCTTTCCCTGGCAACGACGCCAAAATGTAGAGCTATAAAACGGGTCTCTTTCACCTCTAGTTACCTCACATTAATATGTCAATCCGGGAAGGTCTTGCTATTTCAAAGAGTGTCTCAGTCTGAGGCTTAGCATTTTTCAGAGTAATGCTCGTAGTACAGATGTTTAAAACTACAAGAGTAAATTAATGCATGTCTACAACTTAACTACTTCAAAAGGCTAAATCACACAAAGCAATGCATCAGTCAAGGGTTCGGTAGCAATAACCCATCCCTTTCGTAATTGATGAGAACAGATCAGAGGTCTGGGAGCCAGGTAGCAGATGATGATGCTCACTACAGCCTGAGATTGTTCTTAATAAGTAAGAAATGAAACAGCAAGTAAAGAAAATGGCAATGAAATAGAATAGCGCATCAGTTAAGGGTTCGGTAGCAATAACCCATCCCTTTCGTAACTGATGAGAACAGATCAGGGGTCTGGGAGCCAGGTAGCAGATGTCGATGCTCACTACAGCCTAATATCGTCCTTAATAAATAAGAAATGAAACGGCAAGTAAAGAAAATAGAAAATCAGCAATGTTGAAATGGAACAACAATTGAAAGGGAACAACAATTCAGAAATGGAACAGCAATTTAGAAATGGAACAACAATTGAAATGGAGCAACAATAAGTAGTAACCAAGTTCATCAAGCTGTAACTCTATTTAATCACACCAATCCAAACATCAATATTTCGCTCTTAAATATGTACGCATACTATGGAACAGCACTACCTACGGATCCAGGATGGAACAACACCAAAAACCATATAAACACAACGTGCTTAATCTGACTCCATCGTCGCTCTAAATAAAAGCATATGATTGCATCTCAAGATGAAAACAGTAACATTCAAGGATTCAATAATCATGTGAAATCAGAAACTTCAAGATAAATGTTGTAATGCTAAGGCACAATCGCATAAAACTCTGTAATGGAATGACAGTATCCTGTAGAGATTAACTGTATTATACCAACACTTAAAGGATTGTTAACATGGTGCAGCGTCAATACAACACTTTTGTTTGCAGGAACATTAAATGAGTTAAACACAACAGAGCATGTAACATAAATGTTATAAACCACAACAAATTACCAGATCATGCCAATAAACAAACCACACAGAAACCACGCGTAATGGTACAAGAGCAAGTGTCCTCCAGGGTCGGGCCCTTAGCCTCCAGGGGTACACCACTTAATATTGATCCAGGCTCAAAGATAAAAGAGTAACCAAGTCTGTATTAATGCATGAAGTAAAATTGCAATAACTCAAGTCTTAACAGAAAATAATGATCATAGTCTTGATCTTTCTTAAAATAAATTACATAAAGTCATCCCCCTCTAGCCAACAATGCTATCCCTTATATAAGGACGATGACAGAGATATCTAGATGCAAAAATAGATAAAACAATGATCCCTCAGGATCTAAGATCCTGAGGGATTCGCAGAATTGTTAATCCTGAGTCACTTCTTTCCTTTTCTGTGTCAAGCTGGTATCTCCGCTTCCTTTCCTTGGTTGGTCCATTTTGATCTAGTTTGCACGCGGTCTCCCATCGAAGGGACAACAGTTAATTCATCTTTGTCTTTTCCTTTAGGATGGCCACTATCCGTTTTTCCTCCTTCCTATACATGGGAATGACAATTATCAGCGTTCTCTATTAATCTCACATGTTTCGTTATAATTATTTATTATTGTCTAAGTTTCTAATGCAAAAAGGCTTATAATTCCTAATGAAAAGATACTAAAATAACCATCAAAACATACCTTCTTTGATACTCCACACCTGCTAAGTAGATCTAATTTATAATACCTCAACAAATAATTAATATTACGAATTAACCCAGATCTGGATCTATGTGGAAGCAGAGAAACACAAGGCTGCAGAACGGCGCACGAACCCTCCAGACCACATCTAACCATCCCAAGGGTGAGGAAACCTGGTTCCAGCACCTACTCCTGCTACCTCGGGTGAGACCTCAGTCTGCGCTCCATGGGTTGTTGCCGAAAGGGCCGGTAGCTACGGGATTTGTTTGGCTAAGTAATTATTCTGAACCTAGGTCGCACCCATATAAGCCAACACTTGCGAAGTTGATGGGTTAGTAGGTGTTGGTAATAATTGATGCAAAGGAGGTGGTGGCAGCGTAAGTTGTTGATACATGTTAGGGTTATACGCTTGCTGATAGGTTTGCATGGTTTGATTATACGAAGTACTTTCCATATTTAGATAAGGTGCATAGGATTGGGGCTGGGGTTGATAGTTACTGGAATAGGGTTTTGTCCTCCAATTCTGGCTCCAGGAAATATTTTGTGGTTGCTGAGCAGCCCAATGAGGGTAGGATGCGGAAAAGGTCCAAGGTTGAGTCTGGCTATAACCTTGAAAATTTGTATCCGAAAACGTATTATGACTCTGGCCTCTCCAAGTGGGTCTTTTGGTCACCTGAGATTGGTCAATGGTTTCAACATTCCCCTTGTAGATGGCCTGTAAGATAGGAAGGGATGGTCACTTCTCAGTTGGGTGTTCTGGAGTATAGATTCCATAGACCTCAATGATGTTTAAAGGACATTCCCTCTCTGCATGTTTATGCCTACACTTGGAACAAAATACTGCCATGGCTACTTTCTCAGCTTCTTGTTTTTGTTTGATTTTCATGGTGTCTAGTTGGTCACTGATTGTGTTCAGGATATCAGTTTTAAAATTTTCTAATAGGTTTCCTAGCTCGACTCTTGTAACAACATTAGCCGCAATTTTCTTTTTCACATAGTCTCTAGAATTGTCTCTAAGTTCTCGAAGCTTTTTGCCTACTTCAGCTTGGCTCCTAGAGTAGGTGTGACAAAGCTAAATTACTTCAGAAAATGGCTTCTTATAAATGTCTCCACAACTGAGTAGGTTTAATTTTTCGATGCAATCATCTCTCAGCCATTTTAGGAACACAGCTCTAATAATCTTTTCTTCTAGGTTGGACCCACGAGATTTGAGAAAATTGTATAGGAATCGTTCAAGATACTCCTCTAGGTTTTCATCTTCAGTTTTCTGCATCCTAAGGATATCATTGATGTCCCTACTTTTACAAAAATCTTGATACTTTTTAAGAAAAATTGATCTCATGTCATCCCATGTGTATATAGTGTGTTTCCCTAGACTCATGAACCACCTAAGGGCTACATATTTTAATGTGGTGGGAAACAATTTAAGTTTATGTGCGTTGTCATAGTAATTATAACTACGACATAAAATATAGAATTCAAAAAGAAAGGTGTCAAGATATTCAGATGATTTACCATATAATAATGGGAAAGATGCCATCGGAATGCTTTTCATGCTGATATAATGAGTCACATCTAGGATAGGGAACCCGAAGGTAACCTCCTCTTCGTCTTCTTGTTTGCCCCCTCCAAAGAGGTATTACATCGAGGACCTTCTCCCTCTTCTTGGTGTTCTTCGTTGTGCTTGTCCTCCCTATCTTGGTGATCCATTTCTGCAACCGAAACCCACTGGGGTTTGCTGATTATGGTGTGAACAAGGGGTATTGGGACACGGTTGATGTTGGTTGATTGCTCATCCAAGTTGTCTTGTTGTCCCATTGGTTCTTCTACAGGGTTGTCAAAGACAACCTCCTGAATGATCCTTTCTCCTCAATCTAAGAATTCCTGCCCTGAAACCACGTTGGCATCAACACTTCCTCCTTCTTGTCTCAGACCTGCATATCGATTAGTAGTGGTAAGAATGGGTATATTAACTAATCCAAAAGTTGTAGGAAATTTAGAGCTGGAAATAAATATGCCCTTGCTATCCCTAGGTCTACCTATACTCCTATGCATAAAGATAAAGGAAATAGAAACTAAAGAACAAGCAGTTATCAGTCAAACTTTGGAGCAACCCCACAAAAGTGGATGCATGGCTCTTCACTCACGTATTACCATACACTCTCTACCCTCTGACAGTCCTACAAGATCCTAAAACTCAAATGATAATGGTTACTTGAATAAGAAATGACAACTTCCCTGAAAACGACGCCTAAATGTTGATAGATTAAATTGGTGAATCAATCTCCTAATATTTATATGTCAATTTGGGCTCGTAAGCACGAGATGTCATGTGCTTCCTTCATTCAGTTCTAGGTCAAATTTTAAATGTTTCCTTTATAATGATCAACTGGGTAATAGACACACCAGTGCTTGCAAACTCAAAAGAAATCAAACATATAGCTAGCACAGGTAGAATCAATAATCAAAATTAATTTAAAGACTTCCAAAATTCTATGAACTTAAATGATTTGGAACTAAAATTGAAATATGGACTTACAGGTGATTTGACTCTTTATCACAGATTCCAAGTGATGGGAATGAATACCTAGCCAAACAGGCTGCATATAAAACTTAATCGATCGAAACTTAATCGATCGAAACACTCAATGAATCGTTAACCCTACTAGTTGGTCAAAAAACCAAGGATCTTGGTGTTAAGCACTAATCTAGATACTTTGTTTTACTCTCAACCAAGTTGCATACAAGTTCCTAATGGATCATGACCGCAAGCACAAATTCAAGCACTAACACTATTCAAACATGGCAATCAAATGAAACAACTATGAGAAATTGTACTCAAAGCTACCCTACAATCACATCAATCTCCAAAATGTAAACAGCCCTATTTGAAACCTTAACAAATCAATACTCTTCTTTTGAAATCCAATCGGACATCTAAGTTATGGAAAATATAACGAAGCATTGAAATGAAACAGGGGAATCAAGCAGTCCAAACGAACCGAAGGAAATTGATTTGAAAACTAACACTAGATCACTCTTTTGCACTATGAAATCAATCCATGCAGTCTACTTAACAACCGAGAATACAGCTGACAAATGGAACTAACTGAAGCTATAATAAACCATTCAAATCAATTACTCGAAAAGAAATGCTTCTATTGTATACACATTCATGAAAATAACCTAACATAAAACTAGTCGACTTAAACTAAATCACGCTCATGCCAATCACATTATTCCAAATAATCAGCCTGAAACAAATACTTCCTATGGTGCACACATCTGCGAAAACAATTTAGAAGAGAGTCAATCAATTCGATTACTAGAAGGAATAAGAGAAGCAATTTTGAACTTGACTGATCGCAATCCAAATTAAACTCAGATTCTATTCAACTCTGATTCCTAAATACGTTATCCAATTTCAGCATTTGAAAGTAACTTCTGCGATGTCAATGAATAAACTAGCTCATCATAAGCATTTGATGACAATTTAATTCAACAAACTTCATATGCATCTATGACAATCACAGTCCAATACAATGTGCAATGTCCATGAATAGAGTAGGTCATTTCCTTGAAACCAAGAGCGATGGTCAAACAAGAGCTTTATATTTGGATTGCTGAAGAAAAGGAGCCTAAAGCCATCATATCATCAAAATAATACAATCATTCGAAACTAAGGAAAATATCCACACAGTAGGTAAACTAGTAATGAATCAAATATAAATGAAGAACGATTATATATATCACACAAGTATACTCCTATGCAATAGTATAGAGCTGAACCCCACACCTGGGGAGCTGATTAACTTACAAAAAGTGAGAGACTTCGATCACAATTAGTCTATCATCCATAGCAAACCATCGAACAATTTAACTTGAACTTAATGCACAACCATTGTAAACCTATTTGATTACAAATAATAAGTCTGAAGGATACACAGTGACAATTTAACTTCTATTCACTAGCTTCTAAGTATTACAAATCAGCCTTTTATAAGCGTTAACTAAGTTGAAACAAATTGAACCATGGATAGTAAATCCTAACAACCTAGCTAATTCATTCTTTCAGATCGGGTGGCTCGAACAACTTGTCAAATTTAGCCTAACAACCCTCAACCAATCCCAATCTTGGTGTCTCCTCCATTCAGATAGGATAACGATGATCTTTTTCATGGTTGGAGTCGAACACATTCAAACATGGCTAGAGGCAGCACGCCCATCTAGAAGTATACAGCTTCTTGTCCCTTGCGTTGTTAGGTACCGAACCCAAAATGGCTATTGAGTACGAAAGTGGAGGAACCATGGTTCACTGCCTGCATTCTCCTCTTGTCACCATGCTCATCTGCTGCAATTTCTACACTTAGACCATAGTGATTAGTTAGTTCATGGATAGCTACTCATATTCACTTAAATTCACTAATAAACAACAAAATGTTACCATGAAAGAGTTTACCTCATAGTAATATTAGGACAGTGTTTAGGGCAATAAGAATGGCAGGTGAGTAGGTTTAGGAGTGCCAAAAGGTCAAAATAGAGATCGAAAACAGTAGTGGTGGGAACAAAATGGGGGACCAACAAGCGGTCAAGGCAAGCATCAATGTGGCCAGGGTTTGAGCATTTATTGTTATAGGTGTAGAGGAATTTGGGAGGTGTTGTAGCATTTTTTGGTTTTGATAAGATAGAATAAAATAGTCAAAAAATAAAAAATATTTTGAAAAAATGCTAAGTTAGGATATGGACATAACTGTTGAGTTGTGTTATATTCTTTCCACATAGTTAATAGGGGGTTTCAAGGGTACCCGTAACCCCACTTTATGGAGTCCGGGGCAGCGCCCAGGAAAATTTTGGTTTTGGACCCTATGTTAGGTTGGGCGGACCCACCTATGGTTTTGTGCATGATTTTCGCACATGTTTTTTGGACGCGATGGTTTTCGGTCCATGGTATTGGATGCTTCGGCATGTATAAATATGTATTGTAACATTGAAAGGAACATAATGAAAAATCAAGCTGGTAGTCCCCGTTTTGGGATCTAGTGGGAAATCTCTGTGTATATGTGTTTTATGTGTTATGCTCTCGCAATGTTTATTTTTCTGTGATTTAGAATTCGTATGCAGGTAATTTTTGTACGGGGTTAAAACCTCCATTTGGTATCAGAG
>APFE031602983.1:95383-139380 GCA_000404065.3 Pinus taeda
CTATATTTTGGGCATGGAAATTAAAAGAGATCGGGCAAGAGGAAGCTCTGGTTAAACCGGAGGAAGTATGTCGAGACAATATTGCAGAGGTTTAATATGCAGGATAGTAAACCGGTGAAGGTTCCTATTCCTGTAGGTGTGAGGTTATCTGCTGAACAGTGTCCCAAGACACAAGAAGAGGAAGAGGACATGTCCCGTGTTCCAATGCAAGTGCAGTCGGTAGCTTGATGTATGCAATGGTCTTTACTAGAGCAGACATTGCACGTGTAGTGGGAGTATTGATCTGGTTTATGTCAAAACCAGGGAAGGAGCACTGGACAGCAGTGAATCGGGTTTTCAGGTATTTGCGTGGCACTAGTGATTATGGTTTGTGCTACCCAGGAAGACCAGGATTGGACAGAGTGTTGGATATTCGTGGCTTTGTTGATGCAGACTGGGCTGGAGATCTGGATCAGAGAAGATCTACAAGTGGGTATTGTTTAACCTATTTGGAGGTGCAGTCAGTTGGATGAGTAAGAAACAATCTGTAGTGGCACTATCAACTACAGAGGCAGAATACATGGCAGCCACTCATGCAAGCAAGGAAGCAGTTTGCTTGCAGAGATTGTGTTCAAGTATGGGGTTAGTACAGGGAGCTATAAGGATAGACTGTGACAGCCAAAGTGCAATTTTCTTGGCAAAGAACCCTGCTTATCATTCAAAGACAAAGCACATTGATGTTCAGTATCACTTTGTGAGGGATATGATAGAAGACAAAAAGGTGTTGCTGGTAAAGGTGGACACTTTGAAGAATACTGCAGATGCATTGACAAAAATTTTTAGCTCTCAGAAGTTCTCTTGGTGTAGAGAAACAATGGGTGTTTCAGGGCTGGAAAAATGACTAAGCTCTCTTGTGGCCCGCTATAGAAAGAAAACAACAAGTGGGAGATTGTTGGGTTGTGTTATATTCTTTCCACATAGTTAACAGGGGGTTTGAGGGGTACCTGTAACCCCACTTTATGGGATCTGGGGTAGCGCCCCGGAAAATTTTGGTTTTGGACCCTATGTTAGGTTGGGCGAACCCACCTATGGTTTTGTGCATGATTTTTGCACATGTTTTTTGGACGCGTTGGTTTTCGGTCCATGGTTTTGGACGCGATGGTTTTCAGTCCATGGTATTGGATGCTTCGACATGTATAAATATGTACTGTAACATTGAAAGGAACATAATGAAAAATCAAGCTGGTAGTCCCGGTTTTGGGATCCAGTGGGAAATCTCTGTGTATATGTGATTTATGTGTTATGCTCTTGCATTTTTATTTTTTCTTGTGATTTAGAATTCGTATGCATATAATTTCTATATGGGGTTAAAAACTACAATAACAATAGTGAATAAAATTTTAGTAAAAAAATATCTTCGTGATGATGTGCATATCAAAGAAAATGCTAGGTTAGATGTTCTAAAAAATAAATACAAGAGAAAATGTTAGGTTAGAAAGAAAAGAAAAGAAATAAACTCTGAAAGTGAGCAAGTCTAAATGCCACTACTATTTTTCTGCAAAATAATGGTTGTGTGCAGCTTGTTTTAAATACCACAACTCATGACAGTCAAAATGTTTAATCTTGACTACTTCATGCTTTAAATTTGATGTTATAGATAGAGAATAAAGATCTAGCCAAACTATTTAATCTTGGTAGATCAATAGTTAGGTAGAGAATAATAAGGTGCTCATCAGTTTAAACTGGGCCCTTGGAGGTTATAAGGGTAGATTTAGATAGTTTGCTTTTGTAAAAATAAAAAGAAAGGAAAAGGGTTTTCTAGCTTAAATGCACCCATTAAGTGAAGAAAAAATGATAGTATAAGCAAAGGGTAAGTAGAGAAAGGTTGCAGAAGTTTGATTATTCATTGGACAAAATGTACATTTATCATGTTTCATCATATGCTTCTATGTCCATGGAGAAATTACACAAAGCAAATGAAGATCAATTAATTAACTTTGCATTCGTCCCTATATTCACTTATTTCCTCTTCCTACCTTCATGCATTCATATTCATTCATTTTCCACAAAAAACCTCTTTTCCTAAGGTCAAAACCCTTTTTGCCTAGGAAAAGTTGAAAACCCCATGAAAAATCCCTTTTTCCATGTAAAATCTCCTTTTATACGAAAACCCATGAAATGATGTTTTCCCTAAGTATTTATGTACATATAAAAAGCAAATAACTCATAAAACCACTTTACTTAGTATAATTCCCTTTTCTGCCTTATTTCCTTTTTCCGCCTATATTTACCCTTTTTCTGCTCATATTTTATATAATTTCACCTTTTCCACTCATATTCATATTAACACTAACCTTAGCGTATTAAACCCTTAAAATTCCCTTTTCCTATATATTATTAACTCCTTTATAAAATAACTTGAAACTGTAGTTTTATAATAAAACTATGTATTTTAATATTGCATCACAATATTGTCGCATCGCAAGCCTTTCATATGAATACACTCTCCTCCGATTGCGATATGCGATCAACAATGGACCCAGACCTGATATCATATATATTACAATCCATATTCATATTGCATCCGCCTCCATTGCAAGCCCAGCTAAAGCTCATACCTTCCGCCATTGCGATCTCCGATTGCGATTGGGACCCAGACTCTATCATATATCATATATGGCTTATTGTCATATTGCATCTAGCCCCTATCGCATTCCCTTGTGATGGGTTGTCCTATGATAAACTATGATTGTGATACACAATTAGACCAGACTCGATATCATTATTCACCCGAGTTAATAAAATTTCAAGTCCACCATATGTGTTTTGTAAAGTTTTTCTTTGTTAAATCGTTTTTTATGATTTAAACGAAGAATTGACTTAAATCTTTGTTTAACCACTAAACCTCCATTTAACCGCTAAATCTGAGTTTTAACCCATAATAAAGCATTACTGCCATATTTAATCATCCATACACTTTGTACTGCTCCTTCACTCCACCACCGTCTGATCTAATGTGTTTAGATCCAATGACACTAGGCGATTTCGGATAAGCTTTCTGTATGAGCGTTACCCAGCCGAAAAGCGGTATTCCACTATCCTCCATTGCTACGTGTCAGGCTCAAGTTATTTCGAGTGACACACTCCTAAAACCGCCCACGTTCCATAAAGCAGTGCGATGAAAACCGCCTTCCGCAAAACGACAAAATGGTTATTGTTCACTATCGCGCCATATTTCAAAAGAAAGCCATTTCTCTGTTTAAATGTAAAAATTACCATTTTTCCTTTGTTTTGCCTATTTTCACAATGAAGCTTGCATAAGCCTCTGTGACCACTAAAACCATCATTTTACCTTCCGATACCCGCTGGACTCCTTCCAATGTCCTTTCAAGCTCAAAAAGCCATTGAATACCTTCTGCCACCCTTGTTTTTCTTAACATTCTTTTGTGTTTTGCAGGTAAAGACCCAATGTTCCAGGATTATAGAGAAAAAGCCTGTGTACAGTTGGAAGACAAATATGAAGATCATATCAATTTACTTTACCTGTAACATAAAATCTTAAGTGATTTACTGTTGAAAAAGACAGTAAAAACCTGGATTGCTCAGTAAAGGTAAAAAGAAACAGTGAAGTTTACTCAACAGAGTTAAAAGAGATTCACAGAGTTTAAAAAGTATCAGATAAAAGATCAAAATGAAGGAATCAACCAGCACAAAGGATTCAAACAATTTAGCAACTTAAAGGGCAAAATATCAAACAAACAAAGCCAGCACAACCTGAATAAAAGGGACAGCAAGAAGCAGTTCAATTGTTGCCCCTATCTTCTTACATGAAGATCTTTTCCTTTCCTAGAATAAATCTTAATCAGCTTTAGGATATTTCTTACTTTTATTATTGTATAAATAACTCTCTTCTCAAGATGTTATGGGTTCAGAGTTCAAGATTCATATTTCATTGCTTGTTAAGTCTTGATTGTTAATTCTACTTTGAACCTAGTTGCACCTGTGAAGGGAGCTTTTGTAGACACTTGATGTACTCAGTCTTTTTGGAACCTTAATACAAAGCAAAGAATTCTGAATTTGGTTTTACACAGTTTGTGTTATCTTGTAAGTTTTTCCAGTTATCAATCATTATGTTTTTCTTCATATGCTTAGGACTTATAGAGATATCTAGGTAGGAATAATTGTGTCTCAATTAATTCCTATAAGCTCCTGAAGTGATCATCTATTAAGAGACTAGATTAATGAACTGCCTGTTCAGCTAATCCCCTCTAATCAATAAATCATCAGCATCTTGTGTAAGCTTAAGTATACTGCCTTGAACCTTTGGAACATAGTTTAGAAGGTTTTCCTACTTATGATTGTTCTGTTTTACAGTCTGGAAACTATGATAATCATATTATTTGTTGTCTTCTTCTCACCACTATTTTGATCTATATCACTGTGTAAATCTTTATAGCATCCCTTGGCTAAAGTATTAATATAACCCAAAGGATTAAGTATTTCAATTCTACATCTGTCTTCTTTCATTGGTCTTCCAAAAAACTAAAACCAAAACTCCAAAACAATTATTTTAGATGCTCTGGCATTGGTAGCTAACCTACTACTATCTCATAGGTACAATAGGAGGCGTGACATCAAAACGGCTAAGGGTGAGCATTAAGTCCTCCATATATTCATATGAAGCATCACAGATAACACATCCCCATATTTCTCCTTTTGTCCAAGAGAAATGTTGAAGTCCCCAACTAGGATGCAATTGCATCCATATTCATAGTTTCACAACTCCGCAAGGGAATTTCAATGCTCCTTCTTTTATCTAAAATGGGATGGCATATATACATTTACAACACTACAGGTCTTATGAACCTCTAAAATTTTAAAGGTAGTTTCTATCCAATGGTTTTTCTTAGCATAACTTACCAGTTTCATCTACGTCGGATTCCACAACATACAAAGGCCTCCTGAAGCGCCTCGAGAGCTTACCGCTACCATGTGGATTTTCCCCCAAATTTTATATTGAGTGGAGGATATTTCTACCTCTCCTAACTTAGTATCCTAGAGAAGGGTGACTGATGGTCTTTCCTTTTGGATTAACAATTTTGTTTTCATGATTATTTTTCCCAATCCAAGCCACCTACAATTCTAGGAGATGATATTCATTATTTACTCTTTGAAGATGATGTCTCTTTCCCAGGACCTACTATATTTCCTTTCTTTCCTCCTTTGACCCCATGCCCTTCTAATTATCAAGGGATGGTGTGTTGAAACCCCAACTCTTTGCCTTTTTCAGTTTTCTCAAGCCTAATCTCATTATTGGATTTTCAACCTGAACTTTGAACCTCTCTGACAATCTCTTTGTCCCTTGCATTCTCTAATTTTTTGTCAGATGAACCTGTATTTATTATTGGTCTAGCCATTTCTTTAGAGGATAAAAATTCTTCTTCATCCTCCGCTTACTCTAAGGATTCTTCTGAAATCTTTGTAGTACGTTGACTAGAGGGTTCTCTTTCTATTGTTATGCAAGTGATGCTTTGTTTTTTGCCCCGTGATCTTGAAGGAATTTTTCAGGAGATAGTTGGGATGATTCTCTTTCAGTTGGGACACCTACAAGGGTAGCAAAGCAGTTGTCGACTGATCTAGCACCCCCACTTTGGCTAGAGGCATCCGGAGGGGGATCTGGCTTAGTTTGACTCCGTCTCTCGTTTGGAGGGGGGGGACAAAAATATTGGATGAGGGCACAGTATATTGTCTAGATTTACCCTTTCTCCACTTAGCTTGTTGCCATTGCTCATTCTAATCTCCTTGTTGTTTCTCCATGGTGGCTTGGGATTTGGAGAAACCTTTGGCAAAGTGCCCACATTCTTGGAAGATTTTGCATTTTAAGGGGAGTTGGTCATAGTCCACTTGTTGTACATGGGACCAGTTACCCATACAAATATTGATTGCAGCAGGTAGGCATTTCTCCAGATCTACTTCCACACGGATCCTTGCGCAAGAAAAGAGTCCATCCTTTGGCTCTACAGAGTCAATTTACTTCCCCAATGAGTTCCCTATCATTCAAAAGGTTGTGCCATTCCAACAATGTAGGGGGAGGTATGGGATTTTCATCGAGACATGGATCGAAGATGGGACATCACATTCTAGGTTGAAGTTAGGGATCCACCTATCCAAGTAGAGTCTTGGGCTCCCATGAAGTAAGGGTTGCTTCTAAAAACCAAATCTTAGTTTGCTCTATTCTCAAATTAAAAAGTGAAAAACCAATTAGTGTAGAAAGACGAGATCACTTCTCCCTTGATGAGGGGCTTCCAATTATTTTCTATCCAAGTTCAGACCGAGTGCGAAGAGGGCCAGAGACCCATGAATTGACCTATGAGGCCGTTGTTGGAAAATACTTGGGGGGGTGGGGTGAATCATCATTTCTTTCAATTAACACTTTTAAATCTTTTCAGAGAATTAGTTAATCTTCAATTATTATTAACGTTTATGCAGTAATAACAGTAAATAAAACAACACAGGGGGCAAAAAGATTTTAGGTTGAAACCCCCTCCGGGTCAAAAAACACCAAACACTTTTCTAATAAATTCTTTAATCTTCAGCCCGAACTGAAATGAAAGCAACAACTTCCTAGAATTCTATAAAAGAATTCTTCTCCAGCTCCCACTGGATGGACGCTCCAATGCCTGAGATTCTTAAGTAGTCAACTGAACGGATGCCCCAACACCCAATGAGCTAAAACTCACCCTAGCACCACCCTACCACCATGAATTTTTCATAGGCTTGAACCTGTTGGTGACTTCATGCACTAGCCTAGCACCACCCTACCACCCTATAGAATAATAAAAGAAGAATGGACTTCTGTAGCAGGGAAAATGGTCCACTTTACAATGAAATGGAATGATGTAGAAGAAGAATACACACTAGACCATAACCCCAACTATGACACAACCACCTAATGATGATCCTAGACCTCCTGACACTACCTCTTCAACTCTTCGCAGATAGACACTTGCACAACTTTTACAATGATGCTTTTACAATGACTCTGTACAATGATACTTTTACATTGTCTGTATGCAGTGCTTCTCACTTGAAGACTTCATGTGGTGAAATTCTTCTTGTTATTTTGCACCTTGATTTATGCTCTTGTCATGCCACCCTTTCTCACTCTTTTGAACATTATATTATGCATTGAGTCTTCTCTTGATGAATATATAATATTTGCAAAAAGTGTTCAAGGAAATACCCATGACATGATAATAGCAACACTTACCTCATCCTACAGAGCATATGTCAGTGCTCAAATTAGAATACAAAGAACCTAATGCAATTAAGAGATGAACATGCATATATAGAATATACTTGCCTGTATCTTACCTCTGCTACAACATTTTTGTGCACCTTGCTCTTTACTGCCCTAGAAAGTCTAGTCCTTTGCACCCCTTGACAGTACTTGGTCTAGTTTATTCTTGCCTTCTAGGAGCACGATATTTAATATAATGTATCTTTGTGATTTTAGAGCCCCAATATGTGATATTTGGTCCTATAGTAGCACTCTAAGTCTTCTTTCCAATACCAAAGGTCTGACCCGATTTGGACTCTTCAAGACAAAGTTATGCTCAATATCGCACAATAACCTAATTATGGACTAGTTGAGTAGAGAGAACTTGTACAGAGTGCCACGTGTCACTGTTTCCTCCTTCGGCTCTGAAATTGATACATAGAAAACTAAAGTCTATGCACTATCCTTGACTTTTTACAGAATTCTAATCATCTTTTCAAAGAGAGAGTTATGACGATTTTCCCAAGGTCACTTCTTTGAGATGAAATTTGGGAGCCTACAAAAACCCTAACTTCCACAAACCATATCTCCGAAAACATAGCGAACAAAGATCTGAAATTCGGTCATGACGTTCCTTAGGACTAAAAATCAAATGGATTTTCATTTCAGATTCTAATACTTTGCAAAAATGAAGTTATAGCGAAAATTCCACGATCACTACATTTGGAGGATATATGAGATTTCTTTTTATAGAGTTGAGAGGGGCTTCTATGGAGAATGTTGGAGGGATTTTAGGAGCTTAAAATTTTTTTAATTAATGACTATTCAATGGCCAAAACCAATTATGAGTGTCATGCCACAACCCCATAGGGTTTTATCCCACTAACTAGGGTTACTAACTTCAAACATGAATATATCTCAAACCATGAAGAACTACTTGGCGTACCATATATCAACGGAAGCATCTCGATGAGTAGAATCTGTCTAGAAGATCCTTGACTCAAAATAGAGTAAGTTGTCTAGTCAAAATTCCCTTGCAAGATCAGGGTAGCCCCTGGTATTTATTTGGTTGACATCAATGACAACCTCAGATCATATTTAGATCAAACATCTCCCCCTTTGGCATTGATGGCAACATAAGTACTCCCCCTGTGATTAGGGAATCTCTTCCTACTACCTTCTCTCCCCCTTTGATATCAATGGCAAAGGCTAACTCCCTATGACCCACAACCATCCTGCGGACTTGTACACACTTCCACTCCCCCTTTATTTTCTGAATAAGAAAAATCTAATGAGAACTTGGGAGAATCCAAAGCTTCTGGCGAATATATTCAAATGCTTCATGAGGTAAAGGTTTAGTGAAGATATCAGTGATTTGTTCTTTTGTACCAACATATTCAAGTTTGATATTCTTTTAGGTGACTTTTTCTCTGACAAAATGATATTTTATCGTAATGTGTTTTGTTTTTGAATGCATGACAGGATTCTTTGAGATGCTAATGGCACTGGTATTATCATAGAAGATGGGAATAGGCTCACTAAATTGTACTTGAAGATCTTGCAAAGCTTGTTTCATCCAAAGAACTTGAGTACAACAAGCTGTCGCTGAAATGTATTTTGCTTCCGTTGTAGATAACAAGATTAAGGTTTGCTTTTTTCTCAACCATGATACGAGACAACCACCTAGATATAATGTTGCTCCACTAATACTCTTACGATCATCAACGCTTCCTACCCAATATGCATCTGTAAAGGCTTGAATAATGAGATTGTTTCCCTTGGGATACCACAAGCCATATTCTGTTGTGCCCTTTAGATATTGAAGAATTCTTTTGATGGCAATAACATGTGATTCTTTTGTTGCTATTTGGAATCTTGCTACTTGTCCAACTGCTTGAATAACATCTAGTCGGGAGGTTGTTACATATAGAAGACTACCATTCATAGATATGTACAACCTATGATCCACATCCTTAGATGAGTCGTCTATGCTCAATTTGAAACCTGTTACCATCGGAGTAAGGACGAGTTTGCAATCTTCCATTTTGAATTTCTTAAGCATTTCCTTGATGTACTTGGCTTGACATATAAATATTCCTTTCTCTTGTTGAGATATTTGAAGCCCTAAGAAGTATGTCAACTCACCAAGTAAAGACATCTCGAACTCACTTTGCATATTTGTAACAAAGTTCTTACTTAGTTGATCATCATTGCTACCAAAGATTATGTCATCCACATATACCTCAATGATTGGTAAATTATCTTTATCTATTTGTATGTAAATATTGCTATCAGAAATACCTTTCTTGAACCCTTGTTGACGTAGATATCCATCAAGACGAGCATACCATGCTTTGGGAGCCTACTTGAGACCATACAGAGCCTTATTTAACCTGCAAACATAGTCTTCTTTTTCTGATAGTAGAAAACCTTTAGGTTGTTCGATGTAAACTTCTTCTAATTCTCCATTCATAAATGTTGACTTAACATCCATTTGGTAGACTTTTATCTTTTCTTGAACATGCATAGGTGAGAAACATTTGAATGGCTTCCATTCTGGAAAATTGTGAAAATGTTTCGTCAAAATCAATTCCTTCCACTTATGTGTAGCCTTTGCAAACCAATCTTGCTTTGTTTTTGGTAACCTGTCCATCTTCATTCAATTTGTTCTTGAACACCCATTCAGTCCCAATGAAATTTTTATCTTTTGGTCGTGGAACTAGTTCTCAGGTGTTATTCTTCTCGATTTGATCCAATTCTTCATTCATAGCTGCTACCCAATGTTCATTCTCGTTGGCTTCCTCAAAACTACTAGGCTTAAAGGTTGCTAGAAAAGCAATGTGAGCTTGATGTGATGAACGAAGCTATTGACCTTTTCTTGTTCCAATTCCTTCATTTATGTCACTAGTTATTTTATTTGATGGATGGTTCTTTTGAATCCATTATTTTGTTCTCTTTAGAGGAGCCTCTTGTTTTTGTTCCTGTATATCTTGTTGATCATTATTTGCTTCTTCCTGGTTGACAGTTGCTTCTTTTTCTAGAATTTTCTCTATACATTTTTCAACCTCTATCTCAAGTTTCAAAGATTCTAGATCCTCATCATTATTCGTTAGGACACTATCTTCGTTAAATGTAACATTTATGCTCTCCACTATCTGTTTTCGTCTTAGATTATAGCATTTATAGGCATTTCTTTTGTGTGAGTAACCAACAAAGATGCCTTCATCAACATGTGATTCAAACTTACCCAAATTTTGATCTTCTCTTTTGATATAACATTTGTTTCTGAAGATTCTGAAATATTTTATATTATCCAATTTTCCTTTCCATAATTCATATGGGGTCTTATTGCAATTATTTCTAAGAAGACTTATGTTGATAATGAAGATTGTCATATCAATTGCTTGAACCCAGAATTTTTCTTCCAATTTTGAGTCCTTCAACATTATTCTACCCATTTCTTATATGGTTATGTTCTTTCTTTCAGCAACTCCATTTTGATGAGGTGTTCGTGCTGTTGAAAATTGTATTTTTATTCCATTTTCGTCACAA
Source organism: Pinus taeda (assembly GCA_000404065.3). NCBI lineage: Eukaryota > Viridiplantae > Streptophyta > Pinopsida > Pinales > Pinaceae > Pinus > Pinus taeda. Next base: position 106,194 of record APFE031602983.1, read on the forward strand.
TATTGCTGAAATAATTTGGAAGTGAATTCTCTGCCATTATCTGATCTTAGACGCTTTATTTTTAAATCAGTTTCATTTTCGACCAAGTCCTTGTAGATCTTAAAGCACTCAAATGCTTCAGATTTTTTCTTTAGGAAACTGACGAACGTCATCCTGGTATAGTCATTTATCATTAACATGAAGTATAACTCTCCATCTAAGCCTTTTGTTCCCACAGGACCACATAGATTAGTATGTATTAATTCCAATGGATGTGATGCAAAGTGTTCTTTTGTTTTCAATCCGAATTTTGTCTACTTACCGTGCTGACAAGCCTCACATAGTGTGTTGGAAGGTTTTGATATTTTCGGCATTTCTCGTACTACTTCCATTTTTCTTACCCGAACAAGATTTTCAAAGTTTATGTCACCCATTCGTTTGTTCCATAACCAGCTTTCATCTTCTTTAATTAGTCGACATGATTTAGTTGCTTCATCCAGAACATATATGTCATTTGGAGCTCGACTTGCTGTAGCCACAATTTTACCATACCTGCCTTTCCTAATTTCACATTTTCTGGAGTTGAATAGCATTGTGTATCCTTGATCACACATTTGTCCAACACTTAGAAGATTGTGATTCATGTTTTAAACCAATAGAACATTCTTGGCTATGACATCTTTGCTTCTGAGACTGAGGGTACTTGATCCTATAACATTTGAAAATCCATCATTTCCAAAGGACACGATTCCATCCTTCTCTTTCAGAGATACAAATTTCTTTCTATCTCCAGTCATATGTGTTGAGAAACCACTATCAACATACCACACATCTTTTTTGTTTTGAGCCTTGAGAGCGAGAGCAGAATTATCAATGTTCTTCTTCTTCCATGTTCGGTCGTTCTCTGGCTTCGAAGATTCTTCTGGAGGATTTTCAAGTCTGCAGTCTCTGGCTATGTGTCCAAAGTTTTGACATTTGTAACATTCAATATTACTTCTTAAATGTTCAAATCTATTGATGTTTCATTGAGCCCTGGGAGGTTCATATTTGATAGATCTCCTGGGATTGTATTGATTCCTAGGGTACCTACTAAATTCTATAGCTTTATGACCAAATGTTCCACATCAATAACAATAGCCATGAAAAATATGTTAGTACCTAGATGGAAATCTTTGTCAGGGAATTGTCTTCCAAGGTTTTTCTTAAGAATCTTGTCCAATGAAGTCTACATGCCTATCAGATCTCATAAGTTAATTGTATTTTGTTGTATAAGGTCCTACTTCTTCGTCTTTGTAACTGAGGCCAGTTATGTCATTGTAAGACCATTGATTGTTGATGAGTTCTTCCAATGCCCTTGAGCTATTAGCATAGTTTTGGACAATTTTTCCCTTCTTCACTTCCTTACACAACAAGAATTCTTCGGCTTCTAATGCTTCCCTTTCTCGGTTGCTTTCTTCCAACTTCTTTTCAAGTGACTCTTCAATAAATTTGTGTTCTTCAACTTCAATTTTGAGACCTTGAACTTGTTCTTCAAGAGTATTGGAACGGATCTTCTTAGCCTTGAGCTCTTTTATAAGCTTGATTGTCTCCTTAGAAAATTCTTCTATGGTCAACCCTTGTTCTTCGTTGTTTGATACCTCTTGTTTATTGTGCTTGGCCATAAACAATACTCTCTCATTGGATTCTTCTTCTTCACTGTCACCATTTTCATCGGATTATGAGCTATATTCTTTAGAGAGAAAGTTCCTTTTGAATCCTTTCTTCTTGCCTTGCTTGTTGAATTTATTAAAGCCTTTCTTTCCTTTTGAGTTTCCATCACTTATGTTCGGACATTTTTTTGTGAAATTCCCAACCTTACCACAACCGAAATATATCAATTGAAGTTTACCTTTGAATTTTCCCTTACCAATTTTTAGTTTTCTCGTAAAGTAAGCATATTCTCCATCTCAAAAACCTTCTTCATCATCTTCCTTTTCTTCACACTTGCAGGTGCAAGTGTAGGTGCAAGTCTTTGTCTTTGAAGGTTGTTTGTCCTTATTGGTTTTCTTATATGTAGCGAACATATTTCCAAATGCGAAGTACCCTCTTCTTCATCAAGTATAATTTCATATGCTATGAGAACTCCATGTAATTCCTCTTTGCTGAGTTTGTCCAGATTTGCACTGTATTCTAAGACCAATACCTTTGGGTTGAATCTTCCTGGTAACATTCTAAGAATCTTTCGTATAATAGTCTTCTTGTCAACAGGCTCTCCCAATCCTTCCAGAGTGTTGGCTATTTCATCAACGTGTTGGAAGTATGCAGAAATGTTGTCATCTTCTTTCATTCTGAGTTGCTCAAATTTTGCTCTGTAGATTTGAAGCTTTGCTTCTTTGACATTTGAGTCACCTGCATATATATTCTCAAGCTTGTCCCGTAAATTTTTGGCAATTTTACAACCCAACACCTTATGATAAGCAAATTCAATAAGTCCACTGATAATAATATTCTTTTCTTTTGCATCATTTACCAAATTCTTCTTACCTTGTTTATCCGCAGTTGGTGTAAAGCCATTTTTAATAGTGTCCCATACTTCGTAACCTTACGTCAAGAGATAGACCTCCATTCTTCCTTTCCAAAGTGCATAATTATTTTCATTGAATAGAGGTGCATCATTCTTGGTATGCTCCATGATCTCCTTCTAGTTGTTAAACTTCTATTGAAGGAACCAAGATCTTATTCCAATTGTTGGAAAATACTGAGACGGGGGGGTGAATCAGTATTTCCTACAATTAGCACTTTTAAACCTTTTTAGAGCATTAGTTAATCTTCAATTATCATTAACGTTTATGTAGTAATAACAGTAAATAAAAGAACACAGGAGGCAAAAATATTTTAGGTGGAAAACCCACTCTGGGTCAAAAACCACAGAACGCTTTTCTAATAAATTTTTTAATCTTCAGCCTAAACTGAAATGAAAGAAACAACCTCCTAGAATTCTAGAAAATCATTCTTCTCCAAGTCCCATTAGATGGATGCTCCAACGCCAAAGATTCTTCAGTAGTCAACTAAATGGATGCCCCAACACCCAATGAGCTACAACTAACCCTAGCACCACCCTACCCCCCTGAAGATTTCACAGGCTTGAACCTGTTGGTGACTTCATGCACCATCCTAGCACCACCCTACCACCCTATATAAGAATAAAAGAAGAATGAACTCTCGTACCAAGGAAAATGGTCCACTTTACAATGATATAGAATGAGATAGAAGAAGAAGACACACTAGACCACAACCCCAACTATGACACAACCACCTAATGATGATCCTAGACCTCCCGACACTTCCTCTTCAACTATTGGAAGATAGACACTTGTAAAACTTTTACAATGACTATGTACAATGATACTTTTACAATGTTTGTATACAGTGCTTCCCACTTGAAGACTTCATGTGGTGAACTTCTTGTTGTTGTTCTGCACCTTGACTGCTGCTCTTGTCATGCTACCCTTTCTCACTCTTTAGAACATTAATTATCCATTGAGTCTTCTCTTGATGAATATATAATACCTACAAAAAGTGTTCAAGGAAATAACCATGACATGATAATAGCAACACTTACCTCATCGTGCAGAGCATATGTCAGTGCTAAAAAAAAAAAAAATTAGAATACAAAGAACCTAATGCAATTAGGAGATGAACATGCATATACAGAATATACTTACCTATAGCTTACCTATGCTGCATCATTTTGCTGCACCTTGATCTTTGCTGCCCTAGAAAGTCTGGTCCTTTACACCCCTTGATAGTACTTGATCTAGTTTATTCTTGCCTTCTAGGAGCACGATATTTAATATGACGTATCTCTGTGATTTCAGATCCCCAATATGTTATCTTCGATCCTGTAGTATCCCTTTGAGTCTTCTTTCCAATGCCATAGATCTGACCCGATTTCGACTCTTCAAGGCAAAGTTACGCCCAATCTCTCACAATGACCTAATTATGGACTAGTTCAGTAGATCGAACTTGTGCGGCATGCCATGTGTCACTGTTTCCTCATTCGGATCTTAAATTGATACACATAAGACTACAGTCCATGAACTAGTTGCCACTTTTTACAGAATTCCAATCCTCTTCTCAAAGAGAGATTTATGATGATTTTCCCAAGGTCACTTCTTTGAGATGAAATTCGGGAGCTTGCACAAACCCTAACTTCCACAAATCATATCTCTGAAAATATAGCGAACCAAGATCTGAAATTCGGTCACGACGTTCATTAGGATTGCGAATCAAATGGGTTTTCATTTCAGAATCTAATACTTCACAGAAATGAAGTTATAGCGAAAATTCCATGATCACTACATTTGGAGGATATATGGGATTTGTTTTTATAGAGTTGAGAGAGGCTTCTATAGAGAATGTTGGAGGGATTTAAGGAGCTTAAAAAATTATCAATTCATGAATATTCAATGACCAAAACCAACTATGAGTGCCATGCCACAACCCCATAGGTTTTTAGCCCACTAACTGGGGTTACTAACTTCAAACATGAATATCTCTCAAATCGTGACAAATTACTTGGCATGCCATATATCAATGGAAACATCTCAACGAGTAGAATCTATCTAGAAAATCCTTGACTCAAAATAGAGTAAGTTGTCAAGTCAAAATTCCCTTGCAAGATCAGGGTAGCCCCTGGTGCTGCTTGGGTTGACATCAATGACAACCTCAGATCATCTTTAGATCAACAACCGTGGTCAGCGAGTTGCAATGTATGAGAGCGGTCCTTGAGGGCTTGGATCTCAATCTTCAGAATATCATCTGCATTTTTCATAAAGCATGAAGGGCCTGAATTTTGAAACTTAGGTGTTGAGGCAAATAGAGAGAAGAAATTCGTCATTTCCCCAACCAAGGAGGGGTCTTGTGCCAGCACAACCATGAGAGGTTGTTCAGCCAGAGGCCAAGGGCATGAATCAGCTTAGGCGGGGAGCAGAGGAGGGGGGAGAGGGGACTGTAGAGGGAGAAAGGGAGGGTAGAAGGCGCTTACCACCATTATTTAATGTTTTCCTCAAAACTTATGTAGGATTAAAATTGTAAATGTCTAGACTTACTAGTGGTTACTATCCACTAACATTTATGCAAGTTCTTCTACCCGTGCAAGTAATTTACTTATCGACTTTACATCTCAATTTACTAGCCCTGCTAAAGAAAGACTATAGGATGAGTTTCCTATACACCACTATTAATTTAGAATTGACCAATGTAAGTTATAATTATTTATGCATTTTTTCCCATAGCATAATTTCTAACTTGAGTTGGAGGGAATAAGTTGCCTACGAAACAAAATTACAATATAACAAATTGAATTTTATTATTTTTATAAAATGTTTACACACATGTACACTACAACATCTCCCCCACACTAGGCTCTATATTACCTTTAACTTTCAATTTTATTTTTAATTGAACCGACATATAAATGTTAAATGTTTACAAAGATTTACACCACTACAACATGCCCGCATATTGGGTTGTAGAGCACATCTCGACCAAAAAATGTTCGATTTAAAATTAAATTAAAATATATATATCTTTGAAAAAAAAAAATTATTTCAAGTTTTTTATTATACTTTAATTGATGAAGGATTGTTATGAAGTATTATGTAAACTATACAATAAAGCTATTTTATGGATTTAGTTAATAAATCATGCACTGAGACTCACATAATTTCATTTAAAAATTATAGTGGTAATAGTTAGAATCAACCCTATATCATATGAATATAAACCCTCACAAATTATTAATTCTTTTAATAAAAAAAACTATAAAACTTTATTTTATAATATACAAATGAAAAATTACTAATACTTTTAATAAAAAGACTCTAAAACTTACTTTATTTATAATATAAAACTAAATAAATAACCTATAATATCATGATATCCCAATAATCTACTCAAACGAATCCTAAAATTTAACAAATAAAATACAATCATCAAGGCACTTGGGATGACCTATTCAAAAAATTACCATTTGTAAAACCCATGACAATTTGTAGAGATTATCGTCACTACACCTTTTTTAAGAATAATTTATGCAAAGTTTTAATCAGTAACACCCTTTGGGGATGAAAATTGGCTGATGCAAATTAGAAGAGTTGCATGAAAAAGGTAGATAGTTTATTCGAGTTTCAATTAATTTATAATTGTATGAGAACATCCTTTGGTGACAAATGCAAATTAAATGACTTGCATGAAAAATGAATCTTATAAAATATGTTTTAAGTATCTGTAATGGCATCCGTGGGTAAATAGATCTTATTAAACCATTTATAAGATAAAATGGTTATATGAATAATAAATAAGATAAATAAATATTATTACGTGGAGAGTATATTTTATAGCCTAGTATTCTGTAGTTTAGTATGAGGATGATGGGCGATTTTGTCTGTGTTGAGTATAGAGTTGACACATGTACTTTCTAAAATAAAAATAAAAGATTCTCTAAATAGAAAAAAATGGCGGCTATAATGAAAACCAAAAAATATAATACATACTTAGTTTTAATTAAAAGCATTTTAAAACATCAATAAATCAATTTAGTAAAAAATATATTTTCGCTCAATCTTAGTGATAAATGAAATATTTCAATGTTGGTTATAACGAATAACAAAAATGAATATACATGCTTCATTAGTTTTAATTAAAAGTATTATAAAACATCCACAAATCAATTTTGTAAAAATATTTCACTCAATTTTAGTGATAAATAAAATATTTCGATGTCACATTACGTAAAGTAATTTTATATAAATTTTAAAAAGTGATAAAATATTTAGAAATAAAAATATGAGTGAGATATTGGTTTATGGACTTCTACCTCTTAAAATAAAAATAAAATATTCTCTAAATAAAAAACAATGTCAGCTATAATGAAAAAAAATTGAATATGCATGCCTAGTTAGTTTTAATTTAAAACATTATGAAACATCAATAAATCAATTTTGTAAAATATTTCACTCAATCTTAGTGATAAATAAAATATTTTGATGTCATGAACTCGAGAGATCAGTGATACCACAAAACCTGACCCTGAAGGTGTCGAGAGAGTTGAACATGTCACCAATCAATAGCAAAGAGACTCAACAAATTGAGCTAACTCTCAAGGATTTTAAAGGAAAATATTTTAATATTCTATATAACAAAATATTCATTGTCCTAAAAAAATTACAAAATTAAACAATAAAATTAAAAATATCTAACAGTTCCTAATAAGAATAAAAACAAGGAGATATGTAATTCATTCAATTCTTAATATAAAATTAATGCAACATTTATAAAATCTTCATAATAATAAAAAATAAAAAAAAAATATGTGAGTCATTAATAAAATATTTTAATATGTAGGGTTAGGTAATATTGATGTATACTTAAAAATATATTAATAATAAATAAAATAATTCTAATGTGGACAACTTAGTCCATAAATAAAATGTATCAATGTACATGCTATGCAAAATATTTTAATGTCAATATGTATATATTATGGTTTTATAAAAAATATTACTTCAAAAGGCCTTCTATACCTTAGTATGAGGGAGATGTTGTCATGTAATGTTAAATTTAAAAATAAAAAATAATATTTACATTAAAAAATAAAAATAAAAATAAAAAATTAGTAAATAAAAAAATCAATGTTGGCTAAAATAAAATAATTCAATTTCCATTTTAATTTTACATCAACTTAAAGTATGTGAAATTAAAAAAAGTATTATTACTATCAAAAGTGAAACTAAAAAAAATATTATTATTATCCACTTTTAAGGTCAAGGCCAAGCCAGACACCAATTTGAATACTAAGTCTACTAAGGCATACATGTTCTACCCCTTTGGTTTTGAACTTGTGACTTCTTAGGAGGAAACAGATGCTCTTAACCATTAGACCCACTCAAGTTGTATTAGAGTTTGTGTGAGGGAGATATGTATTGATATTACATGATGTATAATTCATTCTATGTTCAATTAACTTGAAACATTTAAAACAAAAATATATTAATAACATTAAAAAAAAGTATTGGCCATAAATAAAATATCTTAATGCCAATATTAAACCATCTTAGATCCATCTTAACTTGGGATCTATGAAGCACTTGAGATGCAAACCTATTTTAGAGTGAAAAAATATTTGGTTCCTCTAGGCACTTGGTAGATCCATAGTTAAGCTAGTAGATATTAAAGGAATTTAGAAAAATCTATTATGGACTCAGTGATACCACAGAGCCTAACATTAAAGGTTTCGAGAGAATTGAATCTTAGACCCCTCAATAGGAAAGGGTCTCAATCAATTGAGCTAACTATCAAGGCTCTTAAAGGAAAACATTTTAATATTCTATTTAATAAAATATTTAATGTCCTAAGAAAAAAAAAGTAAGAAGTTAAACAATAAAATTACAAATGTTAAGCACTTCCGAATAAGAATAAAAATAAGGAGGTGTGCAATTCATTCAATTCTTAATATAAAATTAATATGACATTTATAAAATATTCATAATAATAATAAAAAACGAAAAGTGGCTCATTAATCAAATATTTTAATATGCAAGGGTTAAGTAATATCGACCTATACTTAAAAATTTATCAATAAAAAAAAAAAAAAATCATTCTAATGTGGATGACTTAGTCATAGATAAAATGTCTCAATGTACATGGTATGTAAATTATTTTAATGTCAATATGTATATATTATATATTGCTTTATAAAAATATTACCTCCAAAGGCACTCTATACCCTAGTATGAGGAGATGTTGTGAGGTAATGTTAAATTTAAAAATAATAAAATAATATTTACATTAAAAATTAAAAATTAGTAATAAAAAGTCATTGCTAGCTATAAATAAAATATTCAAATTTCCATTTTAATTTTACACCAGCTCAAAGTTTATATATATATATATATATATAATATATATATTAATAATATATATATATATATATATATATATATATATATATATATATTATATATATATATTATATAACTACATAAAAAAAATCAAAATCAAAATCAAAATGTTTTGGGCATAAATAAAATATTTTAATGCCAATATTATACCAACTTAGATCCATCTTAACTTGGGATCTATGAAACACCAGGAGGGATCAAATCTCTTGAGACACAAACCTATTTTAGAGTGAAAACATAGATCAAATGATATCACAGAGCCTAACCCTAGAGGTGACTAGAGAACTAAACAGTGACCCCTCAATAGCAAAGGTACTCAACTAATTGATCTAACTCTCAAGGCTTTTAAAGGAAAATATTTTAATATTCTATATAATAAAATATTGAACGTCCTAAGAAAAAAATAAGTTAAACAATAAAAATTAAAAATATCAAGCACTTCCTGATAAAAATAAAAATAAAAAGATGTGTAATTCATTCAATTCTTAATATAAAATTAATGTAACATTTATAAAATATTTATAATAATAGTAAAAATTAATGTGGTCCATTAATAAAATATTTTAATATGCAAGGTTAAGTAATATTAATGTATACTTAAAAATATATTAATAATAAAAAAAATGATTCTAATATGGACAACCTAGTCCATAAATAAAATGTGTCAATATACATGTTATGTAAAATATTTTAATGTCAATATGTATATATTATAAATTATTTTATAAAAAATATTACCTCTAGAAGCCCTCTATACCCTAGTATGAGGAAGATGTTATCACGTAACGTTAAATTTAAAAAGAATAAAATAATATTTACATTACCATATTAAAAATTAGTAATAAAAAAAATCAATGTTGGCCATAAATAAAATAATTCAATTTCCATCTTGATTTTAATCAACTTAAAGTAACCGAAACTAAAAAAATAATTTGTGTTTTAGCATGAGGGAGATATATATTGATACTACATGATGTGTAATTCATTCTATGTTCAATTAACGTGTAATATTTCAAACAAAAATATATTAATAACATTAATAAAATAAAAATAAAAATTAGTGTTGGCCATAAATAAAATATTTAATGCCAATATTAAACCAGCTTAGATCCATCTTAACTCTGGATCTATGAAGCACTAGGATCGATAAAATCTCTTGAGATGCAAACCTATTTGAGAGTGAAAATATATTTGGTTCCTCTTGACACTTGGTAGATCCATAGTTAAGCTAATAGATATTAAAAGAATTTAGAAAAACGTATTAATGGAATAAGATATCTCTCCATATATATATATGATATTTTGTTCATGTATATTTTCAATTTAAATTACATTATTATATTATTTATAGCTTATCTTTTTTTTTTTCTAATGATGAATATATTTTTGTTTTAAATATTGCATGTCAATAACAATAATTACACATCACACAGTATCAACTTTTACATGTGATTTGTCAACTCCATATTAATTAGTGAATGAATTATATATCTCCATTCATACTAAATGGGTAAATTAATTATTTTCTTTTAAACTACTTTATTTTTCTATATAAAGGTTGATGGAAAAATAAAGTCGAAATTGTAATTTTTATTTATTTTTTATTTATGGCTTACATTGATTTTTTTTTAAATTGTCAATCTAAATATTATTTTATTATTTCTAAATGTAACATTATATGACAACAACTCCCCCATACTAAGTTGTAGAGTCACAATAATATAATTTTACATCAACTTTATATGGAGAAAATAAAGTAATTAAAATTAAAAAAATTCTTATATTTTTATTTTCTATTGTGAACTAGATGTGCAATTTATTTCATTCTTAATATGGAGTTGATATGTAATCTAGTCGAGGATGGAATCCCCTTTAGGGGACTTAAACAATCCTAAGTGGCATCTAAGCTCAAGAGAGCTTTGCAAAATCCTCATGATAGCATCCCACTATGAGTTGGTTATTATTCTTCTCCTGCTATGGGTTGGTCATTATTACTCCATCCAATAAATGGGCAACCTAGTAAAAAAGAACAAACAAATATTTCAATATACATGTTGAGTAATATCTTTTACATCAAATGTGTGTGTGTGTGTGTGTGTGCACGTGCGTGTGGAGAGAGAGAGCATGTGATAGAGTTCTTATTCCATTAATAGGTTATTTATAATTCAAGGTATGAGGGCGAGTTGTAATTTCTTCAATCTTTAATATGTACTTGACAAGTAACATTTCAAAATATTCTTATAGTCAAAACATTTTATTAGTTTGTTGCTCAAAACCAACATCTAAAAACCTTTCATAGTTATTACATAGATTCATCTTAATTCCAAATCTACCAAGAGCCAACAAGAATCAAATATGAAAATATTTTCTCAACTTTTACATTCAAAAAGAAGATTGCATCTAGAGAGATTTTATTCCTCTCAACAATTGGTAGATCTAAAGTTAAAATAAATTTATTCTAGTTTATTTTGAAGATTGAAAAATTAATTATGCAATTAATTATGTATTAAATTATTGAAATCATTTATTATTATGAATTGATGTTTACAATAAATTTTTTAATAATGTATTTATATATATTGATTAGTCATAAAACGAAGGGTTTTTGATTTTTCAGTTTTGATTAACTTCATTATTATTATAATTATATTTACTATATTGATATTGTTACAACTATGGCTATGTCATCCCTCAAAGAATGTTTCATCCTCAAATTATGGTAAATAAGTGATCCAGGTGGCTCCACGAGCACACACAGGACAAAGAGGGCTTATGGAAGCTCAAAACATAAAGTGATCAGAATACTTTTGAACTAGGGCCAAAGCATAGATCTCGTCATCTTGATCGCAGTGGTGTAAACGGTTCATCAAACCGAGTCTGTATGCGAAAGTTAGGAGCAGTCAAAGTTTAGGTTGACCTAGGTGACTCGGCAGGCTTAAGGAAGTAGCAATTTGGACAAAATCCAGCCACCGGATTCCGGCCAACCTGGGCCCAATTTCGGGCGAATTTGTGGCCCAACCGGTGTGGCTTGAACCGGCCCAACCGGTGTGGCTGACCCGCCTCCCAAGCACCATCATGAAACCCCATGTGTCACCACTTAACACGGTTCCCCATAAATCAAGCAAATCGTGCCAACAAACCCCAAATTAATGCACCAACGTTTAACCAGCGGGAAGCTAAGGGGCAAGCCGCCCAATGCGGACCCGACCCCCACAAAAAGAAATACACGGATTTTTGGGAGGTGGGATTTGATCCCCTAACCTCCCTTTAAATAATTACCTCTTTTACCAACAGGCCAATGGGGCATTTTTGTAAACTCCGCCCAGACATTTATATAAACCTCATTTTTTAGTGCACCTAGAAGGCATGGAGGAACCAAGAACAAGCACAGAAACAAAGACTGTAATTTTTAATTAAATTATTGTAGGCGGAACCATGATTGAGCGAAATTATCATGAGGGTGAAATTTATGGGAGATTTTTCGGCGAAAATGGCATGAGAACCATTTGTTGACGCGTTTCAAACAAACTAGGGTGAAATTTTTGCAGTGTCCAAATTGGACAAATTTTATGTTGATCTTACACCTATCAGCGACACAAACCCGATGGCATAATCAGTTTCCTGATCTGAGCAGCCAAATTACAAAGGACTTGGAGGATGGAATTTTTGAGGAATCTAAAAGATTCCTTAAGCTTCAGATTTTCACTTTCTTAGAATTCAGAAATTTGACAGTCAATTTTGCACTATTCGATGCCACAAATCTGATGGTGTATTCAAATTTTCTATTTTCTCATTTCTTTTTTCGGCCACTTTTCAAAGTGGAGTGCAAGTGTTAGCATTCAACGTGCAAGCAGTCATTCCATGAGATTCGATGCAGCGAGATTGATGGCATGACCAACTTCAGTAGTTTGACATCCTCTTCTTCAGATGCCTCTAGGATGTGAGGTATATGCAGTATGTTCATGTACTTCTTTTGTTATCCATTGTGTTGCACAGATCCCTGTTTGATGTTTGATGAGGGATCTTGTTTCTTACTTATTTCATGATTCCTGCTTGATGTGATGCGGAATCATTTGTGGAATGTACTTGTTGTCATGATTCGCCATGTCTTGTTGTTTGAGATCCCTTTATTGTTATGTTGATGGGATACTCATGTGTCACCATGTATGTTTGCACTGAGATCCCTTTTATGCCATGTTGATGGGATGCTCATTATCATCATGCATGAGTTTAGGTCATAATCATAGGAGTCCTTTTGGATGAGAGTTCCTATAGGAGAATATCTCTTGGAGTCACTCGTGCATGAGGGTGTTTTCCTTGTATGATAGTGACGTCACCTCTTATGTACATCATCACTATTGACAACACTTAATGCAGTGGCCTACACAATCTTGACACCATGGCTCGAAGACATAGTCCCTCCTGGATGAACTCCGTTATCAACATCTTGTTATTTCATGTGCTGATGATTATCATGTTCCTCTTCTTTACAGCATGTAGATGTATTCATTTATGTTCTTTTAAAACTGCAATTTAACACATCACGAAAGTAAAAGGTCTTGGAAGGGTCCTTTGTCACACCCAGACCCGGATCAATAAGGTTATCTCTAAAAATGTATATTTTGTTAGTGACATCATCTTTATTTTTGTCTTGTTGTAAGGGTTTGACCTAGTTCTTAACTCGAGCATTAACAAGGTTATTTTATATTATATACAATCATATTTTGACGTATTTTTACATTATTATGTAGCATCTCTTTGATGCTCTTTAGTAATATATTTTTAGTTATTTCATTGTTGTATGTTCATTTATGTTTCTTGCCCTTTTTCTAGTTCATTTATGTTAAGAGTGGATTATTTCAATCCCATATAATTTAGAATTTTGTCTCTTTTAATTAAATTTCGTAAATTGTTTTTTGAGGTTTGAGATAGAAGAGCCCAATTGAGTCAACCATTCAATGTCTAGTACTATATCCATCTCATTAAGTGGGAAATCATAAAATATTCATATTTTTAGTCCTTCTATTTAAACACATATGTTACCAACATCTTCCAACTTGCTTGGCCCTTTGTCCATCAATTGTTGCAACTAAGAGGTCCTTGTTAGGGTACACAAAACAATTTAATTTCTTAGTGAATTCGACATCTATACAATTATAGGTACTACCAAATTTTACAAAAACCACTACATTTGTATATTTTTTTATTCCTTTAAGCTTCAAGGGCTTAGGTTGTAATTTCTATCATGGTTTTGAGTAGAACTATCTATTTTCTTTCAACTTTTCTTGCATCGTGGTCTTATCGACCTAACATATTTTATACTTCATTTTTTATCTATTCTTTTCAAGTTATCATTTTTTTTTGTGTTATTTTTCTTCATTCATATTTGTGATGTGCATGATATTGATGCTAATAATATTTTTCTTCATTCATATTTGTGATGTGCATGATATTGATGCTAATAACACTTTTGGTGGTGTTTTGGTGGTGTTTGGCCATTGTTAAACTTTGAATTGTAACTTTATTCATTTCATTAATGAGGCTTGATATTTATACTGCTTCTCTCTTATCCATTATCTTCAAATGTATAGTGATTATCTCTTACCACATATGTGACAATTGTTTTCCTTCCATTTTAACCCTAGCCATCGTATTCTGGATTCTTCTATTAATTTGTCAAGTTTTTTGGTGCTAATGGATTCATCTTCATCACGATGAACCTCAAAATGTATATTTTTTTGTCTCTAACCATGTGCAATACCAATTTAATGTAGTTTTAATTTAATGTATATTTTTTGAGTTTTAAATTTATTGTTTTCTTCTTTAAAAAGGTAATTTACCAAAAAAAACTAAAATTCACATGGGGTTAAGAAAATTGGATTGTCCTCCTCTTTGTAATGTAGGAGACTAAAAATATGGTTGGAGCAGCAATGCCTATGGTTTATGCACAAGAGGAAATACGACCATTCAAAACAATTAACCCATAAAATTGTGTTTATGGCACTAACCCATAAAATTGTCCAACAATTAGATATGATACCAAATGGAATTAACCGTCCTTGTTTCTTAATGAGATTAATAGATTATTTTTGTAATCATATACTATTATATTATATTATAGTATATAATGATTTATTGGTATTAAAAAGATATTAACAATGAACCTCGTAAACCATGTACTTATATGCATTGATAGGTGTGTGTGATCTTTGACATTCAATTAACTTTTATATTATTATTATTATATTATGTATTGATTGGTTATGAGGTGAAAATGTATGTGATTTTTGAGATTCAATTAACTTAATTATTATTATTATTACAATAAAGTTAGTACACCAAATTTCTAGATAATAATATAAGAAATTATGATAATTAAAGATAGTGTTGTATTGGTAGGAATCAAACTATAGATTTAGACTTCTTAACATTTTCTAGTCCTTTTCATATTGAATCGAGAGATAATCATGTCTCTAACTCTTATATTAACCATCTTCTTCTTACCCACGTCATTTTTCCAATAGAGATTGTACATGCCACTACATCCTTCTAAAATTGTGATTCCCAGTCTCTGATATGAAAATTCATTGTCTCCCTAATTTCCGAGTATGTTACATATTGTAGGAAAAAGATCTACGTAGTTATCATAATGTACTTAACCAACATAAATATTAATTATTGAGAAAGTATTCAAGAAATATAAACTATATAAAATAAATAAGAGATATCCCAATCGAGGTGCGATCCATGAAAAAGTCCCATCCAAGACAGAGATTATGGAAATTAATATGAGTTATGAACAAATGAGGCCCTGTTAGACTGGCAACAAGTGGAGCGAGAGTGGGGGTATTGCTGGCAACATGTGTATGGTGTGGAAGGACAACAACTCGTGCTGATAGAATAATATAGAGAAGGTAGCATTGAGTGTCTGGTTAATTATTGTCATGGGGTGTTTCATTGTCTCTCTGCATGATAGCCAGCTCGAGGATAGATTTCTAGGGGTGTGGTTTGTAATCAATTAAGACCATATGGGAGGATCTGGCATTGACAACTAGGTGAACGGTAAAGGGTATGTTATGTTTCCTTTCTCCTACCAAAGTTATGAAAAAATGGAGATTACTTGTAGTTCTATGGTCGTGGTAATTTAAAGGATTCATTTATTTTTTACTGTTGTTGTTTCGCATAACGAGAATATCAAGCAACATACATTCTATTTTGAATTATTTTTTTCGGAGTCGGTCTCTATCTTGTATGTTATCTTTCTCCAGAGAATGTGAATCTTCTGCTTTTGTCTGGGTGGTTTAGAAATTAATTATGCTAAGTATGAATGGATTTATGTAAAGCCCTCGTAGTTGCTACATATGTTATGTCTCATGTTGTTCTAGTTTCATATATATTTGCTTTGTGCCAAATTGGAGGGTGGCCTACGGTGGGGGTCAGGGATTTTTCCTTTGAGAACACCGTGACTCATCTTTGAACTTCGTTACTTTGTGTAATGGTTCAAGAGAGGGTGGTAACATAGGGAAGGAAGCATCGATGGAGGTTGGCTGGTCTATTTGATGTTTCTTGTCATTACCCAAGGACTAATATTCTATCAATCTTGTTTCTACTATTGAATATTGTCTCAAGTGCCAATTACATGCGAGGCAGCCCATTTGCAGTGGTGTGGGTGGTTGCTTGGACTTGGTTCAGGATCAGAGACTCCATTGTTTTCCAGTTGACAGTGCTAGATATGGCTTGAGCGAAAGTCGTGAAAGGAGAACCGGATATGGATGGCCACAAGCAAAATTGGAAAAGGGGCTCCTGAGTCACGGGAGGGGAATCCTCTTCTCAACAACCTAAGAAAGCTGGATAAAAATCTCAAGCTCAGCATAATAGGGACTTCATGTATGCTTATGTAAGGGGAACTCCGAAACAAGTCCAATAGGTTATAGCAGGTTGGGAGGCCGATCTTACCTGCCAAGATGAGGAGGAGGCATAAGAAAGTGATTGTGAGTTACTGGTTGTTGACCTAGGCAATATCAATGGTAGGGTCACCCAATATAAATAGAACATACACCTATACCAGATGATGAAAAATCGGGTGGCCAAAGATATCATGCACATATTTGAATACATGTAGATTGATCCTAGATTGTAGGAGATCCAGAAATACTTTCAACTTATCTAATTCTAAGTCCAGCAGTAGAATGTCCGACTGGGACGAATTGAGCAGCACCTCCAGTGCTCTCATAACTCTGAAATCCCAAGGTCTAGCACAAAATATCTTATGCCTATTGAGTCCTCTGAGGACTAGTTAACATTTTCTATTATGTCAGATTTTTGAATAGTTTTTGATGTTATCCATATAGATAAGTAGCTCAAGGGTGAGTATGAAAAAAATCTTATGGATTTCAGACATTAAGGCCTACCAGGACAAATTTGATAGACACAAAGACTTTCGATTTTGGTTGGCTTATAATGCCTTTGGATGGCCATCATACATGGTTTCCCAATGGGAAAATTGAGGTCATGGAAGATCCATCATGATGTAACCTGCTTGAATTATGAATGAATGAAACAAAGGTCATACTCAACTTACAAAAAAAAAAAATAAGAGAGGTAGTAATGTAAAACTTGTAAAATATAACACTTACATGGTAATCCAAAAAAGAGAGAATAATATTCACAAGTGTCTTTGAAGGAGTAACCTTGTATAAGTAAAGTTATAGTAGATTAACAACAATCGCGCCCATTACATAGCCTATTACCACTATAAATAGTTTCTCTCCTAACTACTTGTGATTATATCACTAATGAATACCAACCACTTAGTTGGGTTATTTAATAATGATTAAATTTATGCAAGTGAGTAACTACCATCTACTTACCTAGTGGTCCTCATTCAAATAAAATGACCTTATGTATCTTAACTAACTCTTAATATCCCCAAACCATGGAGGTTAGTGGAGGACCCTAGCACGCCCTCCTTCAAAATCCATGTTGTCCTAGAGGATAGAAATGTGGAAATTTATGTAGTTATGTTGTTGGTTCCTAGGCGGCATCATCTAGCCATCTAACCTCCCACTTCATTATAACGTCTCAAAGTTTCCATTGGAATAATCAATGTTCTCCTATAGCTAGTAGTAACTCTAAGTATAACCAAATGGAACCCTCTTCGTCAAGCTCTAGGAGGTTCATTTAGGCTTGGAAATTTCGCTCTATGAGCTTCTTCAAATAAGAAACATGAAAGGATAGGTGAATCTTGGAGTGGATCATAACAACTAATCAATAGGAAACTAGGCCAATGCATAAGAGTGTCTAATAGGGCCCATATAATTTTGGTGTGAACCTCAAGGATCCCATTTTAATGAGAGAGTTCATCTTACAAGGTTAGAGATGAAGGAACACCCAATCCTCTTCTTTAAAAAATTGCTTAAAGTGATGTCGATCAACCCATTGCTTCCATTGATTTCAAGCCAAAATGAAATTTTCCTTAGTTGTTTTGAAAATGGTCCCTCTATTGTTAAGTGTGCAATCCCACTTCCTATATGTTAGATGTATCTAGTAAATGTAAAGTGGTTGAAGGAGGTGTTTGGCCACTAAACCCATTGGTGTTGATGATTCAATGTAGATATCATAATTAGGTTTCCAAACATTTTTTTTACCACATAATTTTGACCATCTATTTGGGGATGATAAGTTGTTCTCATGTTCAAATGACTACCTTGGAATTTTAACAACTCATGCCATAATTTCTGAGTTAAGCTTGGGATCATAATCCAACACAAAAATATCATCCATGAAGACTTGGGAAACTATGGAAGGCATAAATAGGTACTAAAAAATAATAATATTTGGGGAGGTATCCAATAACCACCATTATGTTTGATTTATTGCCATATTTTGGGATGCCCACTATAAAATCCATGAAAATGTCAATCCAGATAGTGGTTGCAATGTACTAGGAGTATTTTATTTTTCATTTTTGTTCCATTAACAAGATTCACACTTAGTGACAAAAGTATGGATGCCATCTTTAATTACTTACCAAAAGAAAGTGTTTAGCTTGTTAATAGCTGATTTTATGAAATCTAGATAAACATATTTGTTATCACCAAAAAATGATCACCTAGCCATTTCTAACTAGGTGGATTGAAATACACCATGTAGATTTAATTTTACCATAGTAAAATCACTTTCACTGTGGAAAATAATTTAGTAAACCACTTTTATTAAAATATTTTCTGATTTTAATAAAAAAAATCCATGAGAATAATTAGATAAATCATTATTTATTTAATTTTCTCTAGGAATAATTATTAAATCCTTATTTAAATAATTATTCCTTGTCACATTTGATTAAATCCCTTAGGAATATTTAAATAAATCATTATTTATTTAATTTTCCTTATTTCTGTTATTGGAATAATTGTTAAATCAGTATTTAATAATTATTTCGATTTCACTCAGTTTTTAATTCTAGCGAAATAATTAATAAATCATTTTATTTGTTAATTATTTCAAAATAAAGATATTTAACCATTTTAAATATCTTTTCCCTCTCCAATAAATATAATAAAGTATTCCAAGTGGTTAGATCTGAATTTGGTTAATATTATTTTATTATTCTCCATTTCCAAGATTAACTCAATACTTTGTTATAAATAGGAGGTTTTTTCATTCATTCTTTACCATGATCATAATCATCGTCAACATTATTGCCTTTTTTTTTTAGATCCCATTTCAAGTTCTCCCTTTAGAGTTTGGGTTTTCCTTCCCTCCTTAGGATTTCCTTATGCATCACAGGTCTTAGAGCTTCATACCTATCCTTTGTATCATTTTTAACCCCTAATTTTTGTTGTTTATTTGCATCATTTACAATAGTTTAGAGCCTTTAGATCCAAGCCCCTTGATATTAGATATTTTTGGCCTCTTTATGTGTCTTTGGGTAGCTTGTTTTCCCTTTCTTGCTTGGCTACTTAGTAGCCCTTGTGGGTGGGGTTTTGTGTGCTTGATTGGTTATTTATTTTTATGTCATTTTTAGATTTATTTACAATATTTCAGTATTTTACTTTCAGCAGCACAAGGCATCACAAAACATGCTTAATTAACTCATCCACTTGGCACATTATTTTCACACACTCACACCTTAAGTGAATGTGAGCTTGGTTAACACCACCAAGCCAAGAATTGAAACAATACACCTTAATAAGTCAATAGACATAGATTAATCCCACTTGGGCATCAAGGCCAAAAAATATTTGTAGTGTAGGTGTAGGGTCGGTGGGATAAGCTTCCAATAACACCCATCGGCCGCTTTCATTGAGACATAGAAGTTGACATATTAGGGAGCTTAAAATCCTTCACCATCGCACGGTCAAAGTCGAAGTGCGTTATAAACTTGATTCATAGGGGATTAGGCTATGGCATCGTACAATGAGTTCTCCTCGGGGCTACCCAACCTGTCTCAGGGAATTTTTTGTGGTGGCTGACTACCAAAAATTTCAAGACTTGACCACCCCCGTGGGACGAAGGTAACCGTAGAGACCAATCTTAGGAAAACACCTTATAGGACTTATTGTGGGAAGTATTTGGTTCTCTACCCCCACCTTTCTCTGGATAGCTCTGCTTGCAAGGATCGAAATCCATCAAGTAAGAAGGTATTTGGAAGGCCATCTAAAATAGTAGATATATGATTGTTTGAGGATTTATATCACCTATAGGCTATAGGTATTCTTCTTAAATAGGATGTGTTTTCTTGTATTAGAGTGACATCATTAAAATAGTTAGTTTACATTTGGCACCACTGCACTAGGTGCTTTCTTGTTTCCTTTTTCTCTTTTTATTCATATCATCACCCTTTAGTCTAGACACCATTGTGCCTCCAAGGCATTTTTCGCATAGAATTCGAGGTCTTCACCGTCAGTTATTGTTAGGGAATATTACTCCTCCCCTTATAGTTAAAGTACATCCTCCCAGTCCTCCATCAAGTCATCATTCTAATTATGATTCTCATTTTGCTGATTCATCCAGTTCATCCTTTGATTCCATGTCTTCGTAACCCCATATCACCAACATGTTAGGCACCAATGTGGGTGCGAGAACCCAGGGTGGTAACCCAGGTGCTAACCAGGGCGCCCCCACCAACGGAACCCCCACCTTTGTGGTCACTCCTGCTCCCTTGCTTCCTTTTATGGCTGGTTTAAGTCTCCCAGATTTTAGCCAGCTTATTAATGATCCTCTTCTCCATGATCCCACATGGCTAGCTATGCTTACTAAACTCCCTTAAGACATCCCAAATTTGAAGTTAATCTTGGAGAATATCCAACTAATCATGTTCGCTCCTTACATGTGTGGTTTTCATCAAATTCCATTACTGAAGACTCCATCCATCTTCGCTTTTTCCAACACACACTCATTGGAGCTGCTCCTAAGTGGTATGTTGACCAGCCTAGAGAAAATCATTCCACTTTAGCGACTCTTGCCACAAACTTTCTTTCATATTTCTAGTTACCTCTCCATTATGATACCAGTACTGAAATTTTGTCTTCTTTCCGTCAAAATTCTACCACTTGGCTTTCCGACCATGTTTAGGAATGTCGTAGAAGGAGTATATGTAGAGCTTTTGATTTTGAATACCGAGTCTATATGGAATGGTTCCTTAGATCGTTGTTGGCCCCCACTTCTAAGTATTTCGTGTCAGACTTCCCCCAGTCTGAGGAAGAGGCACTCCAAATAACCTTAAAATTTGATGTAATCTACGCCCAATCAGGTTATCATTACACTATCATCCCAGATTTGCCTCGGTCTAGTGTTGCTAATGCACTCGAAGAATCTCATGTTGCAAATGGCATAGTTAGAACCATATCACACCCCCATCCATATGCTCCACTTCATGTGAGTTATGGTCCACCTCAGGGAGGGATCAGTTCCACTTACAATTATCCCTCCCCCAATCCTCGTCAGGGAAATCCATATCCAGGTCCCAGCACACCATATGCATATCCCCATCCATATCAACAAATGTCAGGGCTATTTGTTACACCACCTATTTATACCAATGTTTCCCCATCTCCTTATTATCAGTATGCATAGCCTAGTGCTCTAGATCCTTTGGCACCAGCGCCCCAACCCCTCGTGCTTGTTCCCCCTCCGATGCAACAACCACCTTCTCCAGAGGGACAAGTGTATGCTCAGTAGAGTGGACCCAATCCCCCTAACCCCAAGAAAAGGAGCAATGGGAAGGGTAATAGGAACCAACAGTCTTAAGGTAATCAAGGTAACCAGGGTCCTCCACCCAATGCCCCTTAGGGTCCTCAACCTAATCCCATAACCCAGCAATAGGGTAATCAGCCGAAGTAAAACAAGGGTCTTCATGCAAAGAAACCTTGTGCTTGTTGTGGCATATATAGTCATTATACCCATGAGTGTCCTCTTTTACCTTAAATGTGGCAAGTATGGGAAGCTCAAGCAGCTTCTCGAGGATTGTAGCCCACCGCTCCTCCTCCCCCACCTGCTTCATCTCAATCGGTTGTGCTTTCTAATCCTTTCCCTCACCAAGGATATATAGCTACCCAACCTACACAAGGTCGGGTGGCTCAACTAGCTCCACCATCTAGTCACCATAATTATTAGATTCTTATGATGGATTATGATGAGGTAAATACCAATCAATTCAACCTTTAGACTCGATTGTGCCAGTATGACAAGCCACCTGCTAAGTGACTTAGTCCTAACCCAAAGTGTTCATCAAGCCTCTTTCTTTATTCAATGGCACCTTACAGATCCCTCATCTTAATGTTGAGGTTATTCCCAAGATCCCTAAAGGTATGTTATGTTGAAATGATGCTTCTGCCAAAGATGCCCATACATATAACATAGTAGATGACTTGGCAGAGTCTCCTACTACCATGTCAATGTTGGACATCCTCCAGGTGTGCCCATCAAAAATAAATTCTCTACTATCTACTCTAGGTGTCGTGGATCCTCAAGATGATTAGAAGATTTTCTTTCATGTTGACCAGTTGGAAAATCCTCCCCTACCTTCATCTATTGCATTCCAAATACTAGTCCCCAATATAAATGCCATTGTTTAGTGGTGTAACATCAACAAAGGTGCCTCCACAAGTGTGATGGTTGCCAGTGTTTGGAAGAAACTTGGTTGCCCTGACCTATCCCCATCCACCATCACTCTTCGAGCCTAGGAGGATCATCCTTCAAAGTCCCTTGGCTTTTATCGCAACTGCCCAATCATAGTTTCTGGCATGATCGTCTGTATTGACATTGAAGTCATCGATGCTCCCTTATATTATTACATCCATTTGGGTTGTATTTATAATTATGCCATGTCAGCTATCGCATCTTCAGTTCATCGTAAGATGTGCTTTCCCCATAATGGAAATATCGCCATAATTGATCAGTTGATGTACTATGATCCAAAAGCCCAGACTTCACCTCAGTCCAACATTTCTTTTCTAGCTGACAATAAGATCATCTCGTCTGTCTCTCCAGGAGTCTATAAATATTCCACTTTTATTGGTGCTTACTATGGCCCATCGCCTACTCCTTCTAAGTCTAGCTCATTGAGTGTTTGCATGCTCCAAGCATCGCAAGCCACCCACAAATCGTTTGGTATCATTAGGGGATTTTGAGGTCTAAAATGGACCTGTTAAGAAAAATGTACAACCAAAATAAAATTTATAAGAACTAATAGGATTCAAGATGATGATGTTAACCATGGGGGATGATTCACCATTTTTGGAGTAAAAAGGTAAAAAGAATAAAAAAATAATGAAATAATAAAACAACTTTTTCAACTTGTATTTTCAACTTATCTCCCTAAGATTTTACACAAATTTCGAGTGGGAGTATGTGTTGGATGAAAATTTTAATTCCTCGTCCAAGGAGTACCCATGTTGCATACTTTCAATGGACCCTTCTACACGAAAAATGAGAAATACATGAAAAAATGTAATTGCAATCATGTTTTTTTGTGTATTTCTCATTTTTCGTGTAGCAGGGTACATCAAAAGTATACAACATGGGTACTCCTTGGATGAGGAATCAAATTTTTCATCTAATGAACATTTTCTCTTGATATTTGAGTAAACCCATGGGGAGATAGGTTGAAAATATGAGTTGAAAAAATAGTTTTTCTTTTTTCCCTCTAAGATTTGATGATGTAATCTAATATTATTTTATTATTTCCACTATTATTTTATAATTTCCATAGGTGGCTCATTTTATACCTCAAAACTCCCCTAATGGCCCTCACAGTAGACTCCACCTCCACAACCTGTTGTTCATAACTCAACCCATCCCATTGGTATTACTCCTCAAGGGCCATTTCCTTTATCTAGTGTCTCTCCTAATCCTTTTCCACCTAGAACCGTTGCCCTAGGCCTTAACCATTACAGAGTTGTTCCTCCATGCCATTATCCTTCTAGTAAAATATCTTTCTTATTCCACCTCCTGGAGTATTTTCTACACCTATCATGGCTACGTTGAGTTTACCCAATATTACCTTGGGGATCCCAGGCAGGTAGATCGACTCCCCCCCCTCCCACAAACACTCCAACCAATCAACTGAAACATTACATTTCTTTGACTCTGGTCTAATGACTTGTTCCTACCCCTAAATTTGCTTCAGTTCCATAACAACCTCAACATGAGCCCAATCCTACTGCAAAAACATCTGATGAGGGTGGAAAACCCGCAAAAAATGGAACCCAAGACAAGGCCCCTCCAGAAACTCTAGCTCCTCCTAAACCACCAAAGCCTTTTCTACCTTGTGCTTTGTGTGATATTTTCGGTCATGCCACCAATAATTATCCTTAGCTCCCTAATTTTAAGGATGCAGTCACTAATAGCTTCCCTGATTCTAACATTCCTGAGGTCCATGTTACCTTACTTGAGTCAGTTAAGAAGATATGATCATTATGAAAAAACCATCAATGAAGTCAATGAAGTCAATGCCTTGGAACTCCCTTGATGTCTCCTCTTACGATTTTGTTCAACTTTCTTCGATGAACACCTCGGTCTCAACATCAGTAGATATTCCATCTACTAGTCATATGTATCCAACCTTGATGATGTGTATGTGAACCTTGTCTTTCATGAAGATACTTTGGGTAGATCTTCACCATAATGTGGTCTTTCTTCCTCCATTCTTCCCATCTTATATTCTGATGAAAAAATCATGGAAGCTATTACCACGCCTGATTACCCTTGGGATGATATGCCCCATCGTGCGTACTTCCTTCCACAACAAACCCATGACCAATATGTTGTGGAGTCCAAAGACTTCATTCATGATGAGGTCGAATTATTCAATAACCCATTACTTCAAACCCACAAATTCGAACCACATCCACCTTGTGGCCATTACATTACCACCCAATGTTTGGGGAAGGGGGCATACATGTTATAGGGTCCAGAAGGATAAATCCTTCCCAATCCTCGAAATGAACTCTACCTCAAAAAAATTTACCCATAACATTTCCTATCGAAATGTGTGTATATCTTTCTTTCTTCTTGCATTTTGGTAGGCTACATCACCCACATTCTTACACGTTGTCTTCTTGTGCCTTTCATATGCATCCATCATTGACACCTTATATCAGTTTTTTCGATGGTAAGATTCGCTTCACCAGGAATCTTGCCTTGGCAACTTGGGCCATTTTCACCCCCTTGCATTCATTAGTCCACTCCAATGGTGTTTTCATTGGATCTTCCACCAATAACCATGCCAAATATGATGTTGTGATATGTTTGTTAGTCAATTCCCTTGATCGTCACATCCTTCACCTTCATGTTTGTCTAGATTCCTTGCTACTTGTCATGCAATTGAATGGTATTTATCATGTGCATAATCCTATCCTATTTAGAAAATCTCTATGAGTTAATATTTTGGTGCATGAATTTGAATCCATTTCATTCAATCATGTGCCTAGAGCCCAAAATCACTATGTAGATACCATTGGAAATAACATTCTAAATTGGCATTTATAACATGTAAGAAGATATCCATAAACAAATGCCAAACCAAAATCGTCACACAGATGATGCATAATCATAAATATGTATCGTCATACAATGTTTTGAGTCCAATACTCTAAATACATCCAACATGCTCATTGGCATGTTATCATAAAACAAAAATTGGGACCCACATGTCCCTATGCCTAATCACTATCATTTGGAGATTCTCGAACCAATGGTTCTCCCATAGATCTTGTATGCCCTGAATGGTCATGAACATGCACTGCATGATTCCTCCCCACTCTGAGGGAATACTTGTGCACTCATCTGTATACCAATCTTCTAGATCATGCCACTCATGCTCTATCACCCCGGTTAGTAATATGTCACATCTACATTGGATATCCTCTAGTAGAGCACCATCATCTAGTCTCTATCATGATGAGGTTCCCCCCCTAAACTACAACCCTAGGTGTTGTAGCTCATCTCACGTATCATATTGGCCTCACTAGTGCTATATCTGTATACCACAAAGTTTAGAATTAGTACCACATACACATATTTCTTAAACTATAAATGCATAAAATATATATCAACTTTCACTTACCATCATCTCCCCATGCTCGTCCTAGTGGAAGTGGTAAGTCAAGATCCTCATGATAGTTCATGTTGTTGTATGGATAGTCATCTATGTATAGTGGCATCTGGTCCCAATGAGAAAAACACTCAGGTTGGAACACTTGTCTAACTGACCCTCCACCTCCTCATCTTAGTATCTGCCCCCAGCGACACATCTTGGGCTCTTGCAGGCCCCCATCACAGATTTGAACATGAGGTCGCATAGTGGGGATCTTCTCAAAGAAGAGTAAGTATAAAATTGTCCCAAATGAGCAACTATCATTGGTCCTCCATCTGCATAATGTCAATTGTCTTTTCAATGATGACCACATCATCTGGTTCCACCTCCAATAGGTCCCTCCAAACACACTCTCCACTAGCATCATCTACTCTCCAATGATATGGTGGAAGGCATGGCTACCACAGATCCATAACACCGTTGCGGCTATAGCTCGTGTCTCAAGCCTCTCCAAGTCATAAACTCGGATGGGTGTTCCCTTTGCATGGCTACCCCATATATAATGACACTCAACAAACTCATCAAGAAGCCTCCCAAGAGGCAACGCTAGATGTATCTCCCTTGCCACCCCCAAGGGGGGCAGTCCTATCTTAAAGTATATGTCTTGGGTCATGAGCTTGATCATGTGTTGTTGTACTACAAAGGCCTCCTGATTTAGGTCCCAGTAACTCACCATCCTTGACAAAAAGGGCTCACCATCCCTCATCAAATGGTTCTCTAATAACTTTAGCATGCCATATTATGTCAGCATCCCTCTCACTACTTCATTCCATTGAATCTCAATAAGGAGGGCCTCAAAATATCGTTCTTGCAATAATATCTTTAACTCTGCCATGCTTGCAATATATCATTATGTTTTCTCAGTCACGATTTTTTGGCTTAGGTTGGGTTGACCCCGGTTCAATCCTTTACTACACACCAACAAAAACCTCAATCACTAGCCCTTTCGATAATGACCTGCAAGCAAATCGCAGTCTCACCCGAAGTGACTATTGGAGGATGTAGAACTAGATTTCTACAACCTTGAGGGATGATACGATGTCGTATTTTTGTGTTTTTGTGTACTTAACATAAATATATTACTTTTCATTCATACATTACTTTGCCACATTACATTCATCACTTAAAACATACCATATAAACCCTTAATCATTACTGCGGTGTAATAAAATGCAATTGTAATAAAACTACTATGTTACAACAAATGATAAGAAAATAAACACATGAAGACATAGATTTTACCATGGTTCATCCCAATGTGGGACTATGTCCACAATAATTGTTACTTATAATAGAGAAATTTTACAACAAATTGTTCTTGGCTTGTGAACTCAGCTGCAGACAGTCTGCGCCCTCGGATGCAGACTTAGGTTTATGCACACTTCGTTGTAGAGCCTTTCCTTCTCCCAAACTACAGATCACAATAATTCGACCATAAAATTAGATTTGGTCCATAAATATTCTTCTTCTTATTATTATTTATCCCTATATATACTATTACATCGAGGGATATATCATCGCAATACCACGGTCCATATACTATGGACTCCCCTAATACAAGCTACTATAGTCTGAAAACCATTCATTGTTTACAAGATTACATTCTTTCAACAAAAAGGGAGGGTCTTCGACCTGCTTCGAAGCCCGTATGCCATCTGGTATATCTTCTGCATAGTCCACTTTGGTGCTCTGCTGCTCCACTGCGCGGTCCACTTTGGTGCTCTGCTGCCACTGTGCAGTCCACTTTGCACTCTGTTGAATCCTTTACTTCACACTCCACTCCCCAAAATGTAGAATCTTCATCAAAATCTAGGCCAAGTTGGGTTGTGCCCAATAGAACCCCAACACTCACATGCGACTCGTCCCGAGTCACTCATTTTATTTGCCTCTTATTTTTGTTTCGATGTTATTGTAGGCCTAGTTGAACTGTTGCAGAGTTTTTGTCACTTGCTTCTCCTAACTGCATGCTTCCTCCATCAATGTCTCTGTCACATGTTCTGTAGCCTTCTCCACCAACACTATTTCCCTTTGTCAAAGCTCTTGAAGCTTCTCATCCACTACCTAAGATAACTGGAGGGCCTCATCCTACTAAGGTTGAGTCCTCTCTATCAAAACCTACTCATTCTTCTATAGTTCCTCAATATTCTTCTGGAGGGTCGTACTCTCATTAATCTTCACGAGCCTCTACCAAATGGGTAAGATCTTTGGAGATGCATGTATTTCTTCCAACTGTTGTTGCTTCTTGTACATTTCTTCCTGTAGTTTCTATACATTTGGATCTTCCTCCATCGAAGTCCAAATTTTCAAACTTTCATCTAACAATTTCCTACAGTTTTCAAATGTTGTAGAGATGTTGGCCATTACAGTCTTTAGGCCAATCTCCCTTTGATCTAGTACTTCCTGTGGTGTAGTTGGTTGTAGCTTCATTTTCAGTTCACTAATCTGCATTTCATACTTGAATTGCACTATGGCAATTTTGTCCTTATACCCCTTCACTACAAGGGCGAAATTCGCGACATTTTCTTCTATTGGCTCTTCCTCTTGGACATCAAGGTCAAGAATCTCTTTACATGTGTCTTCGACCACCTCCTTGATCTTATGGTGTTCCTCTGCCATTTTATCCTTTTCTTGCATCACTTACTAGAGCTTCCTCCAAAGCACAACTCGCTCCTTTTCTACTTGTATATTCAACTTTGATGTATGTTGTTCCCGCATCTTTAGTTCCTCTATAATATTTAAGTGTAGTTTGTGTAGTCTTGGTAATGACACTATTGCAATGTTCATGTTGACTTGCTTCCATTCTTTAGCATGTTGTTGTAGTTTGGAAGATTCAAACTATAAGGCTCCTACAGGTATCTGTGCTAGCTTCCCTGCAAGCGTAGGCTCTATTTGCCTCTTTTCTCCAACTTGTTCCTCTATCTCTGTGGGTTTTTTTACCATCTACACCAGTATCTTTAATTCTATGATATTCTCTGTGACACTAGTCAAAAGTGTGTTGTAGCAATCTTCTACATTTTTCTAGGATTCTACTCTATAGCAGGTCAGAGTCTCACCCAAAGTGATTATGGGAGGATGCAGAACTAAGTTTCTATAGCCTTGAGGGATGATGTGGTGTGGTATTTTTTTGTTTTCATGTACTTAACATACATAGATTACTTCGCATTCATACATTACTTCGTCACATTACATTCATCACTTAAAACATATCATATAAACGCTCAATCATTATTGCACTGTAATAAAATGCAACTATAATAAAACTACTAGTCTACAATAAATAATAAGAAAATAAATACATGAAGACACAGATCTTATTGTGGTTCATCCCAATGTGGGACTAAGTCCACAAGAAATGTTTCTTATAATAGAAAATTTGTAGGACAAACAGTTCTTGGCCTGCACACTCAGTTGTGGGTAGTCTGCGCACTCAGCTATAGACTTAGGCCTCTGCACACTCAACTGTAGAGCCTTTCCTTCACCCCAATCTACATATCACCTTAATTCAACCATAAAAATAGATCTAGACCATAAAAAAATATTCTTCTTATTATTATTGATCCATATATATAGAATTACATCAAGGGATATATCATCACAATACCACAATCCATATACTATTGATTCCCCTAATACAAGCTACTATGGTCTAAAAACCATTCATTGTTTGCAACATTGCATTCTTTTAACAAATAGGGAGGGGCTTCGACCCACTCCGAAGCCCATATACCACGTGATATATCTAATGGCAGTCCACCTTAGTGCTCCACTACACGGTCCACTTCACGCTTCACTGCATCCTTTACATTGCACTTCACTTCCCAAAATGTGGAATCTTCATCAAAATCTAGGCCAAGTTGGGTTGTGCCCAACAAAATTAAAATACATACATGACCTAGAATCAGCTTTAGCTTTCAGCAGACCACTAGTTCTGCCCATCTTCTAAGCTTAGAATGCAATTTTTTCCTTCAAAACTACATTGGATGCACTTGTGGGCCCTATTTTTGTGCTCCAAGGTGTAGATCTGGCCCCCAAAAGAGCGCTTCGACCATAAGGATGAGCAAGGGTCCCCCACCGAGAGCTGAAGCCCTAATGTGAAAATATAAACCACCAAAAATGATGAGTATGGTTATGCCACCTATCTCCAACTTGCAGATCCAGAATCCGACGATTGGTTTGTCCACTACAATCTCCATAATATTTAGGGCCTTCTCCTCCTCTGCAAATTCTCCACAACTCACTATGTAAATGAATTGGATTTGGAGGCAAAAAACCATTTTATAGGAAAAACCTAACTTTTTTTGTCACCCATTGCGATTAAATTGTAGCTTCGTTTAACGAACCATCAGCACCATTGGGAATATCTCACCAAGTTCTATAATGTGTCTCTCTTTGTTTTTGGTAATTTGACATTTCACTGGGAAACCATTTTTTCCCATGAAGTCTCACTTCGTCACCTGTTAAAACTGAATCCCGTCATTTGAGACACATGTACTCTAGTACCACTTTACATTTTCACTGGTTGAATCTGGTTTCAATTTTTGTCATTAGTAACCATCATTTACTCATATTTTCATGGTCCCCTCTGGGTCTCTCCCATGTGGCAAAATCATCGAGCCACCCTTGTTCAAATAATCTGATATGTGTCACCCTTGTATTTATGGAGTCTGTTCTAAGTCCCCTTGAGTCCCATTATAGTGTTTCATTCATCATCGTGTCACATTTCTCCCATTTTACTCATTTTGGATTCCAATTCTTCTACTTCATCTTTACTAAACCCCCATTTGAATCATTTACCATCCCCTCTAGAATCAAGTCAGTCACTACTGGGTCAACCATTTTTATTATTGTTGGGTTGTGTTATATTCTTTCCACATAGTTAACAGTGGGTTTGAGGGGTACCCATAACCCCACTTTATGGGGTCCGGGGCAGTCCCCCGGAAAATTTTGGTTTTGGACCCTATGTTAGGTTGGGCGGACCCACCTATGGTTTTGTGCATGATTTTCACACATGTTTTTTGGACGCAATGGTTTTCGGTCCATGGTTTTTTGGACGCGATGGTTTTCGGTCCATGGTATTGGATGCTTCGGCATGTATAAATATGTATTGTAACATTGAAAGGAACATAATGAAAAATCAAGCTGGTAGTCTCGATTTTGGGATCCAGTGGGAAATCTCTGTGTATCTGTGTTTTATGTGTTATGCTCTCGCATTTTTATTTTTCCTATGATTTAGAATTCGTATGTAGGTAATTTCTGTATGGGGTTAAAACCTACATTTGGTATCAGAGTTGTTTTGGCTTCAACGGGACACCTTTGTTGTTGAGGGGTTACGCTCAAGCCTGTGGTAGACCCTGTTTAGTGGGAGATCTGCGAGATCAATTCTGATGGTGAAAGAAGATGGCGAGCATCGGAAAGATAGAGATTTAGAAGTTCAATGGTTAGAGTTTTGAGTTGTGGAAACTCAAGATGGAGGATCTGTTGGTGGATAAATATCAGTGGATCGCAGTAGATCCGGGTACTAAACTAACGAGAGTGACCAATGAAGAATGGAAGAAGTTGGATCAGAAGGCAAAGAGAAAAATACGATTGTGTGTCTCAGATTCATTATTGTTGAATGTATCAGGGGAAGCTACGGCGAAGGCTCTGTGGGACAAGTTAGGGACTTTGTACTAATCTAAGTCTCTGGTGAATAAACTGTTCCTGCGGAAAAAGCTGTATAACCTGAGGATGAAAGATGGAGACTCGGTGACACAGCATCTGAATGCGTTTAATACTGTGGTAAGTCAGTTATCATCTGTTGATATTAAAATTTCAGATGAAGATAAGTGCATCAGTTTGTTGTGTTCTCTACCAGACTCGCGGGATAGTCTGGTTATTGCAATAGGTAGCAATGCAACTGCCTTGCAGTTTGATGAAATAGTCTCAGCCTTGCTGACAGAGGAGATGAGACGGAAAAATATGGGCAACCAGAATGGTGATGCCTTGTTTGTACGAGGACGGTCCCAGAACAGAAACAAAAATAAGTCATCGAGTGGGAGATCTAAATCTAGAGGGAGATCTAAATCTCCAGGAAAACCTACCAAGGTGGTGTGCTGGAAATGTGGAAAGGAAGGGAACTTTAGAAGGGAGTGTAAATATAAAGCTTTTGATAAAGGAAAGGGATCCGATGATGCTCCTTCTGCAGAGGCGAAAACCACCTCAGATGAAGGTGGGGATGTGTACTTGGCTTCTTTAAGTACAAATGTAGATCATGAGGCATGGTTTATTTACTCAGGTGCGTCCTTTCACTTCAATCCCCATAAAGAGTGGTTCTGTGAGTATGATAAATATGATGGTGGTGATGTCTTCTTAGGAGAGGATAGGAAGGCTAGAATCATTGGTCGTGGAAAAGTAAAGTTGAAGTTGCAAGGTGGAAGGGTTAGAACCCTTCCGAGTGTTCTACATATTCCTGCGTTAGCTAGAAATCTGATTTCTATAAGCAAGTTGCATGATGCAGGTATAAATACAGTGTTCGAGAAGGATACCTGAAAGATGGTTCGAGGAGCACTGGTATTGATGTGGGGAGTTCGGATTGGAACTCTGTACAAGTTACAAGGTAGCACTGTTGTTGACAGGTGCAATAGTTCTATGGTTCCTGAAAATGGAGCAGAAAATATAGTGGTCTCTG